>CAIGQQ010005788.1:3310891-3334577 GCA_903798035.1 Danio albolineatus | reverse complement strand
TTACTGAAGACATTTGTAGACTTATTGAAGACTTTTGTAGACTTACTAAAGACTTTTGATGACTTACTGAAGACTTACTGAAGATTTTTGTAGACTTATTGTAGACTTTTGTAGACTTATTGAAGACTTTTGTAGACTTATTAAAGACATTCTAAGACTTACTGGAGACTTGCTGAAGACTTTTGTAGACTTATTGTAGACTTTTGTAAACGTATTGCAGACATTTGTTGAATTACTGAAGACATTTGCTGAAGACTTGTGAAGACTTACAGAAATTTTTTGTATACTTATGAAAGACTTTTGATGACTTACTAAAGATTTGTAGACTTACTAAAGACTTTTGAGGACTTTCTGAAGACTTTTGAAGACTTACTTGAGACTTTGATTACTTTTGAAAACTTTTGAGGACTTAAAGACATTTGAAGCCTTGCTGGTTACTTTCTGAAGACTTATTGAATATTTTTGAAGACTTTCCGAAGACTTGCTAGAGATTTTTGAAGACTTTATGAATACTTTTGAAGACTTTCTGTAGATGTTTGCAGACTTACTGAAGACTTTTAAAAACTCACTGATTACTTTTGGAAACATTTGAAGACTTTCTGAAGACCTTTAAAAGGTTACTGAATACTTTCTGATGACTCTGGGATGATTTTTGTTTTGGACACTTAATGTTATGTGTTTAGGTGATGTTTCTGCTTGCACAACTCATGAAACCTGGTCTTTGACATTCAGGAAAAAACGCCGGCACAGCTGCTGATTGTGGACCGCGCGCTGGACCCTGTTAGTCCCATTCTTCACGAGCTTACTTACCAAGCCATGGCTTACGACCTTATACCTATAAATGACAACACCTACGAGTAAGTCCCCTCCTCACCTGTTCTTTCTTCAACACTGAAATGAGCTGAACACCAATGCAGTTATCATTACGGATGAGTCTTTACTCTTAATTAAAACTTTGGATGGTAGTGGCTGTGTTTAAATGCACACAAATAATTAGTTTGTAATCAGATTGACAATTGGATCCGATTGAAAAATTATACAGTTTAATCAAATTGGAAGGGGTGGTTTATTCCTTTACTAATCCAGTCCAACAGCAATAAAATGACCATGTTAATGATTGAATCCTGCTACTTTGTTAATCGTATACAGAAGTCTCTGCACAGTGCAATTTTGACTTATGGCTTGTGCAACAAGCCAGGGGAATGAAAACACAGGAAGCTCCAATTTGAAATACACAGCTGAGACGTTACACTATAATAATATAGTACACATATAATAACCAGTGTAAACCAGTGTGAATATAGTTTTCTCTGTTGCTTTTCTGTGTTTATTTCAGGTATAACATGAAGGATGGCTCCAAGAAAGAAGCTTTACTAAACGAAGAGGATGAATTATGGGTCAAATTGCGGCACATGCACATTGCTGAGGTCACTGAGTGAGTAATATTAACTGAGTTCAACATTTCCTTGATCACCGTTTGACGTGCAAAAATTAGATGGAGTGAGCAGCTTTTGTCTAAACTGTATGTTTTTATATCAGTATCTTTCATAAATGAAAGCAGCCCTTGTCTGGTATGGTGATACATTTCATGGCAACAGTATACCGTCCATAATTACGGATTTGTCTGTAGTTAGAGCTTCAATGTTGAGTTTAAATTAGTGGACAAAACACACAATAGGGTATTTATTGTTGTGATTCGATTCAAGGTCAAATGAAGTTTTATAGATGCAGAAGCAGTTCACTTTAGCAAAATAAACATTAGAAACAAAAAAAAAACAACATTTCAAAAAGCATCTGATCATAAACAATATGTAAGACAAACTGGGAAGACAGCAAAGGATTAACTAGTAAGCACAATTGTTAATTTTAGGTTAGTTAAATGGGACCTTTTTGACAAAAATTACTTTTAAAATGGGTTTAAACACTCTTGTGAGTAGGGTTGGGTATCGTTTGGGGTTATTTTGATAAATCGATACTTTCAAAACGATACCGGTGCCTGAACCGATACTTTTGAGGCACAAAATTATAGTGAATGACTCTAGAAAAAACTTTTATTTGACAAATTTCTTTAATCATTTAATTGAGCAATATAATTGGTTTAAAGCAGACATCAATTCATGTTTTATACAGTATATTTAAATTGATTTGCATTAATACATTTCTTTTAAACATTTCTTTGTTAGCATGAAGGCAAGATTTGCATTATGCAATTTACATTAGCTTACTACTAACCTGTGGAAAGGCTGTCATCAAAATCGACTTTTGCAATCAAAATACCGGTGCCATAGTGAGTTTTGGTACCCAACCCTACTTGTGAGGCAACAGTGTGTGAAAATATTCAGCTTTTAATGGTAAAAGTGAATTAATTACATTGTCTTCAGAAACACTTTGGTTGACATTCTTCCTATGTACATGTCATTAAAGGGGAAAAGACCCGCCTACTAGTGACCATCTCTCCCTCATTAGCATAGACAGCCCTGAGTGAGAAGCAGCCGGTCCACCATTGGAGATTGATCTGCTGAAGATAATTTCAGCGGCCTTAGAGGATTATAGATAATTTCAGCGGCCTTAGAGGATTTTAGATCATTTCAGGGGCCTTAGAGAATTATAGATAATTTCAGCGGCCTTAGGATTATAGATGTGGAGTTTTAGATGAAGCAATACTGTCCAGCGACAGGAGTCTCCACAGACTGACACATTCTCACACACTTCTGTTCACATTTTCAGTTTTTCACACAGATAACATTAGTCTTATTGTTGAATCTGTCACTATGCTGATACAATGGCATCCGTAGCTCCGCCTTCTTTTGAAAAGAGCACAACCTCATTTAAATTTAAAGTGACAGTCACCAAAATGCCACATTTAGGGTCAAAGCCTAAAAGGGTCAGTTTCGGAGAGTTATAACACATTATCTTTGTGCTGTTTTGAGCTGAAACTTTACATACAAACTCTAGGGACTTAAATGACACCTTGTATAAAGGGGCATAATAGGTCCCCTTTAGGTCAGGACAGTATTATAGAAAAACTGTGTTAGTGTTACTTGACCTTTTTCTTAAAGATAGAGATATCTAATATGAAACCTTATTGTTCGCGAATGAAAGGAAAATCTAAGCATATTATTACATCAAAGTGTAATAATACCGCATTTCTAATACTTTATAGCCTCAGGGGTGTTTGATTATTGAAACCATATACATTATTTCAAATAAAAGGATGTATTACTCAGTTTTTTTTTCTTCTTCTTCTTCCATATTTATTGTTCCATGTCTATAAGGAGATCCAGAATGCGGCATCAAACATGTCTATGTAGCTTGTTTCATGTGTAGTTTATTGCAGTTAAACAAATGGTGATTGAGAATCTCTCTCTGCCGGCTGTGTTCTGTGTGAATTGTTTGTTTGTATTATTAAAAATGCTAATAATTACTTGTTTACACTTTAGTATAATCAATTCACACACTATAAACTATTGGCTAATTACCAGCCTATTTTTAAGATATTAACTGAATATTCATTAATTTCCTTCGGCTTAGTCCCTTTATTAATCTGGGCTCGCCACAGTGGAATGAACCGCCAAATTATCTAACATATGTTTTTCGTAACGGATGCTCTTTCAGCAGCAACCATGTACTGGGAAACATCCATACACACTTACTCACACACATGCGCTATGGCCAATTTAGTTCATCCAGTTCACTTATAGCACATGTGTTTGGACTGTGGGGGAAACCGGAGCACCCGGAGGAAACCCACACCAACACAGGGAGAACATGCAAACTCCACACAGAAATGCCAATAGCTCCAGCCGGGACTCGAATAAGCAACCTTCTTGCTGTTAGGTGACAGTGCTAACCATTGAGTCATCGTGTCTCCAGAGCTTAATTTCTGTCTGAACACGCCACATCCGGCACCTCTAAAATCTGATCCGGCACCTCATTTTACCGATCCCCTCCTCAACCGCCCTCCTCCCCCGTCTGCTATTCAATTTCACTTTCTTCCGCGACTCCCCAACCCTCCTGATCTCCACTGACATCTGTGACAACCACCCTCAGCCCCGTCACCGCTTCCGTGCGTGACACCTCTCCATCCTCGGGTACCATGCCGGATCTGTTACCCCAATCTGTTCCGGGACCTCGCAGTTCACAAATTATGCACTGCGTGTCATCCTTTTAAATGTACGATGACCTCAAAGATAAAAGTCTATGGGGGTCAGATCGGGAGACCTTGGGGGCCATTCAACTGGCCCACGACGACCAATCCACTTTTCAGGAAACTGTATTCAGGAAACCATTCCCATTTTATTAAGGTGTATCCATATAAATGGCCCACCCTGTATATTAGTAGGTATAAAGTATGACCTTATTTTACATCCCTAATCCTACCCAAAACCTAAACCCAACTTCTACCTTATACTAACTATTAATAAGCAGCTAATTAAGACTATAGACTTAGTTAATGGTCTGTTAGGAGCGTGAATTGTGACTTAATGTTTAATGAAACATGTTTTGAGAAAATGCTTTGAATATTTAAAGAAGAAACAAACCTCAACCATACACTCCTGGCACCGTGTCAATACATTAAAGGCAATGTAGTTTCACATGTCCAAGGCTTTGATACAAGGTGAAAAAAATCCACTCCACAATTAATTTTTATATCAAAAATACGTCATTTTGATTGAATTGATATTTTTCATTATATTGTTTTTTCAGACTGTTTTTTTAACAATTAATTAAAAAAAATGAAATAAACGTCATTTTGTGTGTTTTTTTCACCAAATCAGTGACATCATTGATAAATTTGGCAGTTAAAGTGTAAAAATCCTGTAGTTTTCTAAACAATTTAGTAGTTTTGATCAGGACTGAGGTTGATTAACAGATTTATGCAATAAAAATTTATAAAAATATTAATCTGATGCATTTTTACAGCAGTTGAATTCAGTGTTTTCATCCCGAACATAGCAAAATGGTAGTAAATTTGAACAGTGCGCATGGGTTAATGAATATAATTATTGTATGTGTAGAACCAACAAAAAATATGTATAAATTGAAATGACAAATGTCAATTTTGGTTTCCTTGCTGTGTAAATGTGCATATTTAATCAATATATGAATATTCTACTGATTGCAAACTTGTAAACTACACCTTTTAAATTGCTATACCTCATTCCTCCTCCTTTCACTGCTTCCTAGGAGCAGTTTAACCCCAAAACACCGCGTGACCTTGTTATTTCCCAAATAATTATTGTCACGAAGATCTCCAGTAATGTAAGCGGTGCATATTTGTTTATTTCCAAAGGCAAATCCCCAAACTAGTGAAGGACATCTCTGCCAGCAGAGGCGAGAAACAACAGGCCGATGGGAAGGTACAGTATATACTTACACAGATTACAGCTCAGAACAATATCAGCGTTCTCCAGTTTCAGATGGCCTCATATGAGCATGTCATAAATGTCATTGGCAGATCACAATCGGAGGCCTTTCACAGCTCATGAAGAAGATGCCAGCTTTCCGCAAGCAAGTGACACAGGTAATCCAACGCTGGCACGGATACCAGAGACGGAGAGATCACTTTCGCGTTCGTATTATCGGGCAAAAGTGTGGGATCTCCACCAGTTTCTAATGGGTTTAAACAGTTTATTATTTTCCTCACCAATGCATCACAAATACACTCAAATTTGTCGTTAATTGCTGGGATTTAAAGCTGCATTTTGAGTCTTTGGTGTCACATGATTCTGCAGAAGTCAATAAAATATCATGATCTGCTGAAAGTAAAATGGATTCAAGATGTGGTCCACTACCATATCATATTTTAAACTTAAGTTAAGTGTAATGTAGCTGTGTGAACATAAACAACATCTCTAAATGTAAGACGCTCAAAGTTCAGTGCAAAGGAGACATTAGCTGTTTCTCAATATGCGTTCCTAAGCGATCTTGGACATCGTGTTCTCGGGTAACGTCATCATTGACATCCAAAGTTTAGTTCCAAAGCTCAAGACCTCAAGAATGGAGGACGTGTGAAAGTTCCCGGATGTGTTCTTGACATCGAGGACGCACCGATGCAGACTTGAGCACTGAACTCGCTCTGGAAGTCCCAGAAGTCATTACGACGGGTTAAAGGAGGCGGGAAGCGCAGCATTTTATATAGACTTATTATTAAAGTTCGGAGATATAACTTAACTCAGGAGCTTCCCTAAATGAGACGGTGAAAGTAAACAATAGCATTAAAATCTTAATAGAGGCAGTGTTGTATAGTAACTAATTACAAATACTCAGACTACTGTAATCGAGTAGCTTTTCTCAGGAATTGTAATTTACGGAGTAGTTTTAAAGATGTGTACTTTTACTTTCCCTTTTACTTTACTTTCCATACATGTTTAGTGCAGTATCTGTGCTTTTACTCCACTACTGTCCTTCATCGTGCAGTCACTAGTGTATTTCTGTCTTGTCTATGGTCATTGTCTACAGTAGAAAGATCAGTCCTGTGATTCCTGTCCAATTAAATCACACATAGAAAGTAAATCACATCATACTGAACAACCTCAAGACATGGGCGCTTTATAAACGCAGCAAACCTTTGGGAAACATTAAAATGTCCAAGAAGATGTTCAAAATCTGCACACGCAATGATCCAGACACTGTTTATAGACTGCATGTGACTGAAAATGATGGATGTCGACTGTATGACGACTGAAATCACTAAACAGCCTTAAACTATCACTAAATGGAACGAATGAAGAATGGAAGGAAGGGCCAAATAAAAGGAAGGACCGATCGTTTTCATGTTAGCTGAGTAGCTGTATATAATCAAAGTAAGATATATGAACAAATAACCTGATTTTTTTTTTTTTAATACGAATGAAGCATGAGCACAACCAAGCCTTTGCACCCCATAAACACAACCAAGCCTTAAAAATACACTATGGACCACTTCTTTAATATCAATATTTAAAACACGAGTGAAAGTAAAATGAAATAAAAATAAATGCTCAAAAGTAAAATGCAATAATATTCATTCATTCATTTTCTTTTCGGCTTAGTCCCTTTATTAATCCGGGGTCGCCATAGCGGAATGAACCGCCAACTTATCCAGCATTTGTTTTACGCAGCGGATGCCCTTCCAGCCACAACCCATCTCTGGGAAACATCCATACATTCTCATTCACACACATACACTATGGACAATTTAGCTTACCCAATTCACCTATACCACATGTCTTTGGACTGTGGGGGAAACCGGAGCACCTGGAGGAAACCCATGCAACCACGGGGAGAACATGCAGACTCCACACAGAAATGCCAACTGGCCCAGCCGGGGATCGAACCCGTTAGGCGAACGTGCTACCCACTAGGCCACCGTGGCGCCAAAATGCAATAATATCAATATTTAAAATGCTTTGATTATTGATAATTATAAGAATCATGATTAGTGACTGAACACTAATAATAATAGATCATAGCAATATGATTTATTATTATTTGTGTTCAATTAGTAATCATGATTGTTTTTAAAAGCCATTTCTAACAACACTCAATAGGAACAGTTGCTTAAATGTTAATTACATTTCACAATTTTACAGGTTTTACTGTATTTTTGATTTTTGGTGAGCAGAATAGCTCTTTTAAAAACTGAGAAAATCGTATTGATTCCTGAAATATTGATTACCGCGAGTGTACATTCTTCAGTATCAGTAGCGGCTGCTTAAAACATGGTAAAAGTCCAATGTATGTGCAGCTTATATCTCTCCCATTCTTTTTTCTCTCTCAGAAAACTGTGCACTTGCATTTAGCTGAGGACCTGATGGGCCATTACAACAAGAACGTGGAGAAACTCTGCAAAGCGGAGCAGGTGAGGGAGTTTGGAGCAGACCTGGGCATTTCACAGACACGAGTCTGAATTATTAGCCCCCTTGTATATTTTCCCCCCTAACTTCTGTTTAACGGAGAGATTTTTTTTCAACACATTTCTAAACATCACAGTTTTAATAACTCATTTCTAATAACCAGGGTGTCTGCTGGGTCTAAAAATATCTTACATTTCAAAACTTTTAGGCCTAAAAAAGTCTTAAATTCACTGAAATATTGTGTTGTAGGTCTTAAATAATGTTAAACAAGTCTTACTTTTACTCAGTCCAAGTAAAGCTGACCCCAATCGGACAGACATCCACCCAATCACCAACAATCCGTCTAAATAAAATCAGGAAAATAAAACATAAAACAATTAATAACAGACCAATTTTTCCCTTTACGTTATCTTCCTTTCACACTAAAACTATGTACAGAAGTAAGAGGGAATAGACATAATCTTTATGAATAGACATGAAACTTAAGGTTTTATAACAGAAGTGCATTAGGTTGAGTAGAAGTTATACTCAATCAATTTGAACCATTCATTCATTCATTTTCTTTTCGGCTTAGTCCCTTTATTAATCAGGGGTCGCCACAGCGGAATGAACCGCCAACTTATCCAGCATATGCTTTACGCAGCGGATGCCCTTCCAGCTGCAACCCATCTCTGGGAAACATCCATACACACTCATTCACACTCATACACTACGGACAATTTAGCTTACCCAATTCACCTGTACCACATGTGTTTGGACTGTGGGGGAAGCAGGAGCACCCGGAGGAAACCCACGCGAATGCAGGGAGAACATGCAAACTCCACACAGAAACACCAACTGACCCAGCCGAGGCTCAAACCGAACTGCCTACTGCGCCACTGCGTCGCCAATTTGAACCATAAGCCAACAAATATTTATAAATATTTGATTATTTATGTAATTGCCTACACATTAATTATACTTAAATAAACAATATATATTAAATAAACAATGTTAAACTTATAAAAAAATATATATATATATATGTTGTATATATTATATATAATGTTGAAAATAGTGTATACAACAAGCGTTTTCTTGTTTTGACACATTAATTGTGTATGTCGCCAAGAAATAACTCTATTTGATTTTTTTTAATTATTATTATTTTTTTATGACGAGCAAAAAAAAAAAAAGATCCATTGACCGAATCGGGCCATTAGAAATTATCATTAGTGTTTATCCCTGTATAAGTCTAACATTTCGTTCATAATGATCTTAAAAAGTCTTAAATTTGACTTTATGAAACCTGCAGAAACCCTTAATTACTGATGTCTTTTATATTTGTCATGATGACAGCACATAATATTCTTCAAGATACCAGTATTCATTTTAAAGTGACATTTAAAGGCTTAACTAGGGTAATTAGGGTAAAGTTAGGGTAATTAGGCGAGTCATTGTATAACAGTGGTTTGTTCTGGAGACAATCCAACACTAATATTGCTGAAGGGGCTAATAATATTGATAACATTGATATTGAAAATAATTAAGAACTGCTTTTATTCTGGCCAAAATAAAACAAATAAGACTTTCTCCAGAAGAAAAAATATTATCAGACATACTGTGAAAATTTCCTGAATCTGTTCAACATAATTTGGGAAATATGTAAGAAAGAAAAAATAAATCCACATGAGGATGAGTAATTGCGACTTCAACTGTATATATGAGAAACAAATAATATTTTGGCCAGAACTGTGTTACCTGTCGTTGCAATGATGTTGAACAGATTCAAGAATTTCTCACAGTATTTCCTCTAATATTTTTTCTTCTGGAGAAAGTCTTATTTGTTTTATTTCGGCTAGAATAAAAGCAGTTCTTCACTATTTTCAATATCAATTTTGTCAATATTATTAGCCCCTTTAAGCTATATTAGTTTTGAATTCCCTCCAGAACAAACCACTGTTATACAATGACTTGCCCAATTACACTAACTTTACCCTGATTACCCTAGTTAAGCCTTTAGATGTCACTTTAAGCCGAATACTGGTTTAGAGGGACCCGGCCCCCTCCTCTGGCCACAGGCTGACCTCACGTCTCTGATTTCTGTGTGTTTTCAGGACCTGGCTGTAGGTGCGGACGCTGAGGGACAGAAGGTCAAAGACCCCATGCGGACGCTACTCCCTGTGCTTTTACACCAGCACGACACCACCGACAAGATCCGCGCCGTCCTGCTCTACATCTTCAGCCTAAATGGTGGATCTTACTCTTTTCTTTTTCTTTAATAACTTTATTCATTAGATTGTTTTCATACCCAAACAAACACTTACGCCGCAGCTAACAGTAACACAGACACAGAAAGATAAAGTGTTCAAGGTTGTCTCACTCACTCCTTCTAGTTGAATTGATCTTATTAGCTTCTTTCTTATTTCTGATTCTAGCAGAAAGCATTTTCTTGGATTTGTAGGTTTAAAGCAAAGATGCCCAAACTTGGTCCTACAGGCCAAAGTTGGCCCACGATAACCTTTGATTTGGCCCTCCATCCCATCTGAGAAGAGAGCGAGAATGATTGGGATTTTTGGGGGAATGCCTTTAACAGAGATTGTCATTTAAAATTTTGTCTTTTATCTATTAAGCTACAAAAAAGCTAACTAAAATCAAGTGTCGTGAATAAATCAGATTTTTAAAAAAAAGTAAATACAGTCACTTAATGGATAGCAGACATTGCAGAAGGCATCTGCAGGTGAATGAGGGCAGAGTGTATTGTTTAGTGTTATAAATGGGACTATTTATGTTTTTTTATTGTAAGATGTTCATTAGATGTACAAAAATGTGTAATTATTAATACAATTAAAGTATTTTATTTATAATAAATTATATTATTAATTTAATTATATCATAAATTATATAATGAATTATAATAATGATTTAGGAAACTACATTGGCAACTTTACAGTTTGGTGTATACCTCCGTCCCACCACCCTCAATCAAGTTTAGTTTTTGGCCCTTCATAAGAAAAAGTTTGGGCACCCCTGGTTTAAAGATGTCACTAATTAAAAACAGGTTATGGGGGAAAAGGGAAAAGTATGTTAATAGAAATAATGATGATAATAACAATAGGAGAAGGGGTAATAAATATCTTAAGTATTACATTATTTCTCTCCATTTTAACTATTTTCAGTATAATATATTTCATTAAAATGATCTATAAAAGGTTGATGAATTTTTCCGTTTCTCCAAATGCTTCATTACGTCCCTTATTAGGTTTATATATGCAGGAGAAGTTCCAGTCTTATAATGTTAAAGGGAAAGTTCACCCATTTACTTACTATTTACACTACCTCAGATGGTTTTAAATAGGGTTGTCGCGATACCATTAGTTCATCTTACAATACTATACCAGCTGAAGTATCACGACAGCAAATAGTATTGCGATACTATAACTCAAATTATAAAGAAAACTGTCAGAAATACTATTTTTTACATGTTATTTATAATAAGTCTACTTGAATTTAATTCATAATTTCCTTATTATTGGAAAAAAAGTATTATTTGCACATCACCTGAAATGTATTAGTTCTTTTTGTTGATTGTGTAGATAACTGACCAACAAAAAAATACATTAAAATAAAGATATAAATTATACCAAATGAAATATGTTACAAAAAGAGCAGTTTTCCAACAAAATTAGGCTATTTGAAGTGGTCAAAAATTGTTTCAACATTTCCTTTTGCTATTTTGGGTTTTTCATCTATCCCTTTATCTTTTTCATCATCTTTTTTTTTCAGTCTTATCAGGTAACAGTCCAAAGTAATCGTCGTTCTTTTTAAGAGATTGTTGCTGTTGTTGTAGCTACTGAATCATATTGACAGGACAAAAATGAAGCGATTCAGGTGTGCGTTTGAAACGTCAGAAAACATCAGAAAACCAGCAACCTTAAAGGACTCCACAGACTATTGTTGCACAAACGTGCGAGCATTTTAGTGACTTTCCACATGCAGCATTATCTATTGTAGATAGAATGTGAATGACGATACTACCGTTTACAAACTACAGTGGCACCACAAGTATTTTGAAGCCGTAGTATCGCGATACTACCATAGTACCGGTAAACCGTGCAACCCTAGTTTTCTTTTCTCTGTTGAACACAAAATAAGATATTCTGGAGAATGATAAAAACCTGTAACCATTGATTTCTATAGCAGGAAAGCAAATACTATGAAAGTCAATGGTTACAGGTTTCCAACATTTTTCAAAATATCTTCTTTTGTGTTCAACAGAAGAAAGAAACTCTGTAATACTTTAGGTCACAATAAATAAATTGAACTGTCTATTATTAAGATATGAACTGTTGAGTAGTAGTTGTAAAGTATGATCTTTTTCTGCATCACTAATTCTCCCTAATACCTAAACCCAACTATTAAACAGTTAATTAGTAGTTTATTAAACTAGTAGTGTTAGTTATTGGTTCGTTAATAGCGTGAATTGTGACCAAATCTAACCAGTGTTACCAGAAACTCATGAAGGTTTGGAACAAGTAAAGAGTGAGTAAATGATGACAGAAATGTAATTTTTGGGTGAACTATCCCTTTAACTATCATGCTAGTAGACTGACAAATGAATCTCTGTTTTGTTCTGTATTATTTTTGCCGTCTTTTTTAGTTTTGATCTATTTCTTGTCGGGTAGAGATGGAGTATGTTTTCCTGCTGGGTGTGAATTATGTGTTTGTGTTTGATGATCAGGTACGACAGCGGAGAATCTGAATAAACTGATCCAGAATGTGAAAATCGAGGATAAGAGCGGCTACATCCTGAACTGGAACCAGCTGGGAGTCCCCATCCTCTCCTCGGTGAGTGTGTGTGTGCTTCATTTCCTGCTGACATCCACAAGTGTGAAATAAACCGATTTGCAAAACTGAAATATGACATAAAACATTAGCGGATAAAGCAGCGTTTCCATTCAACGAGGACAAAATCGTCACTTCCTGATAAACTGGAGCAAATATTCCTCAGAGAAATGTAGTTTAGTGCGGTAGGAGAAGCCTCTGTGGTCTTCTTTCTTCTGTAATAAACGAGTTGTGCCTCAGAATATGCAATGAAAGCAGTGCGGTGCTTTTGGAGGCATGAGATCGAGGTCTGCATTTCCGAATAAAGCACGGTAGCGATCGGTAACTCTGGTGTAATGGGAGCGGGCGGTCTAACACAGCGCTCCTGAGAGATAAAGCGAGAGCTTTACAGTGTATATATTGGCCCGTTTCCACTGAGTGGTACAGTACGGTACGGGTTACCTTTATCAGGCTTGCGTTTCCACTGCAAAAGGGTACTCTTTTGGTGTGCGTGGTGTACGACAGAAAGTTTCAGACGACGTCATTCTTGCTGGAGGAAATGTCTACAGTAAAGCTGTACAGGTCGTTTACATCATATGAGCAGCACTTCTCACAAAACAAAGGCTTTATACACATACATGCTGCTGTATAAATGTTCATGATCTGATAATAACTGCAGATTAATGACGCGAAATAGCCTACTGTCTGCGATTTATATCAAATAAATAAATAAATGCAGCATATATGAACACATACAGCCCCTTACAGTCTCCGATATGTTACCAATTACAGAAACACTACACACAGCAGACATTTAGTCCCTATTTAGGTTCAATACAACAGGAGATATAGCCCACAGTCAGTGCAGAGCTCTCATCTGTGTGTGTAATCTTCACCAGCACATGTAGCCTCTGTTAGAGAGGAACTCCGTCATTCAGAGTTCATAATAGTCCAGCAGGTGATGATAATAGTTAAACGCAGCAGTTTCTTCATATTTGCTGAAAGAATCATTTGCTCCTTTGTGTTTTCCGGCTTCTCCTTTGTTTCTGCAGGCGTCAGTCTCGCGTTTGTCTGTTTCTGAATGGATCAGGTTTCAAAAGCACGTCAATAATCAAGCGCACGTTATTATCATCAGCTCAAGAAGTTTGTTATTTCAAATATTGACGCACACTTGAGAAAGCTAAACTGCTCGCGCTTTAGACGGGCTTGTAAAAAAACTATGGGGCACAGGGGAGAATCTGCTCTTTTTCTTGGCTTTGTGGCTGTTCATAAAGAGGACGACAAGGTTTGTTTGAGCTCGGGTCGACCATGGCTCATTATTATATGTTTATATCGTTTCAGAGTATTGTCTCTCGGCTGTGTACTAAACATGGCGGGTCCTTTGTTTTCATTCTGGCTTGTTGCGCGAGCGAATGATGTATCTCTGTAAAACAATAGCGTTCAGCTGCGCATCTAGCTCTGCCTTTTGGTCACCCTTAGGTACCCTTTGCAAAGGTTTGGTACACTTTTAGACAGTGGAAACAGCCCTAAAAGCGTACCAAACCGTACCGTACCACTCAGTGGAAACGGACCTTTTGTGTACTTGTTTTGTCATTTGGAAATATTTGGAGATATCACTCATGTTTTGACTTTTTTTTCACAAAAGTGTTTTGAAACTTTAAATTAAATACATTATTATCATTATTATTTCGTTTTAAAATGTCTGTAAGTGTATGTGTCGTTTAGTGCAGACGTTCGTTTTCCTATCAGAACATTGAAGTTTTTACTGTTATGCTGTACTTTACTTTTTGTGTCTTATTATTTGTATTAGAATTTATATTATACATATGTTGTGGTTTGTTTAGAGCAGAGATGGCCAAACTAGGGCCAGGGGGCCAAAGTTGACCCATGGTAGCCTTTGATTTGGCCCGCCACCCCCATCTGAGAAGAGAAGAAGAAGGAAAGGGTTGATTTCAAGATTGTCAATTGAAATTTAATGTAACCCTTTGTTTGTTTGTTTGTTTGTTCGTTAAAATCTAACTGAAATTAAATGTTTCAATTAAATTGTGTATATTAATTAGATTTTGTTTAAATGTCACAAACTTTAACGTAATATAGTTTGGTATATTTACCTTCGGCCCGCGGCTCTCAACGATATTTGGTTTTTGGCCCTTTATACAAAAAAGTTTGGGCACCCCTGGTTTAGAGTCAGTATCATACTCTATTACACTGCTGTTAACTTTGTACTGAATTACCTCAATATTCGGCAATACTGATGCATGTGAAGAATAGTTCTGCTAATATTTATCTTCATCTCTCCTCATTCCAGTCAAACCATTCTCGTAAGGTAGCTCGGAGAGACCGCTCAGAGGAGGAGACGTATAAAGTCTCTCGCTGGACTCCCGTCATTAAAGACATGATGGAGGTGAGTGACGACGTTTGCTTTTAAATATCGGTCCAAATTCAAAATGTATGCAATAGCACAAATTTATATAATAGTAAGAACGTATCCAGTAGCAAAAACGTATATATTGGCAAAAAAACGTCTCTTCTTGGCGTAATATAGTGTGCCTCGTCCTACTGTTTGTGATTAATACTACAACCCCAAATCAAAAATGTTGGGACAGTATGGAAAATGCAAATAAATACAAGAAAGAAGTGATTAGTAAATTAACTTTGACTTGTATTTCATTGTAGATGGTACAACAAACATTATTGGATGTGTTCCTCGTGATTTTTATTGCAACACATTTCAAAAAACCTTGTGACAGGATCAGTTTCGGACAAGTAAACAGGTAAACTGGTGAAGTAATGATGTGATTTGAAACAGGTGATGTCAACAGGTGATTGTGATTGTGATTTGAGACAAAAGCAGCAGAAAGGTCTAGTCCTTTAGGAGCAAAGATGGGCCGAGGATCACCCGCTTGCCAACAAATACATGAGAAAATGATTGAAATGTTTAAAAACAATGTTCCTTAGAGAAAGAGAGGACATTTGGATATTCCACCTTCAACATTGCAGAACATCATTAAAGGATTCAAGAAATCTGGAGGAATTTCAGTGCGTAAAGGACAAGGGTGCAAGTCTAAACTGAACTACCGTGATCTCCGATCCCTCAGGGGGCGCTGCATCAAGAATCCTCATTCATCTATAAGCCATATATTTTCACATGGGCTCAGGACTACTGCAGCAAACCTTTAAAGTACCACAATACGTAGCTGCATCCACAAATGCCAGTGAAAACTGTACTGTGCCAAAAGGAAGCCCTATGTTAACAGTGTCCAGAAGCGCCATCGACTTCTCTGGGCTCGGAAACATTTGGGATGCACATCACACAGTGGAAACAAGTACTATGGTCAGATTAATCAGAATTTCGGGTATTGTTTTGGAAAAAATGGATGCCGTGTGCTCCGGACCAAAAAAGAAAAGGATCATCCAGACTGTTACCAGCAACAAGTTCAAAAGCCAGGGTCTGTCATGGTCTGGGGTTGTGTCAGTGCCATTAGCAAAGGTAGCTTACACTTTTGTGACGCATCATTAATGCTGAAAAGTACACAGAGATTTTGGAGCACAATATGCTGCTTTCTTTTCCAGGGACGCTCATGCATATTTGAACAAGACGATGCAAAACCACATTCTATGGAGGAAGAGGATACAGGTTCTTGACTGGCCTGCCTGCAGTCCCGACCTGTCACCAATGTAGAATGTGTGGTGCATTTTGAAGCACAAAATGCGACAACAAAGAGCGCGTACCACCAACCTTAAGACTTGTTTGCAGGAAGAATAGGACAAAAATTATACCTGAAACATCTCATCACTTAGTGTCTTCAGTCCCTAAACGTCTTTGAAGTGTTGTGAAAAGGTACGGCAATATACGACACATTAAATAATGTTAGTTGTATTGTCTGCAATAAAATACAAGTCAAAGTAAGTTTAAAAATCACTACTTATTTGTGTTTTTTATACTGTTTCAACTGTGTTTGATATGGGCTTGTAATAAAAAGCTATAGTGTGAAAAATTTATACAATTTGAAATATTTGTATTTAAATATTTAGCATAGATTGTTATGGTTCAGTGATGCTAACATTCAGCACAAATCCTTACATTTCTGTCTTTTCTGTGAGGGAATTCTGTAGAAGCACAGTCCAGGTGTGTTTCTTCATCATTAGTAATGGTATATCTCATTACACAGTAATTATCTGGCTTTTTGGTCTAAAATAAGTGTAGCCTGTGACTGTGCGGTCAGCTGGACACCGTGAAAACTGTCAACTTGTTGTTGGTACTGTAACACAAGCCTAATCAGTTTTTCAGCAGAAGGCCAAAAGAGCAAGTGGTATTTTTTATTTTTTGTCAAACTGTCTCTGAGCCAGCGGCCGTTCATATCATTTGGCCCTTATTTATAATAAAACATGGTATGATCTTACAATGACAATGTATAGCCCGTAGCGCACATGCATTGTTCAGCGATGAGGCCACTGTTATTCCAGCTATCGAGTGACAGATCAGATGTCCTGCTTTCAGAAATGACAAATACACACCCTCTTATTTCCTTGTCCGCTTTGAAAAGCACATCAGCACCCTTAAAAGCCTCTGGTTAGAAACTCATGTGTTGATTTTCTTCCTCTTCTAGTGAAAAAACAAGCTTTGAGCACTGAGCGTTGAACTGTATTTTGACTGTTAGAATTGCATTAATATATATTTTATCTAGCAAAGACTGTTTTAGAAAGAAGAGAGTAAACTAGAGCGACGTCTGCTGTTAAACACTAGCCTAGAACTCCATCTGCTGTTAGCCTAGAGTGCCGTCTGCTTTTAAAAACTAGCCTAGACCACAATCTGCTGCTTAAAAGTAGCCTAGAGCGACGTCTGCTGTTAAAAACTAGCCTAGATCGACATCTGCTGTTTAAAAACTAGCCTAGAGCGCCATCTGCTGTTAAAAACTAGCCTAGAGCGCCGTCTGCTGTTAAAAACTAGCCTAGAGTGACATCTGCTGTTTAAAAACTAGCCTAGAGCGCCATCTGCTGTTAAAAACTAGTCTAGAGCGCCATCTGCTGTTAAAAACTAGCCTAGAGCTGCGTCTGTTGTTAAACACTAGCCTAGAGCAACATCTGCTGTTAAAAACAAGCCTAGAGTGCAGTGTGCTAAAAACATTAGCCTGGAGCCTGTTGTAAAAAACTAGCCTAGAGCGCTGTCTGCTGTTAAAAACTAGCATAGAGCACCATCTGCTCTTAAACACTAGTCTAGAGCTCTGTTTGCTATTAAAAACTAGCCTAAAGCACCGTCTGCTATTTAAAACTAGCCTAGAACGTCGTCTGCTGTTATAAACTAGCCTAGAGCGCTGTCTGGTGTTATAAACTAGCCTAGAGCGCTGTTGCTGTTATAAACTAGCCTAGAGCGTTGTTTGGTGTTATAAACTAGCCTGGAGCGCCATCTGCTGTTTGAAACTAGCCTAGAGCGCCATCTGCTGTTATAAACTAGCCTAGAGCGTCGTCGGCTTTTATAAACTAGCCTAGAGCGTCGTCGGCTGTTATAAACTAGCCTAGAGCGCCGTCTGCTGTTAAAATCTAGCCTAGATCGCTGTTTGCTGTTATAAACTAGCCTAGAGCGTCATCTGCTGTTAACACTAGCCTAGAGGCGTCGTCTGCTGTTATAAACTAGCCTAGAGCATCATGTGCTGTTCAAAACTAGCCTAGAGCATCGTCTGCTGTTAACACTAGCCTAGAGCGTCATCTGCTATTATAAACTAGTCTAGAGCGTCATCTGCTGTTATAAACTAGCCTAGAGGCGCCGTCTGCTGTTATAAACTAGCCTAGAGCATCATGTGCTGTTCAAAACTAGCCTAGAGCGTTGTCTGGTGTTATAAACTAGTCTAGAGCGTCATCTGCTGTTAATAAAACTAGCCTAGAGCACCATCTGCTGTTATAAACTTGTCTACAGCGCTATCTGCTGTTAGAAACTAGCCTAGAGCATCATCTGCTGTTATAAACTTGTCTACAGCGCTATCTGCTGTTAGAAACTAGCCTAGAGCATCATCTGCTGTTATAAACTAGTCTAGAGCGCCATCTGCTGTTAAACACTAGCCTAGAGCGCCATCTGCTGTTGAAAACCAAGTTCAGTATTGATTTTTGGCATGTTTTTTGGGCCACGGCTCTATTAAAAATGTATTCAACTGAGTCAGGCAGTATAATTCAAGTCTTCTGAAGAGACACGTTGGTTTGACTCGTGACCAGGTGATCTGTTGCTTTTGAAAATAAATTCAACTATATCTTCATTGTCAGGCATTATTGAGAAGAGACATCTGCGTTATATTTTATCATCATCTTATGTCAGTTCATATTGGTGTGTGTTTGTGTGTTCAGGATGCAGTGGAGAATAAACTGGAGGTCAAAGACTGGCCGTTTCAGTCCGAATGTCCCTCTGCGTGGAACGGCTCTCGGGCTGTAAGGTAAAGCCAGGAATTTTGATCCGTACACATCGTCTAGTCTTGGATAAGTTTAACTCTTGATTGTTGAATGCTGAAGCTGTAGTCAGTGTTTCTCTCTTCATTCCTCTGCCTGTCAGAGTGCTGAGGTAAGAGAGTTGTTGATCTGCACATACAGAACAACACTCCTCATCTGGAGCTTTTTTTATTTACTCTTTTAGATTCTGTTATCTTTTTCTTTCTTACTTTTTCTTCTTAAAATTGAAAAACTTGTTATTTATTGTTGAGAATCGACATGCATGTGGTCATATAGATCATGGAGTACTGCTCAAAATTTTGAGCTCAGTAATTTTTATTCCTCAAGGATGCTTTAAACAGCTCAAAGATAGCAGTAAAGGCGCTTATAATGTAATCAATCAAATAAATGCATGCTGTTTATGATTTTAAACAATTATATGTGAGCAATTCCAGCGTTATGGGCGTGACATTTGAAGTAAAAACTCAAAATGTAAATTGACAGAGTAAGTATAGTTGCTTTTGCTCTTGCTGATTGTGTGTTTTTGGTGTTGACCGTGTCATCAGTGCGAGACAGAAACACAAGGGCAGTTCTCCAGCGGACATAAAGAACGGCTCGCGCCTCATCATCTTCGTTCTGGGTGGCGTCAGCTACTCTGAGATGCGCTGCGCTTATGAAGTCACCAATGCTAATAAATCCTGTGAGGTCATCATCGGTAAGAGTTCACATACCGCCTGCACGATGCAAACACAATCACATAATTGATCTTTTGAACAAATGCTGTGCATATCAGTGTGCCAATCCAGGTGTTTCCAGTGAGCTGTAAGGTCATTATGGACATTTAAAGGTGCTGTATGTTAGTTTTTGACTCTTCTAAAGCATAAAATAGCATAATATGTTTGCAGATATTTCAGAAACATGTTGTGAACATTCTTGTTTATCTGAAAAACAATGCTGAAGTCAGATATTCTGTTTAAAAATGTGCTTTACGTGCCAGAACGTCTGTCTTTGTTTTGGTCATTTTAACCCACCCAATGCAAGTTTAGCCAATTATATTTCAGCACCCTGTGTTGTCTTGGTGGAAAACAGCACATTTCATTTATTCAGTTAGGAAGGCTCTCAAAGTGTGTGTCCTTGACTGAAATGTGACCTCCGGTTGACAGTAGCAGACTCTGAAATGAGATGCAGATTCAGAGTTCCACATGAGGTGGTTATTAATTAGCAAATAATATAAATATTATGAGTGTAAACATTAGGTGAGCAGGTGACATTGTAACCCTGTGTCCTAACAACACACTATGTGACGAGATCTACAGTGATGAGTATTTTGGCTGTTTGAATGAGACGAAACATGACAGAAATGTAAAAACAGCCATTCAGGAGCACAGAATAGTGCACTCACTGCACTCCAGCGCAATGGTGAGGTTTATAACCTAATTAATACATATTAAACCTCTTTAACATGATTAAATGTAGATGCTGAATCACTGATATGTGTTGGTTTGCACTGTCTCAGTTCTGAAGTTCAGTTTCAGACGGTTTATCGTATTCTCCAGATCTGAGGTGAACTATCTGATGCTGCTTTCAGGATATGGCAAAAAATGTCATGTAAAATGGCAATTAAATTCACATTGTTAGCATTTAACACTGACTAAAGCACATGAGGTGTACCTGAGCTGATCATTGTAAGTTTATTCTGTTGTTCAGCTGTTTCCAAAATTTAAATGTCAGGTGTTGGTTAAGACAAAAACTCTTTTTAATATGTAAACTATTCCTATGGCATGACGTTGCTTTTATTTATAACACAGATGAAATCAGTCTTAAATCAACCTTTAGGCTTAATAGTCAGGCACGCTCCTGTTTCGTCAGTCTGGCAACCTGCGCTTGTGTAGAGGTGCCGAGGAAAAATGTGTTTTGAACCAGGCGTGCAATACCTAGTTCAACCACTGGGTGTCAGAATTACTTACTGCACCTTTAAGATCCGAGTTGTTCATAATCAATGATCTACACTTCCTGGCAATAAGCACTGCATCAGATACATGTACACACAGCCCTGTGAACTAGCAGCCGCATAGAGAGACACTGCAGCGCTGCTTAAGATTGTGGGTGTAAACAGGGGCGCCGCTAAGGGGGGGAAGTTAGGACGATTCTAAGGGCCCATGCACTCTAGGGGCCCACAGAGATCTGCTTTATAATTAATAACAGTACTATAATGTAATATAAATGATGAATGTATCTCTAAATTACAAGTAAAACAATTTATTAGAAATAAAAAATAAAAATACGGCTTATATCTGCCCCTCGTGTCTGTCACAACTGTCACTGTCAAATTGCACCCCCCCCTCCTTTCGCCGCATGGTTCAGTCCGTCAGTAGCGGGAAGAGAGTTGAGTGCGATCGTCAGGTAAACTGTCAAAGCAGCGATGACCTCGAGGTTAACATCAGCTGCGTCCCAAATCACATACTTATGCACTATTCTACGCCATTTTTTTAGAATAAATAGTGTAAGTAGTGCGTTCATACTGAAAACTCTAACAATAATGCAATTTATTTACCCGGATGATGCGGATTTTGGATTGTGAGAGCAGTATTCTCCTGTTAGAGTGATTATAGCGCCTCCCGATGGTGAATGCATTTACACTCATGCCAGGTAGGCTATTATTTGGTATTTTGGTCATTTATTTCATTAGCTGCATCCCAAATGACACACTATACACTAAATCAATAAGACACACAATTCTACTACAATGAGACCCATAAATAAATGTTCTTTTGTTTAAACTGACCATTACTTAAATGGCAAAACCCTGACCTTCTTGCCGGCAAAATCCTCAATGAAAAAAATTCAACACATTTTTATTAACAGAGTGCAAAATCCAGCACACTGCAAACCAAATAAACACAACATAAATACATTTGAAACGGTCTGTTGATTAACCTGACAGTGACTTAAATTCCAAGTGCCAAACGCCTGGCCTTCTTGCTTGCAAAATCCTCAACCAAAGTGTATTGTACATTGTATGAGACGCTATTGCAGTACAGTTATTTAAATAGTGACACACTGGTGTTTTGTGTGTTTAGAAATGTACAATTTTCAGTGAATATTTGATTACTGTTCCTTTTTTTGTACTACATTTTCATTTGAACAATAACTCATCTGCTAGCTACAGTCATGGCCGTTCTCTTACTAAATACTGATAAGTAGTGGACAAAATCAATAATAAAATGCATAGGTCAGTATAACTACATTGCAGACAAAGAGTTTGGATAGCTAGGTTGGTTGTAGGGGGCCCATGCTCATATTTTTTCATGGGGCCCAAAATTGCTAGCGGCGCCCCTGGGTGTAAATATGAATTTGTAGCTAAATTGTTAGCTGTGCCAAACAGCGTTTCCCATTGTTTACATCCTTGTTTACATCCTTGCTACGGCATATCGTTAACGATAGAAACTGTGTACATAATAGATACATTTTAACAAATAAAAACACAGGTTATGTATTTTCCAGCACTGAACTGGGAGAGATTCTAGAAGTTCTCCTTTGTCAAATGCTAGCTATATATTTTATAATTCTCTGGAGCACAATTAAAATTAAACTGTAAGCTCTTCTGTCTTTGTGACGTGTCCTTTGGAAGTCCAAATACCGAAACAGACGAAGCTCTGTAGAAATAGCAGCATTTGGACGCCATTTTAGCGTTCTCTGCTGTAACATTACAGCCCCTCTGGCCATGCTCCTTTGCTGCGCGTTTGCTGGGGTATAACAGAAAGGTTTATGACATCATTAACCTGGATTTATTTTTTCTAGTCCCCAAACTTCGTTCGCTGTAGGCTTTGCTAAGCTTACTCTGTATAAGCTAATGTCTCCCTTTGCAATGAACTTCGAGCGTCTGTCACTTTAAAGACATTTAGCACTGTAGGCAAAGATGACTCGTGATTCCTGCGTGATTTAAATCTAATGGTTTGAATGGTCCTCAGGCTCGACACACATCCTCACCCCTCGCGGTCTCCTGGAGGACATTTATAACCTGGGAAAAAAACCCATGGAGACTTTGACCATCGAGGAGGGCAAACTCTAAACTCGTCCCGCTGCAATCCATCCTCCAGGACTGAAGGGAACAGATCTGCATTCACACCAAACCATTCATTCATTGTATAAAACAAGCACAGTGACCCACAGTCTGAAGGGATTACACGCCTAATTATGCTGCATTCAGGTCATATACAGTATATTCGTCGTGATATTAAGTGTTACATAACTAATTCCACTAAAGTGTGTTAAAATAAAGAACAATAAAGTATAAAGGAAGTTAAATAACCAGGGATAGTTCACGCTAAAATGTAATTCGTCATCATTTACTCTCTCTACACTTGTTCAAGACCTGTGTGAGCTTCTTTCTTCTGTTACACAGAACACAGATATATTGAAGAATTCTTCTGAAAAAACATTCAACATTCTTCAAAATATCTCCTTTTGTGTCCAACAGAAGAATAGATATATTAAAGATATATTGTAGAATGCTACAGAAAAAAGCATTCAACATTCTTCAAAATATCTCCTTATGTGTCCAACAGAAGAATAGATATATTAAAGATATATTGAAGAATTCTTCAGAAAAAAGCATTCAACATTCTTTA
>CAIGQQ010005788.1:3254910-3266589 GCA_903798035.1 Danio albolineatus | reverse complement strand
AAAAATAAAGGTAATTGTGACAATGAAAATACTTTTATAACAGTGTGTATTTTCATGAAACTTTTGTGGTGAAAAAATGTCGGAAGGAACTATTGGCCCCCGGGCATCTTCACTTTATCAAATTTGGCCCTCTTTGCAAAAAGTTTGGACACCCCTGGTGTAGACTGTTAGGTTGGGGTTGGGGTAGGGTTAGTGTAAGTTGACATGACATGAGGTCTTATAGTCAGTTAAATGTCTGTTGAATGTCAGTAACAACAGATATTAAGCAGACAGTCTACTAATACTCAAATGGACCATTGAAATAAAGTGTTACCAATCTACCTAACCAGGGTATGCTGAGTTTCTTTCAGCTGAGCTTTCTATGACATCTACTATGGTCTTACTTTTGACCAAAGTATTTTTACTATTTTGACATTTTAATAATCAAGCTTGGTTGACTTTTATGGCACCAGAAATGTAACACCTGAAAAAGCACACAGAAAGAAATGAAGGCATAATTCAAGCAGGCTAAGGGGTCATGACTAGGGCCACACGGAATCTGCGCGTGCAGGATTCCGCAGATTTTTTTAATTCTGTTTATCTACTGGTGTAAATGTGTGTAAATTTATATTTATTCAGTTTTTTTAATTTATTTCAGTAATATTATTGACTAATATGAAAATATTAATGTGATTTATTTACAATACAGTCTGTAAAGTAATATCTAATGTCTTTTAGTAAATATTTTACATAAGAGACTTACTTTGTTTACCAAATAAAGTGGATCTAATTGGATTCACATGGTAAATATTAAATACAAGTTAAAAAGGGATTACTTTTATTTCACATTTTTAGTTATGATACTCCCAAAATCATTCTGCATAAATCTGCACATTTTTAACAAAATACTCAGCAGAAATAGCAAAAAATGTCCGCAGATTCCGTCTGGCCCTACTCATGACCCAATAGGCACTCTTGTGGCCTTAGGAAATGAATGGGAAATCAACAAAATTTGATTCTGAAAATGTGCGTACGATCTATAAATCTGCCACAATGCTGAAACAAATACACAGAAGTGAAGGCATGACACCATAAAACACCAAGAGTGTGATATAGATGCATTATTTAAAAAGAATAAGTCATAAAAACAAGGTTGCATTGATAGAAACAGATGACCGAATGCACTGGATGCAAAAGAAGAATAATTATTGTTTGACAGATTAACGCTCCTGATGACAATGGTGTGTTGGTCGGCAACTGGTCAGGCACGTACGATGACGGCACGGCCCCCACGTTCTGGAGCGGAAGCAGTGACATTCTGAAACAGTACTACAACAATGGAGGAACGCCGGTCAGATACGGACAGTGCTGGGTCTTCTCTGGCGTCACCACTTCAGGTAAGAGCTCGCATCTTAAAATATACGAGCAGCATATAAGACACAATCCTTCATTAACCATGATATTTTTAACCTTTTCTTTTCCAGTGATGAGGTGTTTAGGGATTCCCACCCGGAGCATCACAAACTTCGAATCCGCTCACGACACAGACGCTTCCTTGACGACAGATGTGTTTTTGGATGAGAACCATGAGCTGATCGACGAGCTGTGCGGAGATTCTGTCTGGTTAGCTCACGCTATCAACATTTTCTAAAGCTATCGATAAACTTGCGTGGGTACAGAGTACACTGTAAATGCACAAACCTGATTGAAATATCACTGTGATGTAAATTGTCTCAGTATTTAGACTTGGTTGGTGTTGTGTCATAGTTTGAGGCCAGTGTTGGGTAAGTTACTTTAAAAAAGTAATTAATTACTAATTACTTAATCAATATTGTATTTAAAATACTTTTCTAATTACTGTGTCTGAAAAGTAACTTAATTACTCAATGAGTAATTTAACTAAATACTTCTTGAAATCCCTATAAACCTTGAGTGGACAAATAATAAAAATTTAACTCTGTAAATAATAAATACTTAGATAAAACATATGAGTCAAACATGAAATAGTTTAGCCTTTTAGTTTTCTGAATCATCTTTATTATATTCTATTTAAAGAAATCTATAATAATTACATGCATAATAATTTTTAGTATGCAATGTAACCTTCTTAAATATTATTCTGCATATGTATCGATCAGGCAGGATCAGGCAATCTTTACAAAAACAGCATTATTTTTGGCGGTATTAGAATGCCCGTGCAGTATGATCGGAAGTGGACAAAAGGCTTCAGATTTATACGGCATGTTTTTGAACTGGATTGTGTCTCTCTTGTTTACCTGTGATCCGATCGAGCAAAAGGTGTCTTATTACTCTGTAAACAGAGCAGCATCAGTCATGTTAAACTCGCCGACTCCCTCTGTCACATCTGCATAGTCATCCTAGCCTTTCTCATAGTAATCTTCATAAACTAGCTCATGTAAGGTGCGCGATAGCCTTGAAAAAGCCGCGCGCTACAGCACGCAGGCGCGCAATGAGGAAAAATAAATTGATTAATACTGTAATGTTCTTGTCTGGGAATATTTTCATCTCGTAAAACAGCCACTCGCTTCAGCTGAGTCCGACATCTTCCACTTTATGACTAGCAGCAAACTGGCGCGCGGCGCTATCACAGGCATCTGCACTACGATGATTTTAAAGCGCCAGAGTTTACTTTTACCTTTAGAACATAAATTAATCAAATTGTGTAAGATTATTCAGCGAGTTTAATTATTTTACAATGTAACGCAGGTACATCATAAGTAACTGTAATTAAAATACCTAAAAATAAACAGTAATTAGTTACTTTACTTTTTCAGAGGAGTACCTAACACATGATGCACCAACCACCTGATTCCTAAGTCTCTATAAATAACTAGAGTTTCTTACCTCAGATATCTTCGTCTTGAAGAGTCCCCCCTTCCATCTCTGTTCCTCCTCCCTTTTCCTAGATAGGACGGCATGATGGCCTAGTGGTTAGCACTGTTACCTCACAGCAAGAATGTCACTAGTTTAAATCCATCACGGCAAAATGTGTCAACTGTGGACTGCTTCTGCCTCTGAACAATTGATCCCAGTAAACATTCCCTGTCCTATGAAGAGAGGTAATATTGAGCATGTACAAACTGACATAAAATGGACAGCATCCAAAACATCTGCTTTACAATGTTGTCCACCATCTTAGCTGAATTGGTATATTGGCTGAATTAGATATATCCACTTTGGTCAGTGTTTTCTTTTCCTAAAAATGCCATCTCAGTGTGGAAGGAAGGTCCAAATGGAGAGAAAAATATACGTTTTTACACGAAAACATGTACGTGTGGACATGGCCCAAGTCAATTACTGGTACTTCCATGTACCGCAGGGGTGACCAACCCTTCTCCTGGAGATCGACGGTCCTGCAGATTTGAGTTGCAACCCATATCAAACACACCTGCCTGTAATTATCCAGTGTTGTTCAGGTGCCAATTAATTGGTTCAGGTGTGTTTGATCAGGGTAGGAGCTGAACTCAGCAGGAAGGTTGATCTCCAGGAGCAGGGTTGAGCACTCCTGATGTACCGCATCATTCAAGCTAATCCTTTCAACAGCATCATCAAAACGAATGTTCCTCTCTTGTCTCTGCAGGAACTTTCACGTGTGGAATGACTGCTGGATGGCCCGCCCTGATTTGCCTGCAGGTTTGGGGGGTTGGCAAGTAGTAGATGCCACCCCTCAGGAGACCAGTCAGGGCGTTTTTCGCTGTGGTCCTGCTTCAGTCGCAGCTGTTCGAAATGGACTAGTTTACCTCAAGCATGACACACCGTTCGTATTCGCAGAGGTATTAGCAAGCCTCCAAACGATCATTTCATGATGGCATAATTATCTGCAATGAATGTGTCTGAAAGTGCTGCTCGTTTTAACCAAGGTGAACAGTGATAAGGTGTACTGGCAGCGGACTGCGGATGGCTCCTTCACTCCGGTCCAGATTAAGAAAAAAGCAGTAGGTCACTGCATCAGCACGAAAGCGGTCGGCTCTGATGAACGCGAAGATGTTACACACCTCTACAAATACCCAGAAGGTAATAAACGGCACAAAAAGCACAAATATATGACTATACTGTCACAAGCATTTGCAGGAGTTCCCACCAGACTCCAGCTATATGAGCTCTCCACCAGCTATTCATCCGGACTACACTTCCCATCACACTTTGCATCTCACAGCTGAACCAGTGTCCAGATTAGTAAAGTGTTTCAGCTGTAAAATGTGGAAACCTAAGGGAAACTAGGTTGCAGTTGGAGGTGGTGTTACTGAGCCCAGCAGGGGGTGAGGTAAAGGGACACTATACTGTCAGTGAGTGTAGTGTTTGGGATGAGATGTTAAACCAAGGTTCTGACTCTCTGTGGTCATTAAACATGCCATGGCACTGCTTGTAAAGAGCAGGGCTGTAACTCCTTGC
Source organism: Danio albolineatus (assembly GCA_903798035.1). NCBI lineage: Eukaryota > Metazoa > Chordata > Actinopteri > Cypriniformes > Danionidae > Danio > Danio albolineatus. The sequence continues at coordinate 3,262,197 of CAIGQQ010005788.1, read as the reverse complement.
CAAAATCCCTCCATTGGCCTTCACCCATCATGGCCTTCCACTCATCCCCATGCACTGAATTGGCTCTATGACTACTTCTCTTCTCCACCCATAGCTGGTGTGGGGTGAGTGCTGTCCTGTGGCTGCCGTCCCATCATCCATGTGGAGCTGTACACTGTTTGTGATGTGGAGAGATCACATATCAGCTTGTTAGTGGTGAGGAGACAGAATGATAAGCCTGTTATGATATTGGGATGGTTAGGAGGCCATGATGGATAGAGGCCAGTGGGCAAATTTGGCCAGGACACCAGGGACACTCTTTTCGAAGGACATCTTGGGATTTTTAACAGCCACAGAGTGTCAGGGCCACAGTTTAATGTCTCATCCGAAAGATAGTGCTCACTGAACAGTATAGAGCCATGTCACTATAGACCCACACAGACCACAGGTTGAGCACCCCCTGCTGGCCTCTCTAGCACCTCTTCCAACAGCAACCTTGTTTTTCCCCATGTGTCTCCCATCCAGGTACTAACCAGGCACAGCTCTACCTGCTTCAGAGGGCGACCATTTGAGAGCTGCAGAGAGCTAGCTGCCAGAAACGGTTCTTCTATCACAGCCGCCATTGTTGTATTTAAGGGTAGTTGTGAGCAGCAATGATTTACATGACAAACTAAACAAATTTGATGCGTGAATGGAGCGAGTAAATTCTAAATGTTCAAACGTCTAATTTCATGCGCAAATTAGGCAAATTTAATGCGTGAATTAGGAGAGTAAACTCAAAATGTTTAAATGTCTAATTTCATGCGTGAATTAAGCAAGTTTAATGCATGAATGAAGCGAGTAAACTCAAAATGTTTAAGCGTCTAATTTCACATGCGAATTAAGAAAATTTGACGAACGAATGAAGCAAGTAAACTCAAAATGTTTAAGCGTCTAATTTCATGCGTGAATTAAGCAAATTTAACAAATGAATGAAGCGAGTAAACTCAAAATGTTTAAGCGTCTAATTTCATGCGTGAATTAAGCAAATTTAACAAATGAATGAAGCGAGTAAACTCAAAATGTTTAACCGTCTAATTTCATACGTGAATCAAGCAAATTTGACACATGAATGACGCGAGTAAACTCAAAATGTTTAACCGTCTAATTTCTTACGTGAATTAAGCAAATTTGACACACGAATGAAGCGAGTAAACTCAAAATGTTTAAACACCTAATTTCACATGCGAATTAAGCAAATTTGACGAACGAATGAAGCGAGTAAACTCAAAATGTTTAAATGTCTAATTTCACATGCGAATCAAGAAAATTTGACGAACGAATGCAGCGAGTAAACTCAATGTTTAAGCGTCTAATTTCACACGTGAATCAAGCAAATTTGATGTGTCAATGAGGCGAGTAAACTCAATGTTTAACCGTCTAATTTCACATGCGAATTAAGCAAATTTAACGAATGAATGAAGCGAGTAAACTCAAAATGTTTAAGCGTCTAATTTCATATGTGAATTAAGCAAATTTAACGCATGAAACAAGTAAATTCAAAATGTTCAAGAGTCTAATTTTACATGCAAATTAAACAAAGTTGACACATGAAGCGAGTAAACTCAAAATGTTTAAGTCTCTAACTTCACGCACAATTAAGCAAACTTGATGCATGTCAAACTTAAATTGATCAAGTGTCTAATTGAGCATGTAATCTGGTATAATAATCTAATATCAAAATTCTAATATCGTAATCTGTTCACACAAGCCGAGACTGATCTGAACGCCCCATGAAACTTACTTCGGTTAAATTCCTCAGTGGAAGCATAAACACCTTTCTATCCTTTGAATAAACAGATGCAGACTCATAGGCACATTACACTTCTCTTTCATTTCCCTTCTCTTATATTAGACTCGGAGGAGGAGCGCATTGCAGTGGAAACAGCCGTTCAGTACGGCTCTAAAGCTGGACTCTATGAAATCTCCAGTGTTAACGACGTCAGTCTTGAGATCTCGATGGATGGAGAAGAGCCTCAGCTGGGCTCAGATGCTAACCTAGCCATCACAGTGAAGAACAGCAGCTCAGAGCAGCGCACTTTCCAGCTCAACGCTCAGGTGGCTGTAACGTACTACACCGGGGTTTATAAATCTACAGTGATGAAAGACCAGATACCCATCGAACTGAAGCCCAATGAAGGTAGGAGACCTTACGCCAGTCCAATGCATCAAATGACAAAAAAACGAATGGCCACTTGTGAAAGGTATATGGGGTTGTCGGGGGATGGGGGTGGTGGGACAAATTGGACGTTGTTTTCTCTTCTGGCTGCCGTTATCAGTCTCAAACTATTTTTTAAAAAGTTTTAAGACCTTTTGACACAAAATCAGAAAAGCAAATAGGCTAGTAAGCTAGTCTTGAAAATAATTAAGCTAAATACATTGCTTGGAGTAAGTGTTTTTACTAGGGTTGTCAAAATTAGCGCGTTAACGCACGCCGATTAATTTGAAATATTGAACGCGTTAAAAAAAATTAACGCATTTAACGCAGTGGCAGTTTTTTCTTATTTCCTGTTGTGGCCGACGTGTGTTCAGGGACGGCGCGTCCACAGAGGCGACCTAGGCGGCCGACAAGGGCGGCAGAATAGTGAGCGAACCCCGCCTCCCTTGGCGAGTATAGCCTCGAGGTACGCGTGCACTCAGTGGAGGCGCGCAATGCGGCGCCAGGCGAAAGTATAAATCCAGCTTAATCCGCAACACCTACTCCCTCCCTCCCGGTCCGCACGTTCATCCGCGAACCGGTCACTTTCTTTTTCACTTTCGGGTTGAGGGCGGCGCGATGATGAATACGACCGTGCGCGTTGATGACTCTGAAGGGAGTCGCTTATACCGTGTGAGCTCGCTGTACTGCCCGCGTTGTCTGTGCGTGAGTGTGTGTGTGTGTGTGTAAGAGAGAGAGTTTGTGTATGTGTGGATATCCTAACAACAAGATGAAACGCCTAACATCGCAGACAGTCGCTCAAAGCAGTTTAGAATTTAATGTTTAGAGATGGCATGACCAAAGTCCATGTAAGAAGTCTAGCCTATAGTCTTTGGTACGTGCCTTTGATGTACCCCTTGGTGCTTCTTGCGTCCTTGTCACAGCACCAGTGACACAGAAATTAAGCACCGAAATCGGTGATTCTGCTTGTGAGAGACTTTTCTCGCTCTTAGGTCTTATCAACTACCAAAATGTTAAGGAGGACTAAGCAAAATTGTTTCTACTTTATAATTAATGTTCTCAACTCGCAAAACAACTTTACAATGAATACAATTGTTTGTATTCAATACTTTATTATTATTATTTTTTAATCCAATTTCCATATTTGCAATGCCTGTATTTTGGATTTTTTTGTAGTTCACTTAGAATCCAACATGGAAATAATTTTGTTTGTTATTGGCATTGATTGTTTTAAAATTCAAATGGCGCTTACATGCCTGTGTTTTTATTTCTGTAACAAATACAGCTTTTCGTGATTAATCATTATTAATCACGAACAAAAGTGTGATTAATTAGTTATTTTTTTAAATCAATTGACAGCCCTAGTTTTGACTAAAACCAAGGTAAGTTTTCTTATTTCAGGGCCCTAATTTGTGCCGGAATAAGCCGGATCCGGCACCTCTGAATTCTGATCCGGCACCTCGGCAATACACCCCCCCACCCCACCCCCCCACTGTTCACTTTCATCCACCGCGACTCTCCAACCCTCTTTACTGTCGTCCGTGACACTCCCCCTCCCCCTCCTCCCGCTCTACTTTCGACCGTGGCACCTCCTCAGGTAACATGCCGGATCTGTTACCTCAATCTGTTTCGGGACCTCGCAATTCACAAATTAAGCACTGTATAACGGTATAATTATCTTACCGCACTGGCAGATTGTTTGACTTGTTTTTAGTTTGTATCTTCTTGAAATATTCATTTATTTCTTGTATTGGATGGTTATTTTTGGCATTGCAGTTCAATATTCGTGCGAGAGCGCCCTCTGTTGGCATGACCTTACCGCATGTTAAATTCATTCATTCATTTTGTGTTCGGCTTAGTCCCTTTATTATTCTGTGATCGCCACAGCAGAATGAACCGCCTCCTGCATTTTAAATACATCATAAATACTTTTAATAAATAATATGCTAATTAATTAACCCTTGTGTATTGTTCAAATGGACTACCCTTTCATTATGTTAGGGGCTGTTTTTGCCCCATTGACTTCCATTATAATGACATGTGTTGTGTGAATTGATTAATTTAAATCTTTATAGCTGATGCCAAATGTAAATAGATATTATCTCCTTTTTTCCTTCATAGCTGATACTGTGGAGTGGAGTTTGCTGTACGATCACTACAAAGATCATTTGGTGGACCAGGCCATGCTGATGCTCACACTTACAGGACGGGTCACACAGACCAAACAGGTCCTGGTAAACCAGTTTCACTTCAGACTGCGCACACCCGACCTGGTCATCAAAGTGAGTTTCTGTCCTAAGGGGACACTTGAATGAATGTGAAACAGGAGGGCTGATAACTGTTTCTTCAACTGTACGTGGGTGAATTTATAACACTTGTTGTGAATGTTTGCTCGTTCTCCTCTCAGACTGATGGAGATGCTGTTGTTGGTAAAGAGTTGAAGGCTTCGATCACTTTCCGCAATCCTCTTAAGCAAACGCTGAAGAACGTGAAGTTTCGCATTGAAGGACTGGGGCTGCAGAATGTCAGAGAGATTTCACACGGGTGAATTTACCATAGTATTAATCCACAAGTTCACTTTTGTATTTGCTCAAATGTAGCACAAATTTTGCACAATTATATTAGATTTTTTTAAATAGTAGGCCTACTTATAACACTGAGCTCAGTAAAATGTTCTTTATCAATTATTATCTATCTGTTCAATAATCCATCAATGCAAATGCAGCTGCTACCAATAATGCTTTAGTTCCAATAAATGTTTGACCATGTAGAAAAAAAAACAGGTTCTAATTTAATTACATTTAATAATATAGTTGCTGAATTCTTATTAGCTTGTTTCTGGCTGTTCTGACTGTAAATATGTCCTGAAAATGCCTTATTCATGTCCATGTCCATCATTCCACCGAATTTAACACAAATACAATATAACATGTTAATATTCCATGTATCTGACGAAACAGTCAATGCATGTTCTAATGCATGTCACCCCAGCATTACATAATTACAATAATTGTTGAAAAAAATGAATGTAACTGTATATTGCTCTTGTTCTCAGAAACATCGAAAGCTTGGCTACAGTGACCCTGACGGAGAAGTTTATTCCTCTGGAGGCAGGGCAACACAAACTGCTGGCTGCACTGGACTCGCGGCAGCTGCCTCAAGTCCACGGAGTCGCTAACATCACAGTCAAAGCAAGCTGAAGGAAAACCTCTGCAAGACCAGAGGCCGCTCTGCACTGGAGATTCAGGGGTTAGGGAGGTTAGCAAGTGAAGGGCGTTAAAAACGTGGACTGGAATGCAGCCTTTGAGCACTTCAGCTTGGAATGACTCTTCAACATGGCGGCCATGAAGTGCCCTTGGGCGTCAGTGTATTTTTTTATGACTTGCGACAAATCTTGTATTTATTTTGTGACTTCTTATAGAAAAAAAAAATCAAGTTTTGGCCTGTTATTCATCTTTCCTAGGTTATTTTAATTGCTAAGCTCGTGTAGAATTCCTGTGTCATGCAAAAACTGTATAATAGTAGATAGAAATGCAAATCGAAATGCTTCTGAATTGTGTGACATGGAGCATGTTACCTGCTCAAAAGATCCCCTTCTTAAAGTTTTATCAGTTCCTCCATCTTTAATTCTAAAGGGCCCTTTAAAGTGGACAGTTTTGAGCACTGCAATATGGCGACCATTCTTTTTTTTACTTCAATGTATCCCATTGGGAACGCAGCATATTTTTCATGACTTGTGAAAATCTTTATTTTGTGACATAAATAAATGATGTTTTGTCCTATTTTTCGAGCACATATTATGAGATCAAATCCTACCTCAGAAAAGTCATTCAGTATCCAAACCTCGTTAATCAGCAAGACTAAAATTCAGCATTTTTGCAGAATGGATGCTCTTTATTCCTGACTATAATTTCTATGCACTGTCAAAGTCCCTTTAAGGCAAGTCATTCCACTTGGTTAGGGGTGGGGTTAGGTGAGCCCATTAAAAAGCATTGGATGCAGCTCAGATTGCACTGCACCAGGTCTACATTCACATGACCCCTAGACCCCTCTCCATCATTTACTAAACTACTTATCACAAACCTCCATAAAAGAATTACTTAAAAACATGTTGGAAACCCGTACCCACTGACTGCAATAGTATTTATTTGTCCTACTATGGAAGACAATGGTTTCACACATTCTTCACAATATTTTCTTTTGTGTTCGGAGGAATAAAATAAAAAACCTCAGACTTTTTAATGGATAAAGTAATGATGCGACTCTCTTTGACCACTAGAGGTCACTCTTTGACAAACAAAACACTCATGAGGACAAATGAATGTTTACTAAATAATGCACAGATACAGATACACTGTTTATAACAAGAGCTCCTATATTCAAATAAGAAGAGTCAGTTTTGATTTCCTTGTGACTTTAGTGAAGATTTCATAACTGGGTAGCAAACACACACACACACTGTGTCCTAACAGCAAACACAAAGACCCTTCATCACATATTAGCAAACATCAGCTGAGGTCAACCATAGACTGTAAAAAATATGGACGTAGTATCCGTGACGTCACCCATAGGTTTCTGATGAACCCAAAAGAAGCCACTAGTAGGCGTGGCCAACCGTCGCCATTTTGTTCGTGCGTCATCGCACCAACCGAGGCATACCAAACAAGGGCAAAGAGGCGGAGCGTGGGCGGAGCGTGAGCGGAGCTACGGGACGCATGCTGCCATTAAGCTAAGAGCTTTCTTATGGGAGAAACACATCATATTTCATTACCTGAGACTCGTTTGTGTTCTGACCACACGTGCTTGGTTGTACACTATATCAATAAAGTGTTTAGTCTGTTGAAAACACTGTTGTAATACATCAAGCCACTTAACATCGTTCTTAAGACGTTTTTTTAACAGGAAGAAAGTGCGGATTACATCCAAATACTTCAGATATAGTTTGTGTTAGTAAATGCAGGGCTATCGGTCTTTGTCAGGTGACTTCATTGGTGACGTCGCTCTCGTAAACACAGTGTTGCATTATGGGACAGCCGCCATTTGTGTGGTATCGTGAGCTGTAGCGTCTTTCGCAGAGTAAATACAGTGTTACGTTCTTGTTGTGTAAAGGG
>CAIGQQ010005788.1:3210542-3234124 GCA_903798035.1 Danio albolineatus | reverse complement strand
TTATTTTAATAAATAAATCTGTTTAATAAATGTATTTTGTGAAATTGCAGCAAAATATATGAGCTATATTCACTGAGAAATGGAAAAAAATATTAAAATTAAAAAAAGGTGTTCTCAATTAACTCACTGTCTATATATATATATATATATATATATATATATATATATATACAGTATATATATTCATTCATTCATTTTCTTGTCGGCTTAGTCCCTTTATTAATCCAGGGTCGCCACAGTGGAATGAACCGCCAACTTATCCAGCATTTGTTTTATGCAGCGGATGCCCCTCCAGCCGCAACCCATCTCTGGGAAACATCCATACATTCCCATTCACACACATACAGCTTACCCAATTCACCTGTACCGCATATCTTTGGACTTGTGGGGGAAACCGGAGCACCCGGAGGAAACCCACGCAACCACGGGGAGAACATGCAAACTCCATACAGAAATGCCAACTGACCTAGCTGGGGATGGAACCAGTGACCTTCTTGCTGTGAGGCAAACGTGCTACTCACTACGCCACCGTGGCGCCCTATATATATATATTTATATATACACACAGTGCTTTTTGGGAACATTTATTCATTAACTGTGATTGATTTGTCTTGGTTTTGTTGGTGATTTAAGTGTCTAGTTGAACCCCCAGTGAAAGTGACCTCAGCTATTCATTGTTGAAGAGTTTCTTTTAGTACCTGCAAGAACAAAGTCTCTCTCAGGTTTCTCTTTATTTATTTATGTAGTCACTCTTTGAGTGGCCCGGTGTCAGAGAGGTCACTAGTACGCGGCTCTTGATTTCTTAAATACTGTAGACTCTGTGTGTGTTTCTTTGAAGCATGTGCTAGTGATTTCACTGTGCGCTCAACACTCAGAGAGGATCAAATGTTTTGGTTGTCTGGTTCGCAGGACCGGTCGTGTCAAACAGAGCCCCGTGAGATGATTGGTTGTGATATAAATCCATGTTGATGAAAAGGAGGAACGCCGGCCTCTGGTTGGCTGTTCGGCATCCTGTGGTTTCACCCAAAAACGCCTGCTTAGTTTTGGCGAGGGTTATCCAGCGGACAGTCCCTCAGGGGCGGATACTCGGCCCCTTCTCATTTCATAATTGGATCTGGACCATCTGCAAAATCGCATTTCGAAACTTTTCTTGGGTGTGAAGTTTATGCGGGACGTTTTCCTGCCGAGAGAGAGGTGTGGATTGTCCGGAGCAGGTGCAGATTTCTGTGTTGTCTGTGTAATTCAGAGTTTAGAGTCTGTCTTTTCCAGGGAAAACTTTCTGTTTGTGTGGATGCGTGGAGATGATTTTCCCATAGGCCTATGAGAGAAGCCATGAAGAATGGCATCCCATGGCCAAGGTCTTCAGTTTGTGGGAATGATCTATCATTCATTCATTTTCTTATCGGCTTAGTCCCTTTATTAATCTGGGGTTGCCACAGGGGAATGAACCGCCAACTTATCCAGCATGTTTTTTACGCAGCGGATGCCCTTCCAGCTGCAACCCATCTCTGGGAAACATCCATACACACTCATTCACACTCATACACTTCGGGCAATTTAGCCTAACCAATTCACCTGTACCACATGTCTTTGGACTGTGCGGGAAACCGGAGCACCCGGAGGAAACCCACGCAACCACAGGGAGAACATGCAAACTCCACACAGAAATGCCAACTGACCCAGCCGGGGCTCGAACCAGCGACCTTCTTGCTGTGAGGTGATTGTGCTACGCATTGCGCCACCATGCTGCCCTACAATAAACATCACAGGCATAAATAAATACAATAGAACAAATATATAAAATAGATGCTTTGTGTTTTTCTGGATATTCTAACAATATCGAGGTCACATGTAAAATAACATGGTAATGTAATCAAACAATGACATCAGACGTAATATAACACTGTTTAGTCTTCATTGTGATAAAAGAAATACATTGAATCTTTGTTAAAGTTGCACATTTTATAATTTTTTGTGCCCAAATGGTTTAAATTACTGTAGCTTGAGATCTTATTGACCTTCTCCGCTTGCGAGCGGGCGCAGCCATCTGAATCTTTTTGGCTCGAGACTTCCAGTCTCGTTCGCTTCCGTTCATTTTTAGACGTTAAAAACAGCTCGTTCTGCGGCTTGATGTTGCACACTGATGTTTTCTTATTATATTATTCTTCTTTGTCTGGTAGTCATGCAAACACTTGTTTGTAGAGCGAGTAGTTTGACCGTTTGCTGCCGTTTATTACTCCTAGTCATTTCTCCCATAGGAGACTGAATCGGAAGTTCTACAACAATCGCAAAAACGAGCAACTTCAGCATTGAAGAATAAGGTCAATATTCACAAGCATTTTTAAATAAAGGTTTTCACTGTACACTGTAATAAAAGAAGTTGACTCAACTTAAAATTGTAAGGCCACAACAGCTTTTTGAGTTGGCTCAACTTGCATCGAGTCAACTGCAGTAATAGGGTTAAAAGTTGAGTCAATTAAAAAAATCTATGCAGCAAGTTGCCTTACAATTTTAAGTTGAGTCATATTTTTACAGTGTAGTACTAGCAGTGTTGTGTTTTCAACTATTTCCTGGTTAATTACAATCAGCAGTCAAAACTGCAGATTCTGCGATTACATATTCACATATTGCTATATCGATGCTGAAACAATATATTGCGCAGCCCCCCTAATGAAAAAAACAGCTTAAACCAGCCTAAGCTGGTTTGCTGGTTGACCAGCCTGGTTTTAGAGGGGTTTTGGCTATTTCCAGGCTGGTTTCCAGCCATTTCCAGCCTGGTCTTAGCTGGTCAGGCTGGGAGACGACCAGCTAAAACCAGCTTGACCAGCCTAGCCAGGCTGTAAGTCCAGCCAAAACCAGCTATGCCCAGCTTAAACCAGGCTGATTAAGCTGGTTTATGCTGGTCTTAGCTAGTCATTTTCCAGTCTAATCAGCTCCCAGCTAACAGGGAACGTTCCCAGAACATTCACTAACGTTCTTTAAAAGTTGTGAAAATGTTAGCACAGAACATTATCAATGGAACGTTTTTAGAATGTTCTCATAACAATGTTAACGTTCTTGTAACGTTGTTTAAAAAAACGTTCTTAGAAGTTTTTTGAACGTTTTCAGGACGATATTTGTACTTGAGCGTTCTCATAATAATGATGGAAAACGTTCTTATAACAAAGTTCTTGGAACGTCTTCAGGACGTTATTTGCACTTGATGAACGTTTTCAAAATGTTGATGGAAAATGTTATTATAACAAAGTTCTTGGAAACGTCTTCAGGACGTTGTTTGTACCTGATGAACGTTCTCATCGTAGGTTTTATGAACGTTGTAAGAACGTTATGCTAACCATAAAGAAATGTTTTAGCAACATTAAGCAAACTGGACATTTCAACATTATTGGAACGTTACAAATAAACGTTCTTAGAACATTATATTTTGGTGGAAATTTAGGTTTTGAAAACGTAAGGACGTTATGCTAACCATAACAAAAAAATTTCTAGTAACATTAAGCAAACTGGACATTTCAACATTCTCGGGACGTTACAGATAACGTTATGAGAACGTTCTGACAACCTAAATTTGTTAGCTGGGCTAAGACCAGTCTGGAAATATCTGGAAACCAGCCTGGAAATGGCCAAAACCCCTCTAAAACCAGCCAACCAGCTTAAGCTGGTTTAAGCTGTTTTTTTTTTCCCAGCAGGGCCTAATTCAAACACACAGCTTTCTCAGTTAAAGATCTGTGCAATGAACTCAACTTAATCGAGGGACTTCATGCAGATCTGTTTATGTCCAATAGATGGCAGTAGAAGCTCAGAGTGAGGCTCCTGTGTTAAATGCAGATTAATTTAGGACAGACTGAGAAAAGCCCACAAACGTTATACTGTTTCAGCAATAGCTTATACTATAAAGAGCATTTATGATAGATTTCTGTGCAAGATGATGTTTCCCACAATGCAATGTATATGACTTGCTCTTGAATTTACAGATTGATTCTCTTAGTAAGCTCAAACTAGTGGCGTACACCTGAGATATACTGAATATATACAGATATACTGAAGAATTATATTAAATACTGATATTTCATTCAGAAAGGTGGGGAAAGGGGTTTGGGGAGGGTTATTACAACCTAACAGACTCCTCCTCCTCCTCACCATTTCTGTTTGTTGTCAAAACTGACAGCTGGAGGGGCGTGGTTAAGTGTGTTAGCTCCGCCCATTACCTCAGACAGACCTAATCTGAGGATTTACCTCAAAACCATCAGGAAGTGTATTCTCAGCTTTTCTATAAAGATTACAAGGGCAAACTATTGTTTAGTATCTTAATGACATGCACAGATGAACTGTTCAGCACAAAACTAGCAATGTGAGCTAATAACATCAACATGGTTAGTTTAGATCTCATGTGCACTTAAGGGTTGATATTGTGGAAAGTCTTTCTCCAGGGTATAGTCTCTCTGTTCACGGCAGCTTTCCTCATATGGATGCCCGTCACACAACGCCTCCGTTGGGCCTTCAAGCGCTCTCCAATCCCGTCGATGCATAGGCTAAGTAAGTCCAGAAGTCTGATGTCATCTCCCGCACTAATGAATTTGTCTTGGACAGAATCTGGTCTGTGTTTGACACAAGCTCCCGACGTACCGAACGCAGAAACATGGACTTCAAAAGTTGGAGCGGTCAAATAAAATCGGCGAGATCTCGATGTCTTCAGGTCACATATTAAGTCAGGGTCGTCCACGGCAGCAAGATTTCAATAAAAATGAGATGAAAATCAAAAACAAACTGATCTTGTCTGAAACCATGAGTCACGGCGTCTTGAACTTTTACCGTTTAGACAGCTGAATGCACAGAAAAGTGTCAGATCATTAATAAACACATGTGAATGATTATTTCATGGGTGCAAACTCTGGACGGGGATGCTGCGTTTACTATATCTGAATTCAAAAATGCATGCATGCTTGCCATCCCGTTTTTGAAGCATTTGTAATGTCTCAGTGGACCAGTAGAGGGCACATTATCAGCTCTTGAGGATTCTCCTTGCCTGACCTTGACTGTGTAATTACTATAACTCATAACAGTGCGAGATCAACAGCGCCTACCCCCTTCCCTAAACCCCACCGACAGTGTTTTCACAAGCACAGATTGACCAGCGCCCACCCCCTTCCCTAAACCCAACCGACAGTGTTTTCAAAAGCACTGATTGACCAGCACCCACCCCCTTCCCTAAACCCAACCGACAGTGTTTTCAAAAGCACTGATTGACCAGCACCCACCCCCTTCCCTAAACCCAACCGACAGTGTTTTCAAAAGCACTGATTGACCAGCGCCTACCCCCTTCCCTTTTTGATCTTACCACGTTTTTTACCCTGTTATTTACTTGTTTATTTTATTTGTTTGCTTTTTGTTTTTATTTTACCTGCTTTCTGGAACCGTTCTTCACCAGGGAAGCAGACACTGACATCGATAGCAGGGATAAAACTTCTAAATCAATGACTGTTGTTTGTCCAGCGTTCTTTAGAATATCTTCCTTTGTGTTCAACAGAAGAAAGAAATTAAAATGGGTCGGAAACAAGGGGAGGACAAGTAAATGAGGACATCATTTTTGTGTGAACTGTCCCTATAGATAATACAGCAGTGAATCACGGTATATGACTGGACCAAGTCTGGCTTCCAGGAAATGGCCAAACTTCCACCATATCTGACCCAGGTCTCAGCCAAGTTAATAACCCATAACTGTGCCTGAGCTGGGCCAGATATGGCACATGAACAGCCATTGTCTGGAAGCCAGACTTGGTCCAGTCATGTACCGTAATTCACTGTGGCATGCAGTGTTGGGTAAGTTACTTTAAAAAAGTAATTAATTACTAATTACTAATTACTTAATCAATATTGTATTTAAAATACTTTTCTAATTACTGTGTCTGAAAAGTAACTTAATTACTCAATAAGTAACTTAACTAAATACTTCTTGAAATCCCTATAAACCTTGAGTGGAAAAATAATAGAAATGTAACTCTGTAAATAATAAATACTTAGATAAAACATATGAGTCAAACATGAAATAGTTTAGCCTTTTAGTTTTCTGAATCATCTTTATTATATTCTATTTAAAGAAATCTATAATAATTACATGCATAATAATTTTTAGTATGCAATGTAACCTTCTTAAATATTATTCTGCATATCTATCGATCAGGCAGGATCAGGCAATCTTTACAAAAACAGCATTATGTTTGGCGGTATTAGAATGAAAGCCCGTGCAGTATGATCAGAAGTGGACAAAAGGCTTCAGATTTATACGGCATGTTTTTGAACTGGATTGTGTCTCTCTTGTTTACCTGTGATCCGATCAAGTAAAAGGTGTCTTATTACTCTGTAAACAGAGCAGCATCAGTCATGTTAAACTCGCCGACTCCCTCTGTCACATCTGCGTAGTCATCATAGCCTTTCTCATAGTAATCTTCATGAACCAGCCCATGTAAGGTGCGCGATAGCCTTGTACAGCACGCAGGCGCGCAATGAGGAAAAATAAATTAATGAATACTGTAATGTTCTTGTCTGGGAATATTTTCATTTGGTAAAACAGCCACTCGCTTCAGCTGAGTCCGACATCTTCCGCTTTATGACTAGCAGCAAACTGGCGCGCGCCGCTATCACATGCACCTGCACTATGATGATTTTAAAGCGCCAGAGTTTACTTTTACCTTTAGAACATAAATTAATAAAATTGTGTAAGATTATTCAGCGAGTTTTATTATTTTACAATGTAACGCAGGTACATTATAAGTAACTGTAATTAAAATACCTAAAAATGAACAGTAATCAGTTACTTTACTTTTTCAGTGGAAAAGTAATTTAATTACAGTAACGCGCTACTTAGTAACGCATTACACCCAACACTGGTGGCATGTGGGCCAAGTAAAAGCTGATTGTGTGGGCCAGATAAATTTTGCTATGAAACATACAGGAAAGAATAGATTAACAATTAAAATAATCAAATCTTGATTGTTTTCTGGATTAAAATGAAGCCATTAGAGGATGCAAACAGGGAGATGGAAATGACTGTGCATTGAAATATATTTTTTCACTCAAAATATTTTTTAAAGGATTTTAAATGTGGGTCAAGATAGGCCAAACTAAAGTGGCCCACAGATCAATTTTGAACATCTGGGCCAAATACTACACTTGACATCTGGCCCATCTCTTGTCTGCCGCCTTAAAGACAGTGCCACCTCTGCCAAACCTGGGCCATGTTTGGCCCACATGCTACCTGGGAGATTTGTTCAGGCTGTAAAATAACGAATGCTGACAGTTTTATTTGTGTAATTATTTATTAAAATGCTGTCTTTTTGTATTGTAGATCAAGGTTGGAAATGAATAAGGACAATTTTCAAAGGTAGGAAGTTAAAAAACGCTGAAAATGTCTAGTCAATCTAAACTATAATGGCTATTTCAGTATTTGACACAAAATACAGCAACAAGAAACACAGTAATTAAAAAGAAAAAAGACCATTATGCAGCTAATGATTGCAATTTCTGCATTCTTCATTACTAAGCGTATCAGTCAGCAAATCACATCAACTCTCATTGGTAGCCGCTACTCTGATCTTCTGTTTATTTACATTAGCTCACTACAAACTCAACTGTACAGTAAATGACTTGCAGTTGTTTTGTAACTGCGCATGACATCGTAAACAGCCCTTTACTGTTACACTGAGTTATTGCATGCCCAGAAAGCATTAAAAACGTCGTTGTCTGTCACTGCTCACACGTTTGTCACCGACCACGACCTGAAGGTCATCTCATGTTTACGTCTTCCCTTTTGTATCAGCTTTTGTTTTTGTGATTATCAATATGTTAGCATAACACACCAAGGCTGGCAGTACAGATATTTAAGGAAAAAAAAGAAAGGGAAGTTATTATTATTATTATTATTTTCACTTACCGGCCACTTTATTAGTTACACCTTCCTAATACCAGGTTGGACCCCCTTTTGCCTTTAGAACTGCCTTAATCCTTCGTGGCATAGATTCAACAAGGCGCTGTAAATATTCCTCAGAGATTTTGCTCCATATTGACATGACAGCATCACGCAGTTGCTGCAGATTTGTCAGCTGCACATCCATGATGCGAATCTCCCGTTCCACCACATCTGGTGACTGTGGAGGCCATTTGAGTACAGTGAACTCACTGTCATGTTCAAGAAACCAGTCTGAGATGATTCACGCTTTATGACATGGAGCCTTATCCTGCTGGAAGTAGCCATCAGAAGATGGGGACACTGTGGTCATAAAGGGATGGACATGGTCGCAGCAATATAGGCTTTCTTAAGTTTCAAACCGTTGATTTTATTTTCCAGATCTGAGGTGAACTATCTGCTGCTGCTTTCAGTATACGGCAATAAATGTAGAAAGAAAGAAAGAAATTAGTACGAATTTGTTACATTCCCTTAATTCTATCTAGGGGAACACAGGTACGCAACAGAATGTTAATGGAGTTTTGTGTGTGTGTGTCAGCAATGAGGTCCCATAAGCAACCTCTCAACGGATTAAATGAAAGAAAAATGCAACTTGAATAAAGATTAACAAAATATTTAGTCAATGATTAAGAGAGGGTTCCAGAAAAGCTTCAAGAGGGAGTTTGAGCAAAAACAACAAACAAAAAGATCTCTATCTGATGGAAAGGGAAGAACTAAATAATCTATCAAAGAAAATAAAAATACATCAAAAATACCCTCACTCCCTTACTAACATAAATAGGAGAAAACAGTTACAAAAAGTAAGGCACCCCCTCTCTACTAACCCAATCCCTAACAAAGAAAATGTAAAGAGTCAATAACAAAATAGTATTAAAAACAAAAGTAAACTTACAGCCAAAAAAAGAGTTTCTGAGGCAAAAACTACACAAGACGAGCAACAGCATTAACAGAACTTAACAACAACAACAACAACAAATTGAACTCGTATGAAGTTGTGAGATCAGGATGAAGGATCGACACAAGCATGTAAAAGAACACAAGACATTGTTCAGTCTGAAATGTGTGAATGAGTAAGTGAGTGAGTGAGTTGGTGTGGTGTGTATGGGCATGATTTCTGTCTGATGGATGAATATGGTCTGGATACCTATTCATTTCCTATGGCGGTCACTTTTGACGGAACACCATAGGTGCAACAAGGTTGAGTAAAACTCCCAAAATTCAATAGAAAGAGGTGAATATTGCTTTTATATGTTCAAGTGCATAGTGTGGAGGATATCATAAGGCAATCAGATGTAAAACACAATACCTATGAGTGTTTTAAGGTGTAAATCAGTCAGATTTGACCCGAATACGAGAGGAAGGTTAAAAGAATTAAAAGCTTTTATTATTAAACTTTCATTCATGAATTTATTTTATATTCAGCTTAGTCCCTTTATTAATCTGGGGTCACCACAGCGGAATGAACCGCCAACTTATCCTGCATATGTTTTACGCAGCGGACGCCCTTCCAGCTGCAACCCATCTCTGGGAAACATCCATACACACTCATACACCACGGACAATTTAGCCTACCCAATTTACCTACTGTATACCACATGTCTTTGGACTTGTGGGGGAAACCAGAGCACCCGGAGGAAACCAACACGGGGAGAACATGCAAACTCCACACAGAAATGCTAACTGACCCAGCTGAGGCTCGAACCAGCGACCTTCTTGTTGTGAGGCGAACGTGCTACCCACTACGCCACTGTGGCACCCCTATTATTAAACAAATTAAACAAAATAAGACTTTCTTTAGAAGAAAAAATATTATAGGAATTACTGTGAACATTTCCTTGCTCTGTTAATCATCGTTTGGGAAATTTAAAAAAAAGAAATGAGGCTAATAATTGAGACTTCCACTGTATACCGCTCTTCCTGGACAGCTTTGAGAAATTATTGCACATCCGACACAACTGCATTGGTACAATTGGAAATCTGACCTTCGTGTTTCACAGACAAGGGGGCCCGATGTATAGAAAAACAAGCCGAAACTCTCCGTTTCCACCATGAATCGCTCTGCCTTCTCTTCTTGCGGGGGTTTGAGAAGTTTGCCTCTTTGACACGATAGATGTTCTCACCACTTACTGAGGACCGTGATGAGACGCGGCCTCTCGAGCGCTACGCCTGGTTTTCATGTTCTTGTAAGCTACACCTAAATTACCCCGGATTGCTTCCAGAGGCAGATCTTTAGCCACTCTAGCAGAGAGCGTGTTACATATACACCACCGCCGATTGAATCCAGAAATGAGCCGTTTTACTTTTCAGTCAAATATCTTCATAAATTTGCCGGCACTTAACTTTTCGTTTATATCCGCATACGCTCGCATGTGTTCCGCACATCCCTAAATTGCCCCGAAAAAAGCCTTCGTAATGAAACGCAGGCTATTCCATCTCTCTGTAAACTAATAAACAGGAACAACTGATTGCAACACAGGCTCATTGTGAAATGCACCACCGTATACATTTATGCACGAATTTTGCAGCCTGAGCTACGTATGGCTGCATTTCATATTTAAAACGAACACTACGGGGAGTATGACGCTGCCTACGGCTTCTGTTCACGTTAGCAGATGACTGCTTGCCCTTCGTATGGACGGCTTTTCTGCTGTTACCAGTTTGCCCAGTAGCTTACCATGTACATCGTCGGACTTGAGAGGCAGAGCATGATGATGACGATTTTTGTCTGTGCTTGTGAAAACACTCGTTTGGGTTTAGGGAAGGGGGTGGGCGCTGGTCAATCTGTGCTTGTGAAAACACTGTAGGTTGGGTTTAGGGAAGGGGGTGGGCACTGGTCATTCGGTGCTTTTGAAAACAGTCGGTTGGGTTTAGGGAAGGGGGTGGGCGCTGGTCAATCGGTGCTTGTGAAAACACTGTCGGTTGGGTTTAGGGAAGGGGGTGGGCGCTGGCCAATCAGTGCTTGTGAAAACACTATCAGTTGGGTTTAGGGAAGGGGGTGTACAAGGGTTATCAGTTCGTAATAACCCTCCCCTTCCACCCCTACTCCTCCTCCTTTCCCAGATGGGTGGCACGGTGGCCCAGTGGTTAGCACTGTTGCCTCACAGCAAGAACATCACTGGTTCTAGTCCTTACCAAGCCAGCTGACGTTTCTGTGTGGAGTTTACACGTTCTCCCCGTGCTCGCGTGTGTTTCCCCCGGGTTCCCCGGTTTCCTCCTACCGTCCAAAAACATGCAACTTAAGTTAACTGACTAATCCAAATCAGCACCATAGACATGCTCCTAGTAAGTAGTTATCTCTGAAGAGCTGTTCATCAGCTACTCCAGCAGGGGAGTTCTCCAGATCTACCTGAGCTCAAACTCCCCTCTCACCTTGCAAATGGGAGGGAGCCCCGGGCTCGAGGATCTTATGAGCTCAGGGCTCTCTCCCAGAACAGCATCAGCTAAGTGTGAACTCTTGAAATGCGCATTTAAAAAGTCATGTGACTTTATTTTAACAGATTATGTGGTGATAAAATTTGGTGTGATGGCGTTAAGGGACAAAGCCCATTGTAAAACATCTGAAATGTTGTGTTGCTCATTTCTAAAACCCCTCAGCCTTCATTCTCTCATCACAGTGCTTTAGCATTATTACTATTCTATTATTATTATCTCTAGAACTGTCTTGAGCATCTGCTCTCCCAAAGAGCATCTCACATCTTCAAAAGCCACCACATTGCATTTCTTTCGTTTGGTTTTCTGAGGCTAACTCATTTATTAAAGAGACTAAAAGCTAAAAAGACTTGCGCATCTTCTCCAACCACAACAAAACTCCATTTTTCTGTCTGATATTCCCCTCCAGTTTATCAGGAAGTGATGATTTTGCTTCCTTAGACTCATTTGATCAGAAACCTTGCAGTATTTGCCAATCTTTTACGCCATATTCCAATTCTGCACATGAATTCGCCGGCACATAACTTTTCATTTACATCCACATAGGCTTGCATATGTTGCGCACATCCCTAAATTGCCTTGCGGGGTCTCTTTCCAAAGCTTTCGTAATGAAACGCAGGCTATTTCATCACTCTGTAAACTAATAAACAGGGACAACACAGCAGCCCGCGCTCGTAATCAAACCTGACGACAAGTGACAGGAGGCTATTAGCCCCCATATTCAACAAACGAACATCCTGCCCTTAGCGAGGCTAGCAGGCATGCTGCAGGGCATTTAGAGATGTCATGGAAGCCATTATACGGCCTGGCCAACACCAGCGGTGCCCTGACAAGGGGAGAGGGGTCAGAGGTCAACTCGGCCATTAGTGGGCTATTACAGGGCTTCACTTCATATATCCAAGACTCACAGACAGCAGGAGAATTAGGGAGACACTGCTGGTTAAGATCACTTCATGCTCAAGCAAATGCACAAAGCTGTTATACCTATTTACTTATTTTATGTTAATTCTTCTAGAAATACTTTCTAATATGTTATTACCACATTTTTAAACACTAGTTTCTAATAACTAGCTTATTTTTTGTATTTGGCATAGTGACAGTACATGATATTTTACTTATTATTTAGCAAGATGCTAGTGCTCAACTTAAAGTGATGTTTAAATGCTTAATTATGTTAATTAGGTCACTGGACAGCAGTGGTTTGGTCAATCCGTTCATTTTATTTTCATCTCAGTCCCTTTATTATTAATCTGGGGTCGCCACAGCGGAATGAACCGCCAACTTATCCAGCATGTGTTTTGCGAAATGGATGGCCTTCCAGCTGCAACCCAGTAACCTACTAGGAAACATCCATACACACTCATTCACACATATACGCTACGGACAATTTAGCCTACCCAATTCACCTATAACACGTCTTTGGACTTAGCACTGCGGCCTCACAGCAAGAAGGTCACTGGTTTGAGTCCCGACTGGGTCAGTTGTCATTTCTGCATGGAGTTTGCAAGTTCTCCCCGTGTTGGCGTGGGTGTCCTCCGGCAGCTCCGGTTTCCCCCATAGTCTAAACCAGGGGCGCCGCTAAGGGGGGGGAAGTTAGGACGATTCTAAGGGCCCATGCACTCTAGGGGCCCCCAGAGATCTGCTTTATAATTAATACCAGTACTATAATGTAATATAAATTATTAATGTATCTCTAAATTACAAGTAAAATAATTTATTAGAAAAAACGGCTTATGTCTGCCTCTCGTGTCTGTCACTGTCAAATTGCACCCCCCTCCTTTAACTCTGTGGTTCAGTCCGTCAGTAGCGGGAAGAGAGTTGATGCTTTGATGAGTGCGAGCGATCGTCAGGTAAACTGTCAAAGCAGCGATGTCCTCGAGTCGAGGTTAACAAAGATTAAATCCGTACGCTACGTAAAGCACCGTGGTAAAGTTAGTTTGACGTTTGACATTCATTAGACATTCGGTTTCAGTTTCTTGAAAAGAAAGGTAACGTTATGTCTATTCACAGAGCTTTCTTTTTGCGGTAATGATAGCGCCGCTAGTTTAATGTACTTTGCTAATGATGAGCTCTATATATATATACGCCCTCACCCGCTCTTCCCTACGAAGTTCCCCAAACTCATCTCCCAGTTGAAGAAGCAGGTAACTGAGATCCTGCCTTTAAAATAGCATGTGCATTGCAGTTTGCGTTTAAGTATTAATTTCACTATGATATTAACATAATTGTTGACGTGGGCGTGGCCACTATTAAATGACTGCTATTTTTCCACAATGTTGATTATGTAGAATTATATTTGTTATAACAGCAAAGCAAACATAAAACTGTAAGACAAAACTTTAAATATATCAAGTTAGGTTTCCTTGAAAGATAATGATCTATTTTTTTTTTGCCCAGTGGACCATTTCTAGTAATATAACTGATTAGTCAAACTCATACCATATCAGCAGAATAGTGTAAAACAATATCTCAATGTCCATACAGACAAGTTTTGAATTAATTATGTATGTTTTAAATATGTCATAGCCAGGATGCTCCTCAAGCCAGTCTTTTGAGCCTAGATTGTTAAAGTAGAGCCGATAGTGAATGGCGTAATTTAAATGTAATAAATCTGCTGAATTCTGTCTGTATTACTTTACTGCATGTACTCACACAAGCACGTGTGTAAACCCACACACACACACATACAGATATACACACATACAAATATTAGCCCCCCTTTTATTTTTTTTTATTTTTTAAATATTTCCCAAATGATGTTTAACAGAGCAAATTTTCACAGTATGTCTGATACATTTTTTCTTCTGGAGAAAGTCTTATTTGTTGTATTTTGGCTAGAATAAAAACAGTTTTACATTTTTTAAAAACCATTTTAAGGTCAAAATTATTAGCCCCTTTAAGCAATTTTTTTTTCTTGATGGTCTACAGAACAAACCACTGTTATACAATAACTTGTCTAATTACCCTAACCTGCCTAGTTAACCTAATTAACTTAGTTAAGCCTTTAAATGTCACTTTAAGCTGTATAGAAGTGTCTTGAAAAATATCCAGTGTAATATTATTTACTGTCATCTTGTCAAAGATAAAAGAAATCAGTGATTAGAGATGAGTTATTAAAACTATTATGTTTAGAAATGTGTTTAAAAAAATCTTCACTCCGTTAAACAGAAATTGGGGAAAAAATAAACGGGCTAATAATTGTGACTTCAACTGTATGTATATATGCACATAAAAATGTAAAATTTTCAGTGAATATTTTATTACTGTTCCTTTTTTTGTACTACGTTTACATTTGAACAATAAATCATCTGCTAGCTACAGTCATGGTCGTTCTCTTACTAAATACTGATAATTGGTTGACAAAATCAATAATAAAATGCATAGGTCTGTATAACTACATCGCGGACAAAGAGTTTGGATAGCTAGCTTGGTAGTAGGGGGCCCATCCTCATATTTTTTCATGGGGCCCAAAATTGCTAGCGGCGCCCCTGGTCTAAACACATGTGCTTTAGGGGAACTGGATGATCTAAATTGGCCATATAGTGTATGAGTGTGAATAGTTGTGTATGGGTGTTTCCCAAAACTGGGTTACTGCTGGAAGGGCATCTGCTGCATAAAACATATGCTGGAATAGCTGGTGGTTCAATTTGCTGTGGTGACCTTTGAGATAGAGACTAAAGCCCCGGTCAGATCACATGATTTTGGCCCGATTTTCTGACGTAGGGTGTCGTAGAGATTTGTCTAGCATGTTCCAATTTTTTTTCTTGTCCTTTATGAAGGAAAATGAATGAATGAAAACTAATATTGACTTTAAAAATAGTTTTTCAAAATTAAATTAACCATTTTTTTTTCAAGAAAAATATCAGAAATACTGTGAAATTTTCCTGTTGAGCATCATTTGGAAAAATAATTAAAAATGAATAAAAAATTCACAGGATGGCAAATAGTTTGGCCTTCAACTATGTGTGTGTATGTATAAACGAATATATTCTGATTCTACAATTAATTATTCTTGTTAGATTCAAATTATAATCATTATTACAGCTGTACAATCACTAAACTTAATAAAAAATATCTGTCATGAGAATGAAATATATTTCTTTTAATTCCTATTTTAATAAAATTAATCTTTTTAAGGAAAAATATATTCATATTTAGCTTTATGTACTGTCGTTAAGATGTTTGGGGTTTTCTTTTAAAATAATTAACCCTCTGAGATCTCCTTGAATGGATAACACCATTCGAATCTGTTACGTGTCTAATTATTTTCAACAGAAGTGTGTGCTTTTGCAAAAAGTTTTTCTTACATTGTATCTTTTGTCTCTCTGCAAACTGATTTTAGAAATGGGTCAATAAAATGAACTGAAACTGCGAAAACAAAACATACAGACATGAGCAGTGGTGGATTTAAGCATTTGGGCGATCGCCCAGGGTGACATCTTGGTAGGACCGGCATGGAGACCAACGGCCATCCCCCCTTCCCTTCACTTTTAACTGTGTAAGGGCGGCATAAACACCACGTGGGTTGCAGGACCGTCGTTTACCAAGAGCTCCAGTTAAGCTTGAGCCACCACTGGACATGAGACATATATCTTCAGAAAGCTTGAAGTGTCTACTTTTAAATGCAATGAGTGAATGTTGAAAACAAATAGTGTTTAATTAAGTAATCAGTATGAAACCAACACTATGTCTAGTTTATCAGTCTGAGCTCAATATTATTAAAGGGGTGGTCCAGAGTGTATTTTTAAGGCTTGGTTGTGTTTATAAGATGCAAAGCAATGTGTGCTCATGCTTCACTTGTAGAATATCACATTATTTTTTCATATATCTGTAAGGCTGGTCTTTTTAACTACAGCGGTTCTGAACTGTACTTCTGCCGAATGACTAAAAAGTTATCAGTATGATGGTAAAAAACTGTACATTTTAGTCAAACCATCCTTCTGCAATCTTATACCAAAAACGGAAATAAGGGCAGTATTAATAGCTTTAAATGTGGGAGAGCGTTGCTATTATGTGATTATATTGTATTGCAATATCTAGCCATTAAATGTTGATGTTAAATCAAAAGTAATTGACAAATACTTGAAAATGAGATGATTTAATGACAATAATTCTCTACGGTTACGACTGAATTAGTTACAAATAACTGTATAAAACAATAAAACATGAAATGATATAAACATATGATAATAATTGTACCCAGCTTAAATGTAAATTAAAGTTACCTGAGAGAGAGAGAGGGGGGGAGGGAGAGAGATAGAGAGAGCCCAAGCAGGAGAAGCAAGAAGGGCCGGAGAAGAAAGAGCCAGAGCTGAGTTTACCCACCTATTTGTACCTTTCTTGACCATGTGACCAAAGCCTAAATACTGAGACATTCAAACTGACCAATCAACATGTGACTACATCATCAAACCCCCACAGTCCACAAAGCAGTTCCTGATTTCATCAGGAATTTGTGTGAGCCCTCTTTGGTGAAAAACACATGTTCTGCCATATAAACAAATGCATATAATAATTTTCATCCTTACATATCTTACTCTGATTATATACAGCTACTCAGCTAACATGAAAACCACTGTCATATTTCCTAGTGCCTCCAAAAGCCCGCCCTCAATAGACTCTGATTGGTCAGCTAACATAATGTGCTGTGATTCGCGAATCGGATTCACATCACCAGGAAGCGCTATTTCTCTACTGAAGTCATAAATTCGCTACGCCACTGAGCAGGGGCGCCGCTAGCAATTTTGGGCCCCATGAAAAAATATGAGCATGGGCCCCCTACAACCAAGCTTGCTATCCAAACTCTTTGTCTGCAATGTAGTTTTACTGACGTATGTATTTTATTATTGATTTTGTCCACTACTTATCAGTATTTAGTAAGAGAACGGCCATGACTGTAGCTAGCAGATGATTTATTGTTCAAATGTAAATGTAGTACAAAAACAGGAACAGTAATCAAATATTCACTGAAAATTGTACATTTCTAAACACACAAAACACCAGTGTGTAATTATTTAAATAACTGTACTGCAATAGTGTCTCATACAATGTGTAATACACTTTGATTGAGGATTTTGCAAGCAAGAAGGCCAGGCCAGGTCAGGTTAATCAACAGACCGTTTCAAGTGTATTTATGTTGTGTTTATTTGGTTTGCAGTGTGCTGGATTTTGCACTCTGTTGATATAAATTTGTTTAATTTTTGTCATTGAGGATTTTGCCGGCAAGAAGGCCAGGGTTTTGCCATTTAAGTAATGGTCAGTTTAAACAAAAGAACATTTATTTATGGGTCTCACTGTAGTATAATTTTGTGTCTTATTGATTTAGTGTATAGTGTGTCATTTGGGATGCAGCTAATGAAATAAATGACCAAAATACCAAATAATAGCCTACCTGGCATGAGTGTAAACGCATTCACCATCGGGAGGCGCTATAATCACTCTCACAGGAGAATACTGCTCTCACAATCCAAAATCCGCATCATCCGGGTAAATAAAGTGCATTATTGTTTGAGTTTTCAGTGTGAACGCACTACTTACACTATTTATACTAAAAAAATGGTGTAGAACAGTGCAAACGAATGTGATTTGGGACGCAGCTGATGTTAACCTCGAGGTCATCACTGCTTTGACAGTTTACCTGACGATCACACTCAACTCTCTTCCCGCTACTGACGGACTGAACCATACAGCGAAAGGAGGGGGGTGCAATTTAACAGTGACAGTTGTGACAGACACGAGGGGCAGATATAAGCCGTATTTTTATTTTTTATTTCTAATAAATTGTTTTACTTGTAATTTAGAGATACATTCATCATTTATATTACATTATAGTACTGTTATTAATTATAAAGCAGATCTCTGTGAGCCCCTAGAGTGCATGGGCCCTTAGAATCGTCCCAACTTCCCCCCCTTAGCGGCGCCCCTGCCACTGAGTATGTACTGTCATCATGTACAAAAATCTCCATTTAACAGCACCTGGGAAAACAAGACTAACATTAATGTTCTTCAGTAAACACTCTTTCACCTAACATCTCTAGTCTTGCAAACCTATGCACCATTAGCTGATCATTGCCTGCATTAGATATGTAAACAGAGATATCAAGCCTCAACATACTGCTGGATTATATAATAACAAAGTTATGCGAGCCGGTCTACAGTTCACCCCTTCCCAAAAACAATCCCACTGATCTCAGTGTGCCCAATCTCTCATTCACTGGCTTGAAATCTGCTCGGAACTGCTCTGAGATCAGCCGTTTGGCTCTCGGGAGGATTAAAAGCAGCAGAAGGAAGATTTGGGAGGAATGAGAGACCGAAATGAGCTCATGGGTGAAAAGTGACGCTTCAGTCCCAGCTGCTGGGTTAAATATAGTGGCCTGCTCGTGTGAAGCGCAGGCCTGGATGTTGTTATTGTTTGTGTAGAAAGGTGAGATCTTAATTTATGGCTTAGGGGGGCGATGGGACGGGGAACAGGCCAGACTGGACCCTCATTGGAGAAATGGGCAGGTCGGAGAGGTTGTTTCGGATCAGAGAAGCTCACGGATGTGGGTGACTGACATGTAAACACACTTTTATGGTAGTGCAAGCATGATTTTACTGTGGGAATCGGTTTCTGTCTTCCTGATACACTCATAGACATACTTTTATGCCAGTTTTTGCAAGATCCCTGATGTCCCTAGAGTGTTTATGTGTCCCTAGTGTGTGCCTGCTTACTGATGGTAGAGTAACCTCCCTGATGCTTATTAAATTTCTACGAGAAGAAGCAGAAGTTTTCATCCCAGTTAGACCAGAGTAACTTACTATCCAAGAGGTGGCTCAGTGGTTAGCACTGTCGCCTTATAGTAAGAAGGTCGCTGGTTTGAGCCCCGGCTGGGTCAGTTGGCATTTCTGTGTGGAGTTTGCATGTTCTCCCCGTGTTGCCGTGGGTTTCCTCCGGGTGCTCCGGTTTCCCCCACAGTCCAAACACATGTGCTGTAGGGGAATTGGGTAAACATAACTTTGTGTATGAGTGTGTATGATGTGAGAGTGTATAGGTGTTTCCCAGTCCTGGGTTGCGGCTGGAAGGGCATTCGCCATGTGAAACATATTCTGGAACAGTTGGCAGTTCATTCCACTGTGGCGATCAGTGATGGATTTAGGCATGGGCAACATGGGCCATTTTGAGGGGGGCCGCACGGGGAGATGGTGCATAACAAAAACAACAATGCGCGTCGGTAAAAATATCATGGCCCAGTAAGCTTTGAGATATGGTTTACCTTATGCAAGTGTATTAATCCCAAGACTGGTAATGTCAGAATAAAGACGTTAGTGAAGTTTGTTATTCGTTGTGTGAAACTGAAACAGCTCTGGTAAAAGCAAACTGATGCATGTGCACAGAGAACCATTCCCGCACGCCTCCTGGTATGAATCCCGGTTGTTTACATGCACGCCGATAAAATATGTGCTGCTCATGCGCTGTGAAACCAGAGAAACATCCTTTTTTGTTACTTATGACAGGAGGTTGTCGGCTCGCAGCGAGTTTATAGTTGACAAAACTGAAGGTGATATAATATGATGATGGTCTTATTTGGACTATGGCTATAGAAGCAGAAAGGATGGATAATGAGGCAGGGAGGGAAGACTTCATAACAATAGTTCTTTTCCTTGAGTCAAGTCTAAGATGAACAGATAATTCTATAAAACATAAATATTTTTAGTGTTTTATAGAATTGTCAAAATTATTTGTTTTCCAGTTACATTTAGGATTGATTTCTGTTATTTATTTATAATATTAATCCTCAGAGCAGCTGAAGGAAACCCACGCGACCATGGGGAGAACATGCAAACTCCACACAGAAATGCCAACTGACCCAGCCGAGGCTCAAACCAGTGACCTTCTTGCTGTGAAACAACAGCGCTAACCACTGAGCCACCGAGTCGCCCCCAAACGTTAAAAAAGAACTTATTTTAGAGCAGTAATCACAATACTGTGATCTTTTAATCCAAGGTTATCACACCGTCAGAATTATACACCGGCCCATGGCTGATTAAGTGACTGTGTAGGAACATGTCAAACCAGCGATCAAAGATCACACATTTTAGCCTAGGAATCATTTAGGATTTCTTAAAGATGTCTCGGATGACCAAATCGTGGCTGAAATCCCACATTGTGAGCAGGAAAAGCATGTTTTGCAGTGCTCCTCTGCTGTTTTTCCACACCACGTGTCAATAAGCGTCTGTGTGTGTTTGTTTCTCAGGCAGCGTCAGTGGGTCTGATATTGGTTCTGGACGCAGAACGCAGAAACGCCAACTGAACCAGCCGAGACTCAAACCAATGATCTTTTTGCTCTGAGGCAACAGCACTACCCACTGTGCCACCGCGTCGCCCATATTATTTTTTTTATAATAACTATAAATATTTTTATAACTATATAAATATACATTTACATTTTCTAACTATATATAACTATATAAATAGTTTTGTCCATGTTTAACCCAAAGTTAGGGTAAAACAACAAACATTTTTTTTAGAATGTATATGTTTAATGGTGGGCGCCACGGTGGCGTAGTGAGTAGCACGTTCGCCTCACAGCAAGAAGGTCGCTGGTTCGAGCCTTGGCTGGGTCAGTTGGCATTTCTGTGTGGAGTTTGCATGTTCTCCCCGTGGTTGCGTGGGTTTCCTCAGGGTGCTCCGGTTTCCCCCTCAAGTCCAAAGACATGTGGTACAGGTGAATTGGGTAAGCTAAATTGTCCGTAGTGTATGAGTGTGAATGTGTGTATGGATGTTTCCCAGAGATGGGTTGCAGTTGGAAGGGCATCCGCTGCGTAAAAAATATGATGGATAAGTTGGCGGTTCATTCCGCTGTGGCGACCCCGGATTAATAAAGAGACTAAGCATACAAGAAAATGAATGAATGAATGTTTAATGATCCTTTTTCTCTATTAACTAGAACCTAGTAACCTTCTAGAACTATACCTCTATAAACCAACTATTTCCAAGCTTGAGGAAGAAGGGGGGGCGTATATGCGGTGGTTCGCCCAGGGTGCCATTCAAGCTAGCACCGCCACTGGTGGCGACCCGAGATAAATAAAGGACTTCTGCCGAAGGAAAATGAATGACTGAACTACCCAAGTGAATTAATAGCAACTTTGCCATGCGATTATCCCCCAAGTATTTCCACACTAGTGTAAACTTATGTCTGTTTTCCTGAGGCAACATTTCAATGTCCGATGAAGAGTTTACAGCAGCACGCAGATGAATAAATAATGACAGGATTTTCATTTCTGGATGAAGTGCCTTCATAAAGTCAGCTTTAAACTGTGTTCAGTACAGCAACTCAACCTGAGCCCAAACGGTTCCAGATTTCTCCCACCGTGTCATAAACACTACTCTCGTCCATCAGAGAGTTTTACTTTTTCTTCTTAGCGTGTGTGTGTTTTTGTGTAGCGGGCCAATGTCTTAATCTGCATCATGTTCTGCTACATGCGCACTGACATGCCTCATCACACAACTTTACTTCATCAAATTTGTTTCAGATTTCTCTCACCTAATAATAGACACGTATCTCCTCGGATGCACTCCCCGTCAGCGAGAGTATCCTTTATAAGCCTCTTTAGATCCCTCGTTAGGTTCCTCTTTCTCTCCCGTTCGCCAGAAATTACGTAATATTATCATGCATAATCCCACCGCTGGGTTTTCACAATTAATATATTTATATGAAAGCTTTGTTAAATCCAGGTGATAAATATCTGACGGATGAGCGAAACTCTGTTGGATGAATCCCCTCACAGATGCGCTCTAGAAAGGAGGCGGTTTTGGCTTCGAGACAGCTCCCTAATGAACACATAATGCTGGTGTTGCTCACATACAAAGGCCTGGCGGATGAGCCGCTCTCTATAAAGAAACCACACATGAGCCAGAACCATCCGGAGCTGTGTTGCTGGACCGCGATGTACTCCTGAACGCCAGGGATGTGTTTCCCTCGTCTTGAAAAACGCCTCTTGGGTTCCCGCCGGCGCTGGTGGGAGTGAGTGTGTATTAAACGAGTGTTTGTCATGGCACGGTGCTCGCGGGGAGCGTTGCGGAGATGGTTTGATGGAGTTCAGGAGTGTTTGGATTGGGAATGTTTCACGGAAAGGATTCTAGCAGGGCCGGGGAACAGGAACACGTCCTCCTCGGAAGGAGAAGGACTGGTGTCTTTCAGCGTTCCCATTCATCATCCCAAGACTTCCCTGCTCAGGAGGAGGCAGAACTTGTTTAATTTAAGGTTTAATGACCAGAATAAAAGCTATTTACCAACAAAACATATAACCTAAAAGTCCTTGTTGACCACAACCCACAGCTTAGCATGCACATGTCCAGTGGTGGAAAGAGTACTGAAAATTCATACTCCAGTAAAAGTACCATTACTTGACCAAAAATGTAGTGCAAGTAGAGTAAAAGCATCTGTAGTAAATATTACTCAAAGTATGAGTGTAATGTAGACCTTACAAGTACTCGAGTAGTGAGTAGTGAGTATTACACTGTAGAAAAGTTGATGTGTTTACAGAATGTTACGTTTACACATCCCTGCACAAACAACGTGTGCTGTATTTAGGGATCCTACTATTTTTGTTCGTTCCTTCCAACCGTCCTTCATTCGTTTGTTCCCTCCTTCCTTCGTTCACTCATTCAGTCGTTCATATTTTTGTTCCTTCCTACATTAGGTCCTTTTGTTCATTCATTCGTTTGTTCGTTCCTTCCTTCCTTAGTTTGTTTAGTCCTTCCTTGAATTCTCCCTTCATTCGTTTGGTCCTTCCTTCTTTCCTCCCTTCATTTGTTCGCTCATTCTTTCTTTCATATTTTTGTTCCTTCCTTCATTAGGTCCTTTGTTCATTCATTCATTTGTTCGTTCGTTCCATCTTTCCTTCCTTAGTTTGTTCAGTCCTTCCTTGAACCATTCCTTCATTTATTTGGTTCTTTGATCCTTCCCTCCATTCCTTGTTCGGTCCTTCCTTTTATTTGGCCCTTCCTTCCATTCTTCTTCTTTTTTTTAATACTTAGTATTTATTGTTTTTTTTAGGAACATTTAACCATTAGGAACAAAACAAACAAGAAATAATAATACATACATACATAAATATACATACATATATACGTAAATACGCAAATACATCCATTCCACACAAGTATATCTATCTATCTATCTATCTATCTATCTATCTATCTATCTAT
>CAIGQQ010005788.1:3197869-3210442 GCA_903798035.1 Danio albolineatus | reverse complement strand
ATATATATATATATATATATATATATATATATATATATATATAAATATTAAATTACCTCATCAAAATAAATACATAAATAAATGAAATAACTAGAAAATAAAATATAATAAAAGGTTGCCAAACATATTCTCACAGTGATACATAACCTCTAGAATTATGTAAATGTTCAATATTGTCGTTGTGGAGAAAGCCAGCCATTTTTTCAAAGATCTCTGATTGTAATCGAAGTGCACGTGTCATTTTTTTCCATTTCCTCAACTTCTGCTGTGATTGTGAACCATTCATCTTTAGTTGATGGGTCTCCTTTATACCATTTCCATGGTTATAGATTTTTTACTTGTTGCCAAAAATATCTTAAATAGATATCTATCCTTCTTTTCAAGTTTAATAGGAATATCTCCTAGTCCTTCCATTCTTCATTCGTTCCATTTAGTGATAGTTTAAAGCTGTTAAAGTTGGTGGTTCATTCCACTGTGGCGACCCCAGATTAATAAAGGGACTAAGCTGAAAAGAAAATGAATTATGAATAATAATAATTATTATTATTATATTTACTGTTATCCATTGAGCTGTTGTTACAGGGAAAACAGCAACACTGTTGTTGTCATTCGTTTTGACAACTTTTACATCATATAGAAATATATGTAATGTTCATTGTGTGAGGCAATGAAAATACAATTCAAGTAGCACAATGCAAATGACCCACAAGTAACGGTGCGACCCTATAATTGGTCTGGGTTACCGGGGCACTAGGTTATTATTTCTGATCCCAAATCCTCAACTCGACGAGTCTCTTGTTGAAGCCAAAACTGTGCAACACTATCAGTGTCAATATCAGCTGTAGCCTCGGACGTGGACATGTCCATTGGGCAGCTCAAAATGTCTCCTGGAACAGCTAGGTTCAATGATAACAACAGCGCCGTAGTTTTGAGGTGTCCCAATAGAGCAGACAAGCAGCAGCAAACTCTGCCAATTACTGTACTGCTGGGTGTGAAAACCTGCAAACCAGGGGATCCATCTTGAGCAGTGTGCTCTTTTCCTCGTTCTCTCTGTGTTCAGATGGAGTCTTAATGTAGTGCTGACCACATAATTCATCTATCCATTCGCAGGAGGCAGAAACAAAGTTCCCAGCACCTCGACTCAAGAGTCATATTTCATCATGAAAGCCTCTGGTGGTGTTTTAAACGCTTTATAACAACTCTCTCTTTCTGTATCTTTAATGTTCTTTTCCTTCTTCTTTCTCGTTCTTGTTTGGTGGGTCACAGGTAATTGGTCCAGATTTTTTCAATCGCCCTAGAGACGGTCTGACTCGGGCCTTTAATAGGGCCCCTAAAGACACCACGAAAGGGCTTCAAAGGCAAGAGTACGAGACTCAAATGGAACAGTGAAATTAGTCCGCTCTGCAGGAAAAGCTTCCGAGAGAACAATAGACTGCACTTATAGATGAAACAAGACCCATGCGTCAATAGTTAGGGACCTTAAAAGGGCCATGAAACCCCCCCAGTCTAAGGCCCCGTTTACACTAGTGCGTTTTAGTTTAAAAACGGCGTTTTAGCATGAAAACGATCCGCGTCCACACTAGAGTCTCTCAACAGACCTCCCTCCACCAGAAACGTATATCACGTGACCATTCGCGCACTCTGGGCATGCGCGTTCAAGTATAAACAGGAAGCATGCATCTCGCTAGGCGTTTGGTTATTGTTAGTCAACAAACGCTGGTTGAACGATGAACGCGATGGTAAAGAAAGCAAGAGAGGTCTTTTAGTGGACAGACGACGAGGTCGAGTTGTTACTTAAAGTAACAAATGAATACAAAACATCCATGGCTCTCGAAAATACAGTGTTTACAGAGAAGACTGGTCTGTCGTCTGCCGGTGATGTTATAGCCATGTGCGCTTGACGAATAAGGGAAGGATACGCAATGACCCAAAGCCCCAATCGCGTAGCGGATCTCAGCAGCCACGCCTCCGTTTTCAAAAGTATTCATTTCCCTCCATCCACATTGAGACGCAGCAGCAGCGTTTTAGAATGGAAACGGCCTCTCCAGCGTTTTCAAAACGCTCCATTTTCGCACCTCGAAAACTCCGGCGTAGTATGGACGGATGGCGTAACCGTACAAAACGGTTTCGTTTTAAAACGAAATCGCACTAGTGTAAACGGGGCCTCAGTGTGGTGTTTTCACACCTCTAGTTTGGAAAAGCTCAGGAAAGTGGGTGTGTCCAGCTCTGTTTAGGAGGGAGTGTCGGAGATGGGGAAAGAGGGAAGGTTTTGCATAAAAATGGGAGTTTCCATTTGTGCACGCGCTGACTTTCACACAGACATCAGTAATTGAATTATTTGCCAAATTATTAATTTGTTGACTTTAACGGCACTTTCTCTTTATTTTCAGATTCGTGTGATGGGCAGGGCTTCTGTCTATGGCTTGGTGACTGTAGCTTTATTGCTAAATGGCTAACATGGGTTTTATAGAGAGAATAACTGTTTTATGTGCTTTATGAAGGCTGATAAACAGTGTCGATTCGTTCGGAGCTGTCTCTGAGTCCACTAGATTATTTCAGAGATGCACCCAGCTCTGTGAGCTCATAAACTCCTCCAGAAACTGAACCTGGGTGATGGAAGCTTTCAGCGGTGCTTCTGACTGAGCCGAGCCCAGTTTGATGAACTGTTGTCGGCAGAATGATTTTCCCCCGGGACACCAACAACAGGCGATACGTCCTAATCACACCCCCACAAGAGCAAGCTCCTGATTGGTTAATGCGGCACGAACGTCAGCTGAAGCTCATTTTCATTCTGAAGCGATTCGCGCGAATTGCGCGTTAAGAGCGTCAAACACGCGGCGCCATTCGCGCGTATCGCGTTGCAGGATGCCTATTCGCACCTTTGCATTGGCTTAACATGTAAATCACTCGCGCTTGACGCGTCTTCCGCGTCTGCTGTGAACGCAGCATAACAGGTACAATCTCGAAGCGATCATGAATATTAATGAAGTTGCGCCGCTTACACAATAGAGTGCTCTGGTTGGTTTGAACCAAGTCTTTCTCATGAATTAATGCCGCATGCTCAGAGACGTCAGAATGTTCTCGCCGGTACAGACGTCCACTCTCCACACTGGAATACACACATGGATCTCATCGGCGTGACGCAGCTTCAAAAATTCGTTTCAAACTTGAAGAACGAATTTGCTCGAAATAACGCAAAAACAACCAATTTTCACTTTTTAGTCAATTATACGTGTCCTAATAGTGTTTATAGCAGCGTGCGACACATATATGACTGTCAACAGCTCAAAAAATGTGTTTTGGTGTTTCGTGACCCTTTAATCAGGGAGAATGGACATGTTCCCAATGGAACGGGTCAAGGTTCCTAACAAGGACCTGTAGGCAAAGAAGAAAGAGTAGGAATTTGAAATGGTGGGTCTCGGTGGACTTGCTCCACTCATGCATAGTCTGACTTCAATTAATTGACTTCACGTACTACTGACAGGGATAATAAACTATTAATTCAAGGCATTAATAGAGAGTAATTCTTGCGAATGTTGCCTTCTTCGCCTGGAGAAATCTTGTTTTCTTTGGATGGTCAAGGTTATGACGGCTGCATTGCCATGGTTTCAGGAATGCAGAGAAGAAAGCGAACTCAACACTGGGCTCTTTTTCCCCGTCGGAGGGACAGAGTCACACAGGGAGGAGGGCCAGGCCGGCGGTCTCTAAGGACTGTTTTATTGGGGGCTCGCTCACTAAAGCATGTAATTCTGCTGTTGATTTTAGTCTGGCGTAGTCAATGGTCCCGTTCAGGCCTTTCTCCATCAGGTCTGTCTCAGGGGGGCAGTGAATGCCTCGTTAAAACGCACGTAAACGACCACAGACAGAGCCAGCTATGCCCCCTGATGCACAGAGTCACTTAAAGCCATGCATAAGTACTCACGCCATCTATTACCACACTCGGCAGTGGTCAGGTGCCTTTACTGCACAGCATGTGTTATGGAGCTGATTCTGCTATGACAAAACTGCTGTTTTCAAGCGATGAATCATTAGTAGAGTACAGAACTAC
This sequence comes from Danio albolineatus, assembly GCA_903798035.1. NCBI lineage: Eukaryota > Metazoa > Chordata > Actinopteri > Cypriniformes > Danionidae > Danio > Danio albolineatus. The sequence goes on along the minus strand of CAIGQQ010005788.1, from coordinate 3,206,394 downwards.
AGCACATTAACATGATCTGCTTGCAACGGCCTGTCAAAGTAAATCATTGTTTTGTTTTTTCTAAAATGAGTTCATAACGTTGGCCGCTTATTAAAGCATGCTGCCAGATTTACTAACAGGAGCGCGGTGTGTTGATGCAACACAGGATCATTTCAAATATCTGTGTGTTTGGATGAGGTAGTGGTAAGAGGTAAACCCATATATGTATTTATTTGTGTAATGCAGATTTATTATTTTTGGTTGACCAAGCTGGAAAGGAGTCCGCCTCTCTGGTTCAGCGTTTTCAATCCTGAAGGAACCGCCAAGCTTGAGCTGGCAGACTTGAGAGAACTGCTTTAGAACATCTAATTGAACATTTGTCATGTTGAGATCTGAATGTCCGGAGAGAATCCACTTCCAACTTCTGTGGAAAAGATGTATTTAATTCTCTAGCAAGGATTGATTTACTGGGTGAGGAATGTTTAATATAAACTCGGGGAGAAATCATCGATTTCCTGAAAAAGACCAGTCTGAATGTTTGCACTTGCAAAGCTTTCACTGGAATATAAAAGTGCTTCTTATTTTCCACACTTCAGAGTTTTGCTTTGACAGATTTCAAAGCGGGAAATTACCTTCTTTGAGCATCTGGGAGAAGTGACGCTTGGTTAAATCTATTAAAATTCAAGAGTTCACATTTAGCTGATGATCTATCAATTCAATTCAATTCACCTTTATTTGTATAGCGCTTTTACAATGTAGATTGTGTCAAAGCAGCTTCACATAGAAGGTTATAGTTAATTGAAAATGTCAGTTTAGTTATTAATGTTTGAGTTCAGTTCAGTTCAGTGTTGTTTAACATTCACTACTTAGAGTCCAAACACTGAAGAGTAATCCATCGGTGCGCAGCTCTAGCTGCAGTCTAGGCGCCGGAGGTTGGAGAACTCGAGGCTCGTCTGTGTTTGGAGGGTCACAGGAATTCATCTCATGCTTGCTACTCCACCAAGCAGCTGCTCAGGATACAGCCTGGTCCAGGATTATGGAGCCTTGGAATCGTCTCGTCGCGCGTCTTGGATCGCATCCGTGGCGCTGCATAGTCTCTGGGGGCCTCGGGATGAGTATCCCCAGGTGGAAATAGAGAATAAAGAGAATAATTAGCGTAGCTGCTGTTCATAGTGCATATAAAGGAGACGCGTGGAGCACATTCATGCATCATACCGCTAAGTGATGTATTGAGTATATGCTTTACTAAAAAGATAGGTCTTTAATCTAGTTTTGAACTGTGAGAGTGTGTCTGAGCTTCAGGAAGGCTATTCCAGAGTTCAGGAGCCATAAATGAGAAGGCTCGACCCCCTTTACTTGACTTTGCTATTCTGGGTACTACCAGAAGCCCTGAGTTTTGAGATCTTAAAGAGCGGGTTGGATTGTAGCGAGACAGAAGGTTGGTTAGATAAACAGGAGCTAGATTATTGAATGCTTTATAGGTAAGAAGTAATATTATAAACTCAATACGAAACTTAACAGACAGCCAGTGTAAAGAGGATAAAATTGGGGTGATATGATCATATTTTCTAGACCTGGTAAGAACTCTGGCGGCTGCATTTTGTACTAGCTGAAGTTTGTTAATAGAGGAGGCTGGGCAACCAGCGAGCAGAGCATTACAGTAATCCAGTCTAGAAGTCATAAAAGCATCTAAATCTATCATAAGCTTGTTTGGCATGCTGTCCCGGGAGAGAGCCCTGAGCTCAAGGGATCCTCGAGACCGGGGCTCCCTCCCATTCGCAGAGCGAGAGGGGAGCTTGAGCTCAGGCGGATCTCAGAAACAACCCTGCTGCAGAAGCTAAGGGAAGCCACTTGAGCATGAAGTGAGCTAGACAAGTGCCTACATCTGTTATGCATTAATCACATCTTTGGATGTTGGGAGGAATCCGGAGAACCTGGGGGAAACCCATGCGGATACGAGGAGAATATACAAACTCCTCACAGAAACACTGACCAGAGTTGACAGTGTTCTTGCTGTGGGGCTAACAGTGCTAACCACTGGGCCGCCGTGCCGCCCGATCTATGAAAAAGGAGGAGCAATGGGGAACAAGGGAGGATTTCTTCCAGACAAAGATAAATGTGGGCTGAAGACTGTGTTATTTATAGTAACTTGGCAAGTATATGATTGGGAGATCATGATTAGCTAATGTCAGACTGGTTGCTGTAAATCATAAAAACGTGATCTGCTCGAAATTAGTTTATAAATAAACTTCACTTGTTGTGTCGATGGACCACTTTAAATTAAATATCTTTTAAAATACTTTTAGTAAAGATAAACGTGCCCTATTCGGTAGACTGTCAGGTTTCTGGGTAATATACTAGTTGAGTTTCCATCCAACATAAAAAGTAAATTTAGTTAGTTCATGGATTCCAATGAACGTCAATATAAGCTTTGTGAAAACAAGGAAAACAGTTCATGTGTTTGGCTGTTCGTTTACATGACAGTAAATTAGGGGGCTGGAATTAATTCTTTCATTTTCTTTTCAGCTTAGTCCCTCTATTAATCAGGGGTCCTGATTAAAATAGGCGTACCTTAGTGGGAAGGTTCAAACTTCACCACTGAGTAGCTGTCATCGAATTCCTACCTGCATGTTGCCATATGTCGAGGGATTCATTTTGCAGTACAAATTGGATGCTGTCGTCGACCACAAAATAGTGCTGGTTGGCTTGAAAGCAGTGCACCCTACTTAATTTTTAACACACTCTGAGGTGTGCATGCTTTGTTTTGATGAGATTAACTTTGGAAAAAACACATTTGAACGGGGAAAAAAAACGAGAACATCACTGGCAAACTCCCGTCCTTCCAGCCAGATCTCACGAGAAAACTTAAGTATTTTACATTTTGTCAGTTTAGTAGCTAATTTGTTCGAGTTCATGAGTTCAGTCGTTCGAAAATGTACGACTTTAAAAACGAGGCGTGGCACCCATAACCCCACCCCTTCACCCAACAGTCATTGGTTGATGAGCAAATCATACTAAATTGTACGAATTAGATCGTGTGAATTCATACGAATCACCCACTAAATCAAAAAGTTACGAACTGCCGTGAGGTAGCATCGGTCCTTCTCACCGTCCTTTTCAGCACAAATTCTCCACATTCTCCTCACAGACAGCAGAGAAAAGATGCAGCTAGATCAATAAGTATAGAAGGCCTAAGATTACATTGAAATAAATTTTAAATGCTATAAAATTATCGTACATTATATGATTTTTCTTATTATTGATTATACAGATGTTGAAATTATCGTACAAATACGATAATTATAGTACGTCTGGCAACGCTGCTGAGCACTTTCTATGTATTACTGTTATTCTGTTTGTGTATTTTTTCGGTGTAACAAAGCTACGTTCTTGCCGATTTTTTTTTACGGTAACATTCCGGCAACCACAGCTGCCATTTTTAACCATAAATTTTACAGACAGATAGACAATCAACATTATCTAGGCATCTTATCCTGTCGCAATCAGTACATGAAATCACAGACATGTGTTATTAAATTGAACCTAAATGATGTTTAGAAAATGTATCCTGTTCATTTGAACCCTCTTAAAGATTAGAAATAGCGTTCGCAGTATCCAACAAGGCACAAAGTGTGCATCTGCATGAATGGAGTACGGTTTAATTTCTAAATCATCAACTGAAAAAACATTTCATCCCATACGCTGACCTTCACTGACTCCGCTTTTCTGTCTAACGAGTTTAATTGTTACAATCTGAGCGGGGGGTCTGATCGGAGCGGGCCTGACATCTATTAAACCGGTATTCCCATTGGAATACAGCCACCAGAGTGAGCGGCCGTCGCATTCCCACCGCAGAAAGACAGAAAAGAAAACGCTGCCTGAAAATGAGGCGACTGAGGTTGACACCCTGACGCCCTTTTCTTACTCTCGGTCCCACCGGTCAATTAAAACAAGAAAAAACAACAGGGCAGGAAGAGAAAAGCTCCTAATCAAATGGGCTTGGTGGACAAAAGAGGTCAGGGGGTTTTGTGTGGAGTCCTGAATGCTGGTGGAGTCTCACAGACAGAGCTGCTTTTACCGCCTGTACAAAGAGCCAACATGGCCGTTTCCTCGTCCTTTAGGGCCGCACCGAAACCCCTATCAAAGCACATGTTAATTTCTTCAAATGAATAGACGTGAGAATTCCCCAAATGTTTTTACGGCGTGTGAAAGAAATAAAATGCTAGATAAATAGAGAGGTTCCGCACATAGATTGGACTGCCAGGTGAAAACAGGCCTATTGCTCAAATATGCCATAGGGAAGCATTGTTTACGGTTGCCAAGTCACCGTTTCGATCGCCATTCATTATGATAGACTGTGAACAGTACAGTTTTCTATGAGTCATTATTTATCTGACAAAGTCAATAGGGTAGATACTGCCCATTTGCTGGCCTTGCTGAAACAGCTGGGTAACCTGAATACAACGCTTCCCTATTTTACAGTCTCGACTGCCATATTTGTGAAATAGGCATGTGGTTGACAGATCTTTAGCACATTTATTAAACTTTCGGGCCAATTAGCACAGATATAGTTTCATATTATATGGTGGTGTTGATCACGGAGCAGTTAGGAATGTTATACAAATGCGCTAGTAACACAAGTGCATGTAATTGTGTATGTTTTTGTGACTCTATTATAGCTAATGTTTTCCTCATCAAATAACAGAAGAAGTATCAGCTTAGCCAGCTATGGAGAAACTGGCAGCCAGGAAACAGGGTGGTGACACCACATGTTCTACCACCACAGGCTTGTAATAGTGCTATACCAGCTTCACATAAAAGTGCAACTAGAACCATACCCGTCTGTTCTTAGATCCATTTGCCGTGATGGTGGAAAAGCCAACCCAGGCTCATTTTGAAAATGTACCCCTGCATACATTTCTGGAGAGCACCAAATACTTCCCTGGAGGTACGTCTTTTTGCTGTTCTCGCAAATCCACCAGAGGCCGCTGTGTATGAGATCTTGAGATCTCAAATTTCTAAAAAAGTAAAGTGGGCGGGATGGGTGGTGTTGGTGGATGACAGACTTAGCTGTCCCGCCGCTAGCTAGATGCCGCCCTGGGCGATCGCCCATATTTCCCATGCATAATCTCATGAGAAAACATATGTTATATATTGGTAGAAAAGTGGCTGAATTATACAAATTTATATGATTTTTAAAAGAAGGCGTGCCCCCAAAGCTCCACCCCTAACCCAAACACTATGACTATGAATTTAACTATAGGAAAGGACTGCAACCACATTAGTTCGAACTGAAGTGGAAGCTGCGACCATTTTTTTTCCTATATTGTGATGCAGTTCCTACAGAAACAAAATATTAAATGAGTAAACAGTGGACGTGGTTTGTTTTTTCTACTGCGAGCTGATTGGATGTAGTAAAGTAGGCATTTCATTCAGAAAAATGGGGAAATGGGTTTGTTGAGAGTTATTACAACCTAACAGACTCCTCCTCCTCACCATTTCTGTTTGCAGTTATAGCGCTGACAGCTGGAGGGGCGTGGTTAAGTGTGTTAGCCACACCCACTACCTCAGACAGACCTAATCTGAGTATTTCGCTGAAAACAAACAGGAAGTGCATTTTCAGATTTCGATTTTAGACTACAAGAGCAAACTACTTATTTTTCTAAATGACACGCACAGATGAATTGTTCACCAATGTGAGCTAACAAAATTAATACGGTTTTGATTTAATGTGTACTTTAATCACTGCAAGTAGCAAACTAAATTAATATAAGAATGAAAGAAATATGCACCTAACTATTTACATTTTTTGTAGTATTTTGAGATTGTAGGTATACCACCATCGACATGTCATTTGCAGTGCTTCGTAGAAATGGGTATAGCTAAAGATTTCCTTTGTCATGCATTGCTCATTCCAGCTCTGATTGGTGGACAGGTAAAGCTGCTGCCATCTGCTGACTTCCAGCAGGATAACACACCATGTCATAAAGCGTGAATAATCTCAGACTGGTTTCTTGAACATGACAATGAGTTCACTGTACTCAAATGGCCTCCACAGTCACCAGATCTCAATCCAATAGGGCAGTGTTTCTCAACTGGTGGGTCGCGACCCAAAAGTGGGTCACGGGAACATTTTTAGTGGGCCGCGGAGTGCGTGGTCAAAAAACAAAAATATATATATTTTGCTTATACCGGACTTTTATTTTGAAATGCGCGCGCGACAACATTTCAGTTTAGTTCGGTAACTGAACATTTCTCTACCCTAACCGCTGTTTACAGTATTTATCGTTTTTACTTTGTAATATTTCTATAATTTGATACATTTTGCTAAATGCAACAATAAAATATTGGGTCGCGGCTTGATGACCATGTAAAAATGTGGGTCCCATGGCCAAACCAGTTGAGAACCACTGCAATAGAGCACCTTTGGGATGATGGAACGGGAGATTCACATCATGGATGTGCAACCGACAAATCTGCAGCAACTGCGTGATGCTATCATGTCAATATGGAGCAAAATCTCTGAGGAATATTTCCAGTATCTTGTTGAATCTATGCCTGAAGGATGAAGGCAGGTCTGAAAGCAAAAGGGGTCCAACCCGGTACTAGTAAGTTGTACCTAATAAAGTGGCCGGTGTGTAAAAACAGTATCTACTGGCTGTAGAGGAAGGTTTAAATGGTAGTAATGCTAAAAAGTATACAACTAATGAAGACTGCAGAAAGCAAAAGTTGAATCCTGGACAATTTTGGAGATTTAGAAATCCTAACAAATGCATTTTAGTTCCAAAAGGAGGACATGTCCAGGAAAAAGAGGATGAATGCTATGGCCACCTGACTTTATATGACTTCTTTGGATTCTCGCTTTCAAACGCAAACACTCATGAACCTATTTTACTTTTCTTCCATGAGGCCAATATGCAAGAACTCAATGCGGTGAGTTATCGGGGTCTCTCTGGGTGCTTGTGTTAAAAGTTCTGGACCATCTCCATGCAACCTGAGATCAGCCGTTGGAATGGAGCTGGCTTGGCCCAGGCCACCCGCACCCATCTTTATGAGCTCTGGCCCCATCGTAGAGAGACCCTTAGCCACCGCTAACCCACTCAATTAGCAGACGTGCAGCGCTGAGAAGAGATCTGGCACATGAAGCCAGGTTTCCACTCCTGGAGATCCAGAGATGTGGTGAGGCGTGATGGGCTGCTTTCAACCTCTCTAACTGCACCGGCTAATGGAGTTGCTGGCTCGGAGAGTCTTTATTCATTCATTTAAACTTTATTACATACTCAAAGTCCAATTAAAAACAACAACAAAACATATTGCATAAATGTAACAATACGGATGTGACAACGGAGGTGAGGATCCAGTTGCAGTCTTTATTTAGACCAGGGGTGCACAAACTCGGTCCTGGATGGCTGGTGTCCTGCATATTTTATTTCCAACCCCAGTTAAGCACACTTGAAGCAGCTAATCAAGCTCTTTCTATGCCAGGGGTGTCTAAACTCGGTCCTGGAGGGCCGGTGTCCTGCAGATTTTAGCTCCAGCTTGCCTGAACACACCTGCAAAGATGTCTCTAGAATCCCTAGTAAGAGCTTGATTAGATTGACAGTGTCTGATTGGGGTTAGAACTAAACTTTGTAGGACACCGGCCCTCCAGGACCGAGCTTGGACATTACTGTTCTAGATATACTAAAACATCCAGGCAAGTGTGTTGAAGGAAGTTGAAGCTAAACTATGCAGGACACCGGCCCTCCAGGACTGAGTTTGGACACCACTGGTTTAGACAGAGAGTGGTCAGGCAAGCAATGGACAAGCACAAGAGCAAACAGTATTATCGAGCAATTCGAAAGAGAAGTGAAAAACAGGCAAAGAGGTCAGTCCAGGTGGCTTGCATCACAAAACAATAAACAAGGCAAAGAACACAGCAGAGCTAGGCAAGGAGAAACGTTCCGTAATGTGTACAGGTAACAACAAGACTCAGCAATGTTTGTGTGTGTGCTGTATAAATAGTCCATGTAATGAGTGCTTAAGCAGTATCAGCTGTGCGATAGTGATGGGAAGTTCGGATCATTTTACTGACTCGGATCTTTAAGTCTCGTTCATCGAGATGAACGAATCTTTTTTCGAGTCATTTCGTTCAATTTGCCAATATATTATTAAACTGTTACGAATTGCTTCCAAACACATGTACAACTAGCCCAAATGTTGATCACACTACAAACAAGTCATAAATAGAATGCTATAAGAGAAAATAATCATTCACTGTTTGCCTGCTCTTTTGTCCATGAAGATATTTTTGCCTTTTTGCTCAGCTCACCTCTTCATGTCTTCAAATTTCAGTGGTTCGTTCACGTCACACGGACAGTCCATATAATCTCAACCAATGTACACAGTCTGAGCCGAAAGGAGCCATGACTAGTTCACCTTTCGAGTCTTCTGGTTCGTTCATCACGTGACAAAATGTAAAGAGACATGACTCAGACCGAGGACTCGGGGGTGAACGGTTCAAATCTGTTTCCGGCTCTAAATGCATACGATTGGCTTCTGTCTTT
>CAIGQQ010005788.1:3142527-3186866 GCA_903798035.1 Danio albolineatus | reverse complement strand
AAAACCATAGTAAAAGCAATGTTCATTTTATGGTTACTATGGTTTTAATACAAAAACGTAGTAAAAATATAGTTAATTTTATGGTTACTATGGTTTTACTACAAAAACATCGTAAAAAATTGTTCATTTTATGGTTACCATGGTTTTACTACAAAAACATAGTAAAAGTAATGTTCATTTTATGGTTACTTTGGTTTTACTACAAAAACATAGTAAAAATATCATTGATTTTATAGTTACTATGCTTTTACTACAAAAACCATAGTAAAAATATCATTCATTTTATGGTTATTATGGTTTTACTACAAAAACATAGTAAAAGTAATGTTCATTTTGTGGTTACTATGGTTTTACTACAAAACCATAGTAAAAATATTGTTTATTTTGTAGTTATACAACAAAACCCATAGTACAACTGGTTACTAAAGCATAGTTTAACTAGGATTACTATAGTAAAACCACGGTTCATTTTCATAAGGGATATTACTGAGGATTTATGTTTGTGATGGTTGCGTAACAGATAAACAGCAGATCTTCAGGTACGGAAGGTTCAGTCCCTTCAGACATATTGAGTAACTCGCCAGACATATGAGCTTACAGTGTCAAAGTATTTACGAGTGTGTTTGCATAGACGCCCACCAAAAAATGTATGGGAGAGCTCACTTCCCTGCTCGTACACGCCATCGCCTCAGTAACACTATTTATAGGTGTTTTAATCTGTGGGATTCTCTGCTATGCAGTAACACAGGGCTGCAGTGACTAGACAGCGGTAATTTGATGTTGTTTTAATCTAATTTCTGTTAACAAAACTGTATATTGGCACATATAATAAGCTGTGATGGGCAACACTGCAACTTTAAACTGGACCTATTATGCAAAAATCACTGGTATAAAGGGTTTAAATACAATTTTTGATTGCAGTCGGTGAATATAACCAGCTTTTATTAATAAAAAAAGTACTAATTGGGTTTTTTATAGTCACGCTTAATTAAACACTTGCAGAAACACTTTGATTGACATTTTCCCTTTGTACGTGTCATCAAAGAGGGAAAGCCCCGCCCATAAGTGACACTCTTTCCCTGACTAGCATAGGATGTTAGTCTTTTTTAATCCGCCACTATGCTGACACGCAGACATTTGTAGCTCCGCCCTCTGACAAAAGCTCATTTGAATTTAAAGTGACATTAATCAAAACACCACAATTTGGATCAAAGCCTATGAGGGACAGTTTTAAAAGAGTTATAATTTTTGTTTGTGCGGTATTTTGAGCTGAAACTTCACAAACACACTCTAGAGACATCAGAAACTTGTTTTACATCTTGTAAAATGGAGAGTAATAAGTCAATTTTAATGATATTAACAAATATGCGTAAAGGTGCAGTATGTAAGTTTGACACACAGTGGTTGAACTAGGTGTTACATTCCTGGATCAAAGCAAATGCAAGCACAGGTTGCCAGATTAACGACCAACAGGAGTGAGTCTGACAATCGAGCCTAAGGCTGATCTAACTTAAATCGTGTTCTAACTAAAAGCAACGACAAGCGATAGAAGGAATATTCTCCATATTAAAGGGAGTTTTTGTCCTAATCAACACCTCGAATTGATATATTCAAAACGGCTTCTATGTCTTGCAGCTGAACAACAGGATAAATAACAATGATGACCTCAGGTACACCTTATGTGCTTTGTTCAGTGCTAAATGCTAATAATGTGAGTTTGAATGCCATTTATATACAGTATACTGAAAGCAGCAGCAGATAGTTCACCTCAGATCTGGAAAATACAATAAACTGTTTGAGATTGAGCTTCAGAACTGTGACTCAGTGCAAACCAACACATATCAGTGATTCAGCATCTACATTAAATCATCATGTTAAAGAGGTTTAATATGTATTAATTAGGTTAAAAACCTTCCCATTTCGCTGGAGTGCAGTGAGTGCCCTATTCTGTGCTTCTGAATGGCTGTATTTACATTTCTGTCGTGTTTCATCTGGTATGTAACAATGTAACCTGCTCACCTAATGTTTATATTCTTAATATTTATACTACTTGCTAATTATTAACCACCTCATGTTGAATCGGCATTTCGGAGGCTGCAACGGTCCACTGAAGGTCGCATTTCGTGTTTCGTCTGGTGCAAAAAGCCAAATTTCTTATCACTACAAATCTCATCACGTAGCACGTTGGGGTTACAATGTAACCTGCTCACCTAATGTTTACTAATGTTATTTGCTAATTAATAACCACCTCCCCATGGTTGCTTGGGTTTCCTCCGGGTGCTCCGGTTTCCCCCACAAGTCCAAAGACATGCTGTATAGGTGAATTGGGTAAGCTAAATTGTCCATAGTGTATGAGTGTGAATGTGTGTGTATGGATGTTTCCCAGAGATGGGTTGCGGCCGGAAGGGCATCCGCTGCGTAAAAAATATGCTGGATAAGTTGGCGGTTCATTCCGCTGTGGCGACCCCAGATTATTAAAGGGACTAAGCCAACAAGAAAATGAATGAATGAATGAATAACCACCTCTTGTGGAACTCTGAATCTGCGTCTCATTTCAGAGCCTGCTACTGTCCACCGGAGGTCGCATTTCGGTCACTAACAAACACTTTGAGAGCCTTCCAGACTAAATGAATGAAATATGCTGTCTTCCACCAAGGCAACCCGGGGCGCTGAAATATAATTGGCTAAACTGTCATTAGGTGGGTTAAATGGACCAAAACAAAGACAGCCGTTCTGGCACGTAACGGACACAATCTCAAAGCAGAATATCTGACTTCAGCATTGTTTTTCAGATAAGAACAGCATTAAACAGCATATAAACGGTGGACCAATTGGAGCAGTTTTGAGACCGACCGCAACTTTACGTAGGAGTGCGGTCCCCCCGCCCACCGAATTGATTGACAGCTGCGTATTAACATGTCTCCGTAGTAGCGCATTTAATAATATCAAAAAGACAGGACGTGCGCAAAGCAACCGGATATAAAAGATCTGTTCAGCGCTCTGTGATCATCAGTCATCATCAGATGTGATCAAGAGTGAGTTTCACAAGTTTAACACGTGTTTAAAACAGTGCATGTTAATGAAATACTGCGATTCACTTCAGCTTTACTTCATCACCACAGCCGTGTGTCAGCAAAAAAGACGCTTCAATCTTGGTTTGTTGACATTAAATCAGGTTTATTTTGTACATTAACATAACAGATATCCACACAGCAGTGGATATTAGCCTGTATCCTGTCACATTTGCTTGCAAAAGCAGTGCAAAGCTCAACGCACGTGCTGTCTGTCTGTGTGCATGTGTGTGTTTGTGTGTGTGTGTGTGTGTGCGTGCTTGAACTTTGTAACTACATTGGGTGTGACTCTTTGTTGCAACTCCTCAACAAACACATCAAACAGTCATTGGTAAAGTTCTTACTGTTGTATTTCTCACAAACGTAGTGAGATCTGCTTCCTTTACATCTGTTCCTGTTGCGTCTGTCTGTCTGACACAGCCGAGGGCGGAGATTGAGGCACGCTGACGGGCACGTGGGAACGGTGGGCGGGGAGGACTATCCTTAAAGGCCCAGTAACAAAATCAGCAAAAAGTTGTTTAGAGCTACAATACACAGACTTTAGACAGCTATTATTAATAATCTGATGGGTATTTTGAGCTGAAACTTTACAGACACATTCTGCTGACACAAAAGACTTATATTAAATATAAAAAAGGGGTCAAATATGTGCCCTTTAAGTCTTATGTAACAACACAAGGGTGAGCACATGACTACAGAATCTGTTCTTTTTTATTTTTATTATTTTAGTAAATTTACTATTGATGCAAATAAGGATCCAAAAATCCCAGCAAATAGAGATTCCCTTGACCTTTAGACTCTGGCTCAGATCTGCAACGGAAAGGCCACTTTCCCCCCATCCAGTCAATGAGTTCCCTCACTGACTCAGAAGGAAGTTTCCAGGACACGGTACTCTGAACTGCTGCACTCAAGAATAAATATTGTTTTCCTTTTATATCAACATATAAATGAGCTCAATCAGTCTGAGGTAAACTGATGCTTAAAGCGCTCCGAGAGGGTTTTTAAAAGCCAGCATTCTCCACTGGAAACTCCATTTAAACTGATGACAACTCCACAACTGTGATGAAAACACAAGGCAGACGCAGACGTACGAGAGGGGCCGGGAGAAATGTTGTTTTTGACGTCTCTCGTAGGTTGTTTGGAGCGCCGCTCTTTGGACTGTAACCTCTCTGCGGGCTCCCGCTGCTCTCTCTGTGTTTGGAGTGGATGTGAAAGGAGTCCGGCTCTCTTTTCCAAAGCGCTTTCCAAATCTCCGCTCATTCATCACTGCACAGAGGAGCAGCACGCGGCCCGCGCCCCACTGAGACGCAGCACTGCCACAACCAGACACCGGCAAACCAGATGTGTGTGTTAAAAATGTAGGCCACAGGGTTTAGTGTTAGGGTCTGGGAGCCAAAATTTCGATTTCAATGAAGCTTCGATTTTAGCTCATGGAGTATTGAGTGTGTGAGAGACCTTTGGGCATCTAACCTGTCTGAGAACATCTAAATGGTCACACTTTATTTTGATGGTCCGTTTGTTGAATTTAAGCTACATTGCAACTAATTCTCATTAGATTATAAGTAGACTGTTAGGTTGGGGTTAGGGGTAGTGTTAGTGTAAGTTGACATGTACTTGCTAAGTTTCTTATAGTCAGTTAAATGTCTGTTGAATGCCTGTATCAGCAGATATTACGTAGACAGTCTACTACTACTCAAATGGACCATCGAAATAAAGTGTTACCATCTAAATAACCGCTCATCGTGCTACTCATTACGCCACTGTGGCGCCTCGGTGGTTACAGGTTTACTATATTCTTCAACTTTGGGGTGAACTACCCCCTTAACTTAACAACACTATTGGTTGTAGCTGTCCAGGCAGGCAAAGCTATGCTAACTGTCTTTGTCCTTAAAGAGCCCCTATTATGGGTTTTTGAGAATGATCTTCATCAGTGTGTAGCACAGCTCGAAGTGAAGTGAAATGTCCAGCTGAGGCTTAAATCTGAAAGTGCACAGTGTTTAAAACTATTGATTCATCTATAAAAGAGTCGACTCATAGTTCCTCAAACGAATTGCCGTGCTTATTAGTCTTTAGCCGTTTTGGCATGAAGTGAACATGAAACATAAGCCCCGCCCATTTGTGCGTGCGCAGCCCCGGGAGATTCGAAATCTCCAACCCCGCCCACAAACAACAGCGGCGAGCAAAGGTTTGAATTTGATTGTGCAGGTAAAAACATTTTGGATAGGAATCTGGCCTGTTCTCCAACAAGTGTGAGTGCGTATGATTAAAACGGTCGCCTCATTGTTTTCTCCAGCTTTTAAATGATGTATTTAATCGTGTTTTGTAACTTGTAACCGCTTGTAGTGTATCTGGTTAACTTGTATTCTCATATCGCATCTACAAGCATGTTGTAAACGCGGCGCGTGCCGCTTTGTTTACGGATTAAAATGCGTTTGTGAGCGCGTGTTCCTCTACTGTTTGTCGTTGCTATGGCTACATCAGCTCTCCTACACACGTGCGGCGGTCCTGTTTCATAATGGTTCAGCTTTTGTCGCTGTGTGCATTAATACTGCATTTGTGTCGCTGTTTTTACTTCTGGTTAAGAATAGAGTGATATGCTGGGAGACCGGGGGGTTAGTTTCGGGGGTGAGGTGTCTGAAATACGGGCGACTCCCGGGAAAAACGAGTGTTGGCAGATATGCTCACGCACGCACTATGACTACTTCAATATTGATAAGCCGTGGTGGGCATTCTCTCGCGCTGACTGATGTTGACCAATCACAACAGACTGGGTCATCGGTCCAATCAGCGCAGTTTAGCATCGCGCTAAGGAGGAGTTTTGGAACAAATGAATCACTGAACGATTCATATAGGAGTCGCTGGGATAATGAGGTAAAAATAAATGCAAATTATAAAACAATGAAAGTGTTTTTTGACCATGCATGCATTTTTGCCTGCTGTTGGAGACCCCCAAAACCAAAATATGACCCTTTTTAATGTATAATAGGGCCTCTTTAATAAACAAGAAACAAATGGAAGAGACAAGAAAAGAAACAGGGGAACGGCTTACACTGATGCTCAGTAAGATAATTCAGCGAATGTCCTGATAAATGTGCTTGAAATCCATCCATTAGAACTGGAGACTGAGAGAACAACATATTTATATTGAATTACAGCATGAAACACATGCTATAACCTGCCCATTCCCACAGGCACAACAAACCTCTGATTACACACCACCATCAGAGACCCAGTAAACTCACTTTTAAAGTAAACCCCACCGACAATAGAGTCAGATAGAAAGCCGTGCAAACAATATTTAGAGACTCAATCAGTTGGTGTTATCTTGACCGAGACGTGCCGTAGATGCGTTTATCAGCTAGCGACTGTGTGTTTATAGACTGGCCATTGTTTTGGACACCCTCACCCATGGGAAACCTGCTCAATCTCGGCCCGGTAAGGTCACATGACCTCTTTGTCTTGCGTTAACAGTTCCTGCGGACGTCAGTGGATCAGCGACTCCTTTATTTTTCTCTTCCTCGTTTTATCTCTTCCATCCGCAACGGCAGGGCCGCACGGAGCACAGGGTGATTGATTTACAGCAGGTTACAGGAAGGTCAGAGCCAAAATCAATGAGGAAACAGCCGTGCTATTTCTGCACGGAGGGAAAGTGGAGGAGATGGAGAGACAGTGGAAATAATACGGATGGATCGGGAAGTGACGTTATTAGGGAGACCTGGGCTAGTTGTCACAAGTGTTGCATTTCAGTAACTACACTATGAGTTTTTAAGCCAGAGGTCAATGTTTGGTTAGTTAAGTTAGAGGTTGAGCCATACCTGCCAACATTTGTCTTTTTGTACTACAGTTGAAGTCAAAATGATTCACCCTTCTGTGAGTTTTGTTTTCTTTTTCAAGTATCTCCCAAATGATGCTGAACAGAATCAGGAATTTCTCACATTATTTCCTCTAATATTTGTTCTTCTGGAGAAAGTCTTATTTGTTTTATTTCGGCTAGAATAAAAGCAGTTTTTAATAGTTTTAAACCACTTTAAGGTCAATATTAATAACCCCTTTAAGGAATATTAGTATTGGATTGTCTTCAGAACAAACCACTGTTACACAATGACTTGCCTATTTACCCTAACTTTACCCTAATTACCCTAGTTAGTCCTTTAAATGTCACTTTAAGCTGAAAACTAGTGTCTTGAAGAATAATTAGTAACATATTATGTGCTGTCATCATGGTGAAGATAAAAGAAATCAGTATTTAGAAATATAACATATATACTATATATATATATATATTTCAGGAGGTCTGATAATTCTGACTTTCAGCTGTATTTATTCATCATATGTTATGCAAACTGTTGGTGATGTCTTAATTATTTTTGCTATATCTATTTTTAACTAAATCTTTCATGATAGTAATGGAGACCAGCGTGTAGATTATGTTGTTAATACACACATTGATTTTCATTTCATTTAGATAGTACTCTGAAAAAAATCACATTTCTACATGAGGCGTAAGCAGTGTTAAAGAGCTACAGAACATTTTACCCCCGGAAAGAAGTGTTTGTTTCTTTAAATAACAATCAATGATTTGGTAAATCATGGTCACATATTGTAAAAAAATGCAGGCTTCCACACAATTTATTTATGTTGTCCAAACACTATTCTATTAATTTAATAGTTTGTACAAATTTATGTGGATTGAACTTAAAACAATTAAGTTGTCCACAAAACATCTTATTTAACATAATAGCCCAACATAATTTTTTTCTAAATTTATTAGGAAATTCTAAGTTTAATGAATAGGGTGTATGTCGAATGTCACGTGACCAAACCGAATCCCTGGGTAGAACACTTCCGCTTATTGCCATTTCATTTGCGCCATCGGTTTGATATTGAAAGTAGTAAGTAGTGGACGTCTGTGATACTTAACTCTAATAGTTCCTAGTACCTTTATTTCTGAGAGTGTATTATATAACGAATAAAACACTACTTACTACTTTCAATAACAAACCGATGGCGCATATGAAATGACGATGAGCGGAAGTGTTGTACCCAGGGATCCGGTTAGGTCACGTGACGTTCGACATATACCGGATTAGTTCATTTTGATATATATTAAACTGCATTAAAGGTGCTACATGTAAGTTTTTGACTCTTCTAAATAATGTGTTTGCAGATATTTCAGAAACATGCTGTGAAGTTTCTTGTTTATCTGAGAAACAATGCTGAAGTCAAATATTCTGCTTTGAACATGTGCACTACGTGCCAGAACATCTATCTTTGTTTTGGTCCCTCTAACACACCCAATGACAGTTTAGTCAATTATATTTCAGCACCCCGGGTTGCCTTGGTGGTATTTCATTCATTCAGTCTGGAAGGCTCTCAAATTGTGCGTCCGTGACCGAAATGCGACCTCCAGTAGACAGTAGCAGACTCTGAAATGAGACGCAGATTCAGAGTTCCACATGAGGTGGTTATTAATTAGCAAATATTATAAATGTTAGAAGCTATAAACATTAGGTAAGCAGGTGACATTGTAACCCTGTGTCCTAACAACACACTACGTAAAGAGATTTGCAGTGATGAGCAGATTGGCTATTTACACCAGACAAAACACGACAGAAATGTAAATACAGCCATTTAGAAGCACAGAATAGTGCACTCACTGCACTCCAGCGAAATGGGAAGGTTTATAACCAAATTAATACATATTAAACCACTTTAACATGATTAAATGTAGATGCTGAATCACTGATATGTGTTGGTTTGCTCTGAGTCTCAGTTCTGAAGCTCAATCTCAATCTATTTATTTTATTTACAACACAGTCTAAATCAGCCTTAAGTCAGCATTTAGGGTCTACAGTCAGGCACACTGTTGATGTCGTCAATGTGGCAACCTACACTTGCATGTGTTTTTAACCAGGAGTGCAATACCTAGTTCAACCACTGGGTGTCAGACTTAAATACTGCACCTTTAAGTTACATAAATGACATGTGATTTAAAGGTACAGTTCACCTAAAACTTTAAATTCTGTCATCATTTACTCAACCTTCACCTAGTCCAAACTAGTTTTAAGTTATTTTACAAAAATGTTGGAAACCTGTAACCATTGACTTCTATAGAACTAATTTTTCATTCGAAAGTCGTCAATGGTCACCAACATTTTTCAAAACATCTTCTTCAGTGTTCATCAAAACAAAGAAACTCTTGATCTGAGGTCAAGTAAATTATTTGCAATTTTTTTTTTTTTTTGGGTGGGGTGTGAACTGTCTCTTTAAATGTCTTTGAAAGCATTTTGAAAGCCGCTATTTTAAACTAGAGATGGCAGATAAAAACATTGTTTCAGAAACAGACGTACTGAAAAGAAACCTAATAGAGAGAGGACGAAAGATGTAGAAAGATATGCAGAAAGACACGAAGATGAAGAGGAGAAAAAACCCCTAAAACCTCTGAACGAGATCACATGAAGGTATAGAGTTTATTAAAAACATTTGTTGTGCTAAGCAGAATTTCCAGTTGCATCCTTCGCCGTCCAACATATTCAACTCAACATAGCAGAAGCAGGGGAATGAGAAGAAACGTGATGCTAATATCTCATATCATCTCCCAAATCTATTTATGAATTATGCTCCATTCAATCCTTCCTTCAATGCCAGACGAGGGTATTGATTCCTGGAAAACTGACCTCGGATGTATTCATCATCTGAATGGCTCTCGCTCTGAGCAGCTCTCCGTGGCCGTGTATTAAAATATATTGAATTGTTCATAAAATCAGAAACAGAAAACCGCAACCGTTTGGATTCCTCGAGTTTCTGGAAGACTACAGGGTCTTAAAACGTATTAAAACGTAAGGTCTTTTAAAGGTCTTAAATGCTATTTTACAAGGTAGTGTCATTTTTGATTACACGTTGTATAGTTGTATTGTAAAGTTAATGCACAAGTACTCTCAAATAAATGATTACTGCTGCTTGTTCAAATTACCTGTTTAAAATGAGCTGAAACAACACAATTCTTGTAATTTATTTGGACAATTTATTTGTTTTGTGTTCAGTTTACTCTAATTTGTTAACCATTAAGTTAACCTAAACCTTTTGTGTTGGGTCAACATGAAACAATTGTGTTGGTCTAACTACCTGGTTAGGGTATTTGTAGTTCCTAGCATGCTTTGCGTGGGATTGAATTGAGAGAGGGAAATGTTGACAATAAAAGTAATCGTAGGTGTTTAAAGTTAATAGAAAGACTTGTTAGAGTTTAATCTTCACTTTAGTTTGAAGATTTAGAAGATTTTCATGTAATGCTTTGAGTTTTGAGATCACCACCTTGCAGAAACCCCCATGCTTTGGGTGTTGGCAGCTTAATTAGCAAAACTGCAGTTAGTTGCTTTGCTCAGTGAGCAATAACTGTCCTAAAATTGATAAGGCTGAGAAAAGTCTCAATCAATTTTATATATAACTCATAAAAATATGCTTCAACTTGTTTATGTAATACATGAAATATGCTTTAAAAGTGTCTCTTTTCAAGAGTTCACACTTAGCTGATGATTGATAATACAGCGTATTTGGCATTCTGTCCCGGTAGAGAGCCCTGAGCTCAGAATATCCTCGAGCCCAGGGCTCCCTCTCATTTGAAGAGAGAGAGGAGAGTTTGAGCTCGGGTAGGTCTCAAGAACTCCCCTGCTTGTGAACGTGCGGAGATATCTGGTTAATAGTTGTCTGTAGGATGTTTTTTTGTAGTAGTCAATTTAGTTATGGTGCATGTCTTTGGACAGTGGGAAGATACCGGGAGCCCGGGGGTGTAAGTCTGACACCCAGTGGTTGAACTAGGTATTGCACTCCTGGTTCAAAACACACAGAAGGGAAGGTTTGCCAGATTGATGACACCAACAGGAGCGACAGGAATGACTGTCAAACATAAAGGCTGATTTAAGTCATGATTTAAAAGGTTTTTTTTTGTCGTAACCAACACCTGAAATTTTAATGTTAGAAACTGCTTCTATTTCTCACAGCTGAACAACTGGAAAATATTGACAATGATGAGCTCAGGTACACCTCATGTTCTTTATTTAGTGTTAAATGCTAATAATGTGAGTTTGAATGCCGTTTTACATGACATTTATTACCGTACACTGAAAGCAGCAGCAGATAGTTCACCTCAGATCTGGAGAATACAATAAACCATTTGAAACTGAACTTCAGAACTGTGAGTCAGTGTAAATCAACACATATCAGTGATTCAGCATCTACATTTAATCATGTTAAAGAGGTTTAAAATGTATTAATCAGATTATAAACCTCACCATTTCGCTGGAGTGCAGTGAGTGCACTATTCTGTGCTTCTGAATGGCTGTATTTACTTTTCTGTAGTGTTTCGTCTGGTGCAAACAGCCCAATTTCTTATCACTGCAAATCTCGTCATGTAGCATGCTGTTAAGACACGGGTTTACAATGTAACCTGCTCACCTAATGTTTAAGTTTGTAATATTTATATTATTTGCTAATTAATTCCACCTCATGTGGAACTCTGAATCTGCATCTCATTTCGGAGTCTGCTACTGTCCACCGGAGGTCGCATTTTGGTCACGGATGCACACTTTGAGAGCCTTCCTGACTGAATCAATGAAATGCGCTGTTTTCCACCAAGGGTGCTGAAATATAATTGGCTAAACTGGCATTGGGAGGGCTAAAATAACCAAAACAAAGATAGCCGTTCCGACACGACTTTAGCATTGTTTTTTAAATAAACAAGAATATTCACTTAGCATGTTTCTTAAATATCTGCAAACATCTTATGGTACTTTTATGCTTTAGAAGGCTCAAAACTTACATACAGCACCTTTATTGCACATTTGATGCTGAAAAGTTTGAAAAGGTGACTCTTATTGACAGTTTTAACAGTTTTAAGTGAGTTGGTGTTGTCAATTATAGTATAAAAACAAGTATTTTTTTCTGTTAAATTCTCTCAGCATTATTTCTGACTCAATACGTTGTTTAAATGTCAATAAAAGTCACTCTGTTAAACTGCGCTGTTGATTTTTCAACATTAATAGTCGACAAAACAGAGTTCAACATCTCATAATGCCGTTCATATCTATAAATGAATTGAAAAAACTGTAAATGATGAAATGCAGAAGCTATTAATTAACAGATATATTATTTTACAGTGTATATTTTTAAAGCTTTCGAGGATCAGTTGCACTCTGTTTGACATCTTTGATGATTTGGCCCAATACTCTTGGGTTTGGGCATGGAAACGAGCTGCGACCTCATGAATGAGATCAAGGTCAAATGAGCAGTAATTACAGTCCAACAATCATAACTCACGCTTCGTCTTCGATCTCATCACATCATCAATCAAACATAGAAGATTACTAATCTGAAAGAGACAGAAATCTGGCCTGCGCGTTGACATTGTTTAGGAGACCAGTGGAAGAATGAAATCCCCTCCATCTCAATATCTGACCAGATTTCCACAGCGAGCGACCTCCAGGGGTTTTCTTTAATGTTTCCCCTTTCACACTCTCTCGTGCAAAGAGACCACCGGATATTGCAGATTTGGCACATGGGGTTTTATTTATGAATTCTCTTCCTGAGATATTAGCGTTGTTAGCCGCTGGCATCTAGCTGAGTGATCAAAACAGTAGTTGGATTGATGTTTTTTTTTTCTTCCCTCATGAAGTTTGCCTCTCAGCGTGACGGTGGCTCCAGGAGACTTCCTTTGCTTTTTACACACTGCTGACACCAGTTACCTCCGCTTAAGCTGAACTCTGACAGGCTGATGTCACTGTAAGCTATAGTTTAGCAGTATGGGGGTAATTACGTGCACAACAACAAACACAAAAGAGATTTAAAAGTTCTCGTCCTCATATCAATAGCACTTTAAAGTGCACCTCTTATGCAGAAATCACTTTTATAAGGGGTTTAAACACAGTTGTGTGTCAGAAGTGTGTGAATACAACCAGCTTCTACTGGTCAAAATGTATTAATCTTATTTTTTATAATCAGACTTGATGTAAACAGTCTGCAGAAACACTTTGATTGAGATTCTCTTTTTGTACGTGTCATGAGAGGGGGAAAGCCCCGCCCACTAGTGACCATACCTCCCTCATTAGCATAAGATGTTAGTTTTGTTTTTAAATCTGCCACACTCGTATCCCTGCTGAAGAAACCAGCTTAAACCCACGCAGATTTTAGAGGCGTTTTGGCAATTTCCTGCTGGAAAATGACCACCTACATCCAACTATAACCAGCTTGAGCAGCCTGATTTAAGCTGGACATAACTGGTTTTGGCTGGGCTTCCAGCCAGGGGTACGATTCCCAAATAACGATGTAACTTCAGGGCTCAACAATAAGGACTGCCCGATGGCCAGGGGGCAGTGTGAGAGATGCTCGGGACAGCAGACAGAATCGTTACTAGCCCGATCAGGCCAGCGCTGCCTTGTCACTTAATTTTAATTTGCCTGCGACTGTTTGTCAATTGCATGCATTGATAGTCTTGAAATCTGATTGGATGTCGTGAGAACGTTATTTTTTTCCGTAACCTGGCAAAAACCAACACAGCAAAGAGACGACAACATGACGGCAACATCATGTCTGTTTTGTGATGTTTTGCTGTCTTTTTTAAGTCAGCCAGGTTTTGTTTTGCAATAAAACACCTGCACATTTTCCTATAAATTTTTTAAAATTATTTTTGACACATTATTTAAAATATGTGGCTAAGAAACAGCAATTAACTTTTTTTTTTTTTTTTGGTGGGGCCAGTGAAACATTTTGGCAGGGCAAGTAAAAATCTGAACCACTGGTCCAATCAGGCCAGTAGAAAAAATCCTTAGCGTTGAACCCTGAACTTGCGGCTAAACTGTCATAGTATGATCGATTGTTTGAGAAAAGAACGATGATGTGATGAGTGTTTCCAAAAACTGTAGTTTCTCCGTCGCAGATCCTTCGTTTGAACCACGCTAGTTATAGCGTAAAACGCCCATAATGATGCTCTAAACGGGGTGGAGTAACGACTTCTTTAGAGAAGAACCCCATGATTTCTTTGTGCAAATGATATTGTTTTACATGCACACACATTTAAATAAAATGCAATATTAGTTTTGGTAAAAAACATGCCCTCGCTTTCTTTATTAACTGAAATATATGTACACGGCACATACAGGGCCTGTGTTTCCTTTACAAATATTACTGAGAACATTACATAGTCTATTCTAAAACATAAAATCACTTACAAAAGCTAACACATATTCTAATATCATATATAAATAATATAAATAAATAATGAGGCTATTTATTAAGAAATTAAATAAAATATTTATTATTTATTAGGAAATTTAAAAAATCCTACTTTATTAATAATAATAATAATAATAATAATAATAATAATAATAATAATAATAATAAATTACTATAAAACAAAAGCATTAAGGCATTCTCTGTTTTTGGTTTTCACAAACTTTAGAGCAATGACTGTAAAAATAAACTAGCTTTGGAGACGTAACATAAATTCCGCTTGGCTGTGTTCAAGTGCACTTTGAACAAATTGTTCAAAGTGCACTGCGAAGGGAGCGCAGGTAAACATGAAGATCGCTAAAACTGTAAAAATACTTTGAAAGGAAATTACACCTAAGAGTGATGCCTTAAATGCTTTAAATCAATGTTTAAATGTTAGAATTCTCTAAACCGATAGGGCATAGGGGGGGATAATGGGGAATAGAACACAGCCAGGAACCCTGCTTCTAACTACAGCTCCAGAGGTGTAGTTGCAAGTGCACAAGTTTGCGACGCAGTTTGCGAATGTTCCTTGAAACGACGGATATGGGAAACGTCAAATCATTGAACTATGTTTATAACGACAGAACTTGTGATCTTAGTTGGCTAACGATGGCTTTCAGAAACGCACCCCTGGCTAGGCTGGTCAAGCTGGTTTTAGCGGGACATAAAACGTAATGAAACGTAATGAAATGAACAAAACCGTAAGGGAGATAGACTCCCCATTGCTAGTGGACTGTATGTTTTTTACATAGCAATCCAATCTGTACATGTACACCGTGCTGTCTCCTCTGCACCTGCTGCGTAACACCATGAGATCCAGTATAATCTCTTGGCCTTCACCTTTACTCTTCTCCATTAAGAGCCAGTTTTATTCCCCCTCTGACTCTTTCTTTCAGAGAACGTGGCCGGAAGGATGGGGGAATTGGCAGCTTTTTATCATCTTCCCTCATAAGTGGTGTTCAAGTTCAGCTGGTCATGCTGTGCTGTCTCAGATCTGCCGCTGGTACCTCTGAGTGAAACCATATTGAATGGAGGATTTTTAAAAGTCAGTTCGGGGCAGTGGTGAGGTTCGGTAATATTAGAGAGATAATCATTTGAAGAGTTTGTTTAGCTTGGCAACAGTGCTAAAATATATCGGGAAGATTTGTAGCTGCTTACTTAAAAGGTAACCAAGCAAAAGTTGAAGTAGTATACCCTTTGGACTAAATAATTGTCCAGCTAATGCTATGATGAATGAGTTAAAGTATAAGTTCACCCAGAAATTAAAATTCTGTAATAAATATTTCACCATCATTTCAATTCTCTGAGGAAAAAAGGTAAATATAAACATTCACCTATATCTTTTCTCTCACTTCATGTCAGAGTTAATGCGTACGAGTACAATACTTGTGTGTTGTGGCTCTAAATGCAGTACAGAAAATATAAATAAATCATAGTATCAGAAAAAATAAATAAAAATAAGAAAAAATTAAATAAAATAAATAAATAAATAAAATGTATTTACCTAATGTATTTATAAGTAATAATTTAATAGTAATACATTTACAATGTTTGACTAATATGACAGGGTTGTATGCTAAACTAGCAGTATTCCACTGTGTCTTATAGACGTGCAGTCATTTGAGTTCTGAATGAGCCAAATAGGCTCTACAAACCTGCTTACTGTAGTAAAAGCCACTTTATGTGCTGAAGTACAATTTTTGTTTCCATTTGTTTATATATATATATGTTTTAACTAATTCACATATTTCACGAGCTAACTCATAATAATAAAATAGGAAATATTTTTAATACCAGACAACACATGATGTTTCTGTCTCTGTCAGTGACTCTGACAGCTGAGTACATTCACTAAGTGCTTCTGCCAGTGTGTTTAACCCTTTATGTGCCAGACTGTGGTGTAGATAATGCCACATGCACTGTTATGGGTTTTATAATGGGACGTAATAATGGTTTAATAGTACAATGTTTGTTAAGAGTTACATGTTCGCTGGAGGAAACAGCTGTGATTATGAGGTGAAGACTGAGGAAACAGTATATTGCAAACCCGATTGCTCTTATATGACACTCGGGCACAAATGATACCAGTGTATCCATAGACTGCAAATAAGCATATTTTGTAACAATTTATGAATAAGCACACAGCTTGTTCTCTCACTCTGCACAGCTGTGGTTTACTGATCAAATGAATAATGAAAGCCGAATTTTGCCGCCGTCTTCATGTCAAATTTAAAGGGGACAGAGACGATAATTTGGTCCACAGTTTATCAGCTAATCGGAAAAGTTTTAGGGGGGCTGAGTAGAAATATAGGGGGGCTACAAAATAGGCCTAGTGACGTCCATGTATTTATTCAATCATACACACTCATTCACACACATACAATACAGACAATTTAGCTTACCCAGTTGACCAACACACCTATAACTTGTGAGGGAAACCAAAACACCTGGAGGAAACCCATGCGAACATGCAAGAACATGCAAACCTCACATAGAAATGCCAACTGACCCAGCCGAAGCTCGAACCAGCGACCTTCTTGGTGTGATGCAACAGTGCCCCCCAGATTTCTTTCATTCATTCAATTATTGTCTTTTTGGCTTAGTCCCTTTATTAATCTGTGGTTGCCACAGCGGAATGAACCGCCAACTTCACCCAGATTTCATCTAAAATTAATTTGTATTCAAAAGATAAACAAATTCTTCAATCTAGAGTACTTGATGAACCACACTTATTAACCTGCACTAATGCTCCTCAACTCTTGACCACTGATGTTGGATAAAGGACATCTTCTATCCAAATGGTGGTTTGGTGCAAAACCTCATATTTTTTTTTCTTCAAGCACAACCAGGCTATCACAAAGCTGAACCAGATCTTTGTGGGGTTAGAGTTAAGGTTAAGGTTGGGGTAGTGTCAGAGTCAGGACAGGCCTCAGTAGGGGGGTGTGAATCAGGGTTGGTATCAGGGTTATGACTGTGGGGTAGGTTGAAGTTACGTGGCTCTGTCAGTTCTAGCTCTTGTCCGTGACTTCTAATGAGGTTTGAACGAAGCCAGATGTTTTATTGGAATGGTTAGGATTAGTAAGATTAACACTTCAGAGGTCAACCAGGGGGAGATCAGAATGAAGGTCAGGGCGGCAGGAGACAGGTGCAGGACCCTTTTTGAAATACCCCTCCTGAGTCATATTTTAAACAGACTTGCAAAGATCACACGCATAGAGGGAAATGCCTGAAGACCAGAGAGCTGCTAAGAGATTGGGGTTTGTTTAGGAAAGATTCTAAAGGTAAGCACACACAGTGAGCATGCATGGTGTGTGAAACATTAGACCACCTTACGACAAAACTTATAGCAACATATCTAACACTGGACAAACCTCTCATATATTTTAACCTGTTAGCCAGCACTCACTTTTGGGGATTTACACCTACCGAACTTTAAATGGTAACAGTTCCTGACGCCAGTAAGCTATAAACACAAACTAAGCATCATTGGAAAGACGACACTTCAGGCTTTACTGTGGTAAAGGGGAAGTTACATGCTAATTATGCATTAATGCATAAACATGCATTAACCTGCACTGAAAAAAATGATTCAATGCTGTTTCCTTGGGTTTACTTAATTTTTTTACGTTAAGTGGCTGTAAACAATTTATTTGGGCTGAATTTAAACAAACAAATTAAGTTGAACATTATTAAATGTAATTTGTTTGTTTAAATTCAGCCCAAATAAATTGTTTACAGCTACTTAACGTAAAAAAAAAATTGAGTAAACCCAAGGAAACAGCATTGAATCATTTTTTTCAGTGTGTTAGCCAGCAGTCACTTTTGGGTATTTACACCTACCTAACTTTAAATAGTAACAGTTCCTGTCTCCACTAAGCTACACAAACAAGGTATCATTGGAAAGAAGACACTTTGGGCTTTACTGTGCTGAAAGGGGAAGTGCTCAAAAATATAAAAAGTTATACATTATGAAACATGAGGAAAAAAATGTATTGTGTTTAATATTTGTTTTTCCATATACAAACACAGGAAAACATTAATGTAATGTCCTAGAAAAAATATGACATGAAAGCCAAGTGTTTCATGAGTTTATAATTGAAATTTGATTAAAATATTATGCAAAATGAGATTTCTGTAAAAAGTTTTCCGAGACTATATCAGTGTCCTCCTTTCCCTCACCGTCAGAGGCATTTTCTCAAAACTGACCATCCCAAACTAAAACATTAACAGATGCTGAATGATTTGGTCTACATTCACAGTTCATGTATCTTTGTAAAGAAGACACTCTGGGCTTTATTATCCATCATCTAGAGTTTATAATGCTCAAAATTTTAAAAAGTTAATCGATGCTTAAGTAATGTACAAAAAAATGCACTGCACTAAACATTTAACATTCATAAACAAATATATGAAATTAGTCCTGAAGCAACACAGAAAAGTAATAGGTCAAAAGCCACACATCTCATGAGTGTAAGTTTTGAATTATATACTATATGTTTCTGCCTATTATTTACAATTAAAAATAAGTGGTATGTGAAAAGACTAAAATAGTTGTTAGAAACATGTGTGGTCATTAGACTGCTTCAACCCAAACAAGGAGCAGGAGAAAATCACAAGACATAGTCTCAGAAAAATAATTCCAGAAATTTCATTTTGCATAATATTGGCGTCAAATCCAAAACTTATTTAGATGTCATATGTGTACATTCATGCCAAAAATTATGAAAATGGGAATTTATATATGACATGATTGTTGTGGTGGCCAATAAATCAACATCTGCAGGTACTCCTTTGAGAACTGCACCAAAAAAGCTATGGTTATGGCCATGGATGGCGCATTGTTGAGGAGAGTTTTGCTATTATATTTCTCCTGGCAAACCATAAAACCGGTAAGGAAAGTCTATTTAGGGACTAAAGGGTGTGGGGAGAATTCTTTTGACCGACACCGGTAAACCACCACCTATAATAGCACAAGCACCATTCACAAATGTAGTTTTATTTCATTCTATTCTGGTTCTCAGGCCCCGTGTTTACCTAGACTAACCAATGCTTCTCTTAGTGTGGTACATGTGTAAGAGTTAAATAGTTTTGAATGCAGAGCGTTGGTTCTGGTTTCACTGCGTGTGCCCATTTCAAGGGTTACTGCTGTTTTCATTGGGAATGTATGTGGTTTTTGAGACTCTTAGAAATGGAGTATTTCAACTAAGCCAGCCATGTTCAGTTTTTTTTCTTCTTTTTCTGCTTTAGTCATCCACTCAAGGTTTTTTTTTCTTTACTTACCAAGAAACAGGTTGCGTTCCATCATGTAACAGAAGACGCAGATTCGCTTTGACTCGAGAGGATTTTCCCACAGGAAAGGTTTTCATTGTGAAGGGCTGGAATGGATGTGATGGGTTACCTTTAATGGTGCCCTTTTTATCAAGAGAAGCGGAGAGAGAGGTAAATAAAAGGTTTTTAAGATCTGACACAGTCAGGAGAGCAGAGCAAAGTGTCAGCGAGAGACAAAAACATGGCTGAGATTTAAGATATTCCCTGTCTCGAAACCCAAAGTGAATCAACTGAATCTCTGAAGGTTTAAGGTTAGGCAGGATGACACCGCTTATGAACCCTATATGGTGAAAACACATACGTGAACTGACCAAATCCATACAACACACACAAGCACGCTCCCACATACATACATTTAATTAAATACACCTGTTTTATCCAGCTGTGTTTTGCTAAAAACCTTCAATAACCAAATCTTCCAAGAGACTTCATAGCCTTTCTGATAATAGCTCATACTCTCTTGCCAGTTGTGCAATTGCAGTACTCTTCAGTGTTGTTGTATTTTACAGATTTCCCAGAATGCTGAACTTGAGTAAATCTTTGCTTTAAACATCCGAGAAGGATTACCAAATATTACGAGACGCATTAGTCGTGTTCCCATCCAAAGAGGCAAATTAAACATATGCACAAAACTAGAATATTCAATTCAATCCATCTTTATTTCTATAGCGCTTTTACAATGTGGACTGGGACGTTCAAGTACACTGAAACTGTGTCAGTCCAGTTTTCAAATTTCAAAGTTCAGTTTAGTTCAGTTAAGTGTGGTTTAATTTCCACTGCTGAACACCCAAACACTGAAGAGCAAATATATCGATATAAATAAATGGCGACAGTGGCAAAGAACTAAATTCTTGACCAAAGTGAAGAACTCGCTTGACAGAGTTCAAAAAGCAAGCAGGATAATATTTACATTAGTTTCCCTGCTGAAAAAAAAACAGCTTAAACCAGCCTAGGCTGGTTTTAGCTGGTTGACCAGCCTGGTTTTAGAGGGGTTTTGGCCATTTCCAGGCTGGTTTCCAGCTATTTCCAGCCTGGTCTTAGCTGGTCAGGCTGGGAGATGACCAGCAAAAACCAGCTTGACCAGCCTAACCAGGCTGGAAGCCTAGCCCAAAACCAGCTATGTCCAGCTTAAACCAGGCTGGTCAAGCTGGTTTTAGCTGGTCATTTTCCAGCTCGACCAGCTAAGACCAGGCTGGAAATAGCTGGAAACCAGCCTGGAAATGGCCAAAACCCCTCTAAAACCAGGCTGGTCGACCAGCTAAAACCAGCCAACTAGCTTAGGCTGGTTTCAGCTGTTTTTTTCAGCACGGTTATTTGCTGTAAATACTCATGTTGTTCTGTGTATGTATTGGAGTTTTGTCTAAAACATTCAAAAAGTGTGGTTTTCTGAGCAGGTAAAATTAATGGTGCAGTTCACATATCTGACTGCTTGTATTAAAGGACAAAATAGTATTACAAATAATATATAAACATTAATACATTTATAGATTTTGATAATTTTTTAATCTAATTAATCTGATTATGTATGGAAAGCATCGTCAATGCACCTGATGCACCGAGATATCGAATTGTACCAAATCGATGGCATGATAATCGTAACGGAACCGAACCGTGAGACCAGTGTATGTTCACACCTCTATAGAACACTATGGTCAAGGAGATGAGGGCGAGTAAATAAAACATTCCAGCACAATTCACTGCTTGTGGACTTTGCAGGACAGTCTTTCACTGATACTAAAAAAGGTACAGCACACGAGCTGCTATTTCACTAGTAAGAAACTAAGAAAATAAAAGCTGTTCAACTCCATCTCTGCCTCTCTCTATTTCTCTCACTTTGGACATTTGACCTGCTGATGTGTTTGAGAGGCAACTTTTCGGCTGTTAAAATGATACTTGTAGATCCAGACACGAGCGTGTCTGAAGTGCGAGTTTTCTCCACCACGTCTATTACAGATGACCTGTGACAACTGTGATATCAAATTGAACCGAATCAATGGCATGATAGTTTAGGTCAGGGGTGCTCAACCCCGTTCCTGGAGATCTACCTTCCTGCAGATTTCAGCTCCAGCCTTGACAAACACACCTGAGCCAATTAATATGGACCTGAACAGCACTTGTTAATTACAGGCAGGTGTGTTCGATATGGGTTGCGACTGAAATCTGCAGGAGGGTAGATCTCCAGGAACAGGGATGGTCACCCCTGGTGTAGGTTCAAACCTCTAGCTTCTTGTTAGCGGATAAAAAGTCTATCCTACTCCGATGTGTGCATCAGTATTCTTCATTCATTTATTTTCTTTTCGGCTTAGTCCCTTTATTAATCCGGGGTATTATCCAGCATTTGTTTTACGCAGCGGATGCCCTTCCAGCTGCAAGCCATCTCTGGGAAACATTCATACAGTCTCATTCACACTCATACACTACAGACAATTTAGCTTACCCAATTCACCTGTACCGCATATCTTTGGACTGTGGGGGAAACCGGAGCACCCGGAGGAAACCCACGCGAAACTCCACACAGAAATGCCAACTGACCCAGCCGAGGCTTGAACCAGCGACCTTCTTGGTGTGATGCAACAGCACTACCTACTGCGCCACCGTGTCACCTTCATCAGTATTCTTTCATATGCATTTTCAAAATATATAAACATCTTGTCATTTCTATTAATCATTTTTTTTCAAAAGTGCATTGAAATAGTTGGATAGAAACACAGCCGTTGTTTGGTTCCACAGCTATGGGTATGGATCATATTAATCGTGCCTACAGTAATCTACATCAGAAGGGTGTCTTATAGTGGATTTATGCTCCAGCTCTTGATGTTTGTCATGTGTGACCATTTTGGGCAACAAATTTATGGGAATATGAAGCCCTTCCGTGGCTCTCTGTTCTGTCGCACGTATGATTCATTGAATTTGTTTTTGTGGGTGAAGGCTCGCTCTCAAAAAAATATCAATTAGAGGAAATTGTGCTGGCGGCATTCTTGAAACGTGCTTGTGCGGTTTGGCCGATGACTTTGCGCTAAAGTTGCGTGCAGGAAGGAGGGAAGCGTGGCATGCAAAACACGAGCCATGTCACAAAACCAGTCTTTCTGAATGGAATAAACACATGTCCTCAGGGACCAGAAGATTGATACAGCTCCTGTTGAACTTCGGGAAATCCCATGTTTGGCATGGGCTGGATTTGGGGGTTTGTGGGTGACTAGGGTGGAGAGTCAAACCACTTCCCCTGCTTGTTAAACAAGGCCAATAAAAGACATTACACTCTGGCAGAAATCTTTAAGATGTCATTGCTTTCTTCTGCTGGAGATTGATTTCAGCTTTCGGTTGATCTTCAGCATCCTTCCAGAAGGATAATTTATGAAGAGTTGAGGTGCTGATGATGAAGCTTCCAGTCTTGGAAAACACATTCAGATATGTAGAAGGTCTAACATATTGGTTTCAAATACAAACACTGCAGAGTTTGTTTGAAATACTATACGATCAGGGACGTAAATCCCGGGGGGGACAGGGGGGATATGTCCCCTCCCATCTGAGGGTTGTCCCCCCCTCCCAAAAACAAAAAGTAAAAAAAAAATGCACTGTATTGTGAAAAATATATGTGTATACCTAAAATATTGTATATGTAGAAAAGAAACACTCATTTCGCATTTAAAATGCGTTTAGAAACTATTGAGTTCCCCCTCCTCTTTCTCACAGTGGTTTGGTCCACTGCTTTTCCCGGTTCATCTCCGACTGTGCAGCGCACACACACAAGTCAGGTGTGTGCGGCCTGACGCCTCGTCTCAGTTCTAGATGCTCGCCAGTGAGGAGGTACTTTATTTACGTTAAATAAAAAAGATTCTCTTTCAGGTTGTTGATACAGACTCATTCATCAATTATTTGCGGTAAAAATGCTGATTGCCGATGTATTTTCATGTGTCTGCTATATTAGCGAAGTATTACCCATCTAGTTAACGCGTTAGCTTGTTGCAAAGTGCACTGCAGCTAACGCGCCAAATTTGCCATGCAATGTTTTATTTGTGACGAGTTGGCATAATGTTTACAACATAAACGGCCACAATTAGCATATTTTGTAGATGTGCTTTGCTAAATGAGCACTGTACGTCTGAACTCCCCCCACTGTATTTCTGTAGCAATTTCCATTCTGTTCATACATGACAATTAATTCAAAACAACAACTTTAACCTTTTTTTAAATACCTTGTTTTTATTGTTGTGATTCTTTTTATAGGTTTATGTACTTCATGTAAAGCACTTTGAATTACCAATGTGTTTAATCTTGCCTTGCAGTGACTAGATAAAGTGACAGAGAAAAGGAAAGCGGACATAAGATCATTTTTCAGTGCACTTCAACGCCAATAAATACAAAAAGTTCACATAATAAGGCATTTTGGCTTTAAGAATGGGTGATTATGAAAATACTAATGTCACAATGTTAACCACAAGCAAAAGAGAAGGAAAAATATTGAGGCAGAGCAGGGTCAGTCAGATGTACAGTGTCAGGTAAGGGGGTGAAGGGATAATGAGAGTTTTTATTTGGATGAGCAGTTTCTTTAATGTGTTTAGAGTTGTGGCAGTTCAGCAGATGAACATCACAGGTTCACCTATTTACAGTATGATCTGTCCATTTAACAAGTGTAATGTAAACAAGTGAGTTATTATGAGTTTAGAAAACATCTCTCCTGCATTTGTTCTGCTTCAGGAGTCAGTGTTGACCGTACACATCTGCTGTCATTGAACCTGAGTCTCCATGCTGAAATAATAATGATAGAGCCAAAGTTTTTAACTGGGGACATATCTTTAGGAGTACAATTTGACTGTATTATTTGTGTGCCCCTCAAAAAATTACTCAAGGGAAATTTTATATTTATTGTCCCCCCCCCCCTAGTGTTAAATGAGATTTACGCCCTTGTATACGATATGTTGCTTTAAAAATACTATTAGTGCTTTAAGTGACGACGCTGTATAGACGGCTTCAAGGTCACAGTTTGGTCTGCTGGGCCAAATTGGACTAGGGTTGGATTAGTCTCTAAACCTTGGGATTTGGTTTGAGTTAGAATTTACTCACACTTCAAGCAAGGCACGATGAAACATTTCCATCTCTTAATTAAGACCAGAGCCATTTCGAGAGCTGCTAGGCTAATTCAAGTGACAGTTCGACCCAAACTGAAGCTTGCTTTTTTCCTCGATACAAACTTCAAAGCTTCCAGTCCAAACACAGCCGAAAGGCCTCTGAAGCATCGGAAAGCTCCTCATCTATCCACAGTCACATGATTCTCCATTACCACGTTGAGGTCAGGAGTGCAATGAGTAAAAATCTTCCATCCATTATTGCAGAGTTATTCGTCGAGGTTCTTAGCTCTGACTCTAATAAAACACACCTTAGCATACTAATCAGGCCTTTGTGGTTACAAACAGACTGTTAAAAACAGGCTGCAAATAAATTTGGTAGAATAGTGGAAAGAAGACCCCCTGCATTATTCATTCATTCATTTTTTTTCCGGCTTAGTCCCTTTATTAATCTGGGGTCGCCACAGCCAACTTATCCAGCATTTGTTTGACGCAGCGGATGTCCTTCCAGCTGCAACCCATCTCTGGGAAACACCCACACTCATTCACACTAATACACTATGGACAATTTTTTGGCTTACCCAATTCACCTATAGCACGTCTTTGGACTTGTGGGGGAAACCGGAGCACCCGGAGGAAACCCACGCAACTACGGGGAGAACATGCAAACTCCACACAGAAACACCAGCTGACCCAGCCGAGGCTTGAACCAGCAACCTTCTTGCTGTGAGGTGAATGTTCTACTCACTACGCCACCATGGCGCCCCCTGCGTTATTCATTCATTCATACATTCATTTTATTTTCGGCTTAGTCCCTTTATTAATCCGGGGTCACCACAGCAGAATGAACCGCCAACTTATCCAGCATTTGTTTTACACAGCGGATGTCCTTCCAAGGTTCCATAATCCTGGACCACGCTGTATCCTGAGCAGCTGCTTGGTGCTTGGCGGAGTAGCAAGCATGAGACTGATTCCTGTGACCCTCCAAGCACAGACGAGCCTCGAGTTCTCCAACCTCCGGCGCCTAGACTGCAGCTAGAGCTGCGCACCGATGGATTACTCTTCAGTGTTTGGACTCTAAGTAGTGAATATTAAACAACACTGAACTGAACTGAACTCCAACACTAATAACTGGACTGACACTTTCAATTTACTATAACCTTCTATGTGAAGCTGCTTTGACACAATCTACATTGTAAAAGCGCTATACAAATAAAGGTGAATTGAATTGAAATTATAAGCTTACCAGTACATATTACTACCTAAAAAGTACAAGGTACCCTTTGAAAAGGTACCACCCCAGTAACAGCTTTGGTACATTTATATCTGAGTGTACTGTTAAAACCTAAACATATGTTATAGTTTGGATACTAGTCCCAACTGTGGGATGTTGCTACAGTATAGAAATGTATGATGGTCTGTAATCCAATGGGAGAGACAGATCTTAGATCAGCAGGTAAGGACTTTGATCAGAGAAGTTGTCGAGGGTGGGAGGCTCATGACCCAAGGTGAGTTGCGGGTAGAAGTGGGTTCAGGGACGAGGCTTATCCTTGTCATCTTCACAGGGCTTCTCATCTTGTTTCGCACACTTCATCGCTCTGAAGGAATTCAGCATGTTCCATGAGTGGGAGTTATGCGAGGCCAATGCTTGGTTGGGGAAAATGGTGGGCACCCTTCCCAGAAATAAAAAAATTGAGATTGGTGGAACACAGGGACACACGAAGAACAAAAGGGGAACTTGACGAAAACAGAAAAGCATCAACAGTCAGAAATACCCACGATCGTTTATTAAGCTTCGCTGTGTTGTGTATCTTTTTCAATCAGTGTTTATCATGCTAATATGTGTGTTCCCTCATTCCCTGTCGGCCTCTTTTCCATCAGAAGTGTTTCTTCCCTCCCTCCTCTCCGCTTCTGTCCTGCTTCCAGGATCTTGTCCACGTTTTTGTGGGTCACTTGGAGATGGAAAATTAGGCTTGTTTCCTGAGGCACGGACTCATTCCACTTATCTCCAAATTAGCTTCCAGAGTTCTGGATGATAATCGTACTGATCATCACGGTGAAACAGGAGCCCCGCTAGCACACTATGAGTGGATGAGCGGTACATCTCTGCAGCACCATGGTCTTGCACACATCACTGATTAGCGGCCTGCTAACTTGATCCCTTTACAGTGAGGAGAGAGAGAGAGGCCATAGGATCAGAGCTATTTCTCTGTAGGTCTAATCCTCATCTCGAGAAGGCGAAACTGTGATTGGACGTCCCACAGTCTTTCTGGATGTTTAAGTACTGCGGTAGTTTTGCTGTAAGTTTGTGGAGTACCAGAACTTTGCATGTGTTGTCACTTATAGCGCTATCATTGCTAATAACAGGCAGGATTAGCTCTTCTTCTGCTTGATCTCATAATCCCCCTCTCTCTCTATTGCTGTCTCAGCTCATCACAATCCCGAAAACTTCATCATCTCTCCCTCCGCTGTGGCAGATCTGAAGGGTATTAAAAGGGAATTGACCTCATGTTTGAGGTTTCTGGCCCTGTTCTTTGTCAGGGAGCTCAGGGCTCATTACCACAATGGTTCTGCAAGACTTAGAGTCTCATAAGTTAATGTCTCCATAGATCCACTTTTTCAGTACCGCTTTAATCAGTCCATTTATAATAATGCCATCACATTCTACATTTACCAAAGGTACTTTTCTAAAAGGTTTTTAACATGGTAGATATGTTATCTGCTCATGCATTCCATTGGATTTGAACCATGATTTACTTTCTAAGCTACAGGAATGCCTTGAACTTCAGAGACATATTCTACTGGGAAATCTTCCATGTTGACAATAATATGCCGGTCTCAGTCTAGTTGAGCAGGTCTGCACTGAACTTTTGTTAATTTGATTTCTTCCATCTTGGTTTTCAAGATGCTAGGGAATTCCTGAAAAAGTTGAAAATTACTTTTAGCATCGATACATGTCTGGGAAAGGTGGATTTTCAGACACACACACACTTACAGAATACAAAACACACTGGTTTTTATGTTATTAAGTTTGACAAATCAATTCGAGAAGAGCATGTGATAGGATTGACTACAGCTGATCCCTATCACTAAACACGAACTAGCCAATCGGATCATTCCAAATTTAACATAAATATCCAGTCTAAACTTCCTTCCTCATCTTCGTTTTTGGGAAACCCCCCCCCCATCCATCCCTTCTCCCTCCTCCTTATTACTAGTTCGAGCGACACGGTGGCTCAGTGGCTAGCACTGTTGCCCCACAGCAAGGGGTCGTTGGTTCAATGTTAGCTGAGCCAATCGACACATTCTGTGCAGAGTTTGCATGTTGTCCCTGTGTTCGCGTGAGAAAAAAGCTATAATAAATATGTGGGTAAATATAGAAGAAGAAGTTGGCGCTATAGCCTAGTGGTTAGCGTGCCAACATATGGTGCAGCAGCATGTCAGGGTGTCCTGAGTTTGAATCCTGGCTCCAGGACATTTCCCTAACCCCCTCTCTCTCTCTCCAACTTCACTTCCTGTCTCAATACAGTCCTATCTAATAAATGCCAAAAATAAATCTTAAAATATATATATATATATATATATATATATATATATATATATATATATATATATTAGGGCTATTAATTGATTTAAAAAATTAACTAATTAATCACACTTTTGTCTGTGATTAATCATGATTAATCACGAAAAGCCGTATTTGTTACAGAAATAAAAACACAGGCATGTAAGTGCCATTTCAATTTTAAAACAATCAATGCCAATAACAAACAAAATTATTTTCTATGTTGGATTCTAAGTGAACTACAAAAAAATCCAAAATACAGGCATTGCAGATATGGAAATTGGAAAATTATAATAATAAAGTATTGAATACAAACAACTGTATTCATTGTAAAGTTGTTTTGTGAGTTGAGAACATTAATTATAAAGTAGAAACAATTTTGCTTAGTCCTCCTTAACATTTTGGTAGCTGCTAAGACAGGCCAGTCGGTTGACATGTGACCTAAGAGTGTGAAAAGTCTCTCACAAGCAGAATCACCGAATCAGCATGTGAATTTCGGTGCTTAAATTCTGTGCCACTGGTGCTGTGACAAGGACGCAAGAAGCACCAAGGGGTACATCAAAGTCACGTACCAAAGACTATAGGCTAGACTTCTTACATGGACTTTGGTCACGCCATCTCTAAACATTAAATTCTAAACTGCTTTGAGCGACTGTCTGGATGTTAGGCGTTTAATCTTGTTGTTAGGATATCCACACATACACAAACACTCTCTCTTACACACACACACACACACACACAGACAACGCGGGCAGTACAGCGAGCTCACAC
Organism: Danio albolineatus; assembly: GCA_903798035.1. Lineage (NCBI taxonomy): Eukaryota > Metazoa > Chordata > Actinopteri > Cypriniformes > Danionidae > Danio > Danio albolineatus. The sequence goes on along the minus strand of CAIGQQ010005788.1, from coordinate 3,157,803 downwards.
GGTATAAGCGACTCCCTTCAGAGTCATCAACGCGCACGGTCGCGTTCATCAAATTTGCTCTAGGCGAACGGTGATCACGCCGCCCTCAACCCGAATATGAAAAAGAAAGTGACCGGTTCGCGGATGAACGTGCGGACCGGGACGGAGGGAGTAGGTGTCGCGGATTAAGCTAGATTTATACTTTCGCCTGGCACCGCATCGCGCGCCTCCGCTGAGCGCGCGCACCTCGAGGCTTTTATACTCGCCGAGGGAAGGGGTAGGTGTCGCGGGGGGTTCGCTCACTATTCTGCCGCCCTTCTCGGCTGCCTCTGTGGACGTGCCGCCCCTGAACACACGTCGGCCAGAACAGGAAATAAGAAAAAACTGCCACTGCGTTAAATGCGTTAATTTCTTTAATATTTCAAATTGATCGGCGTGCGTTAACGCGCTAATTTTGACAGCCCTAATATATATATATATAGATAGAAGAAGAAAATGTAAAGTACATATTAAAAGTCTCTCCCTTTTAAAATTGTAGTCAGCAGGTCCTGAAATGTAAAGGTTCTCAATGACAAATATATTAATTCCTTACATTTATATAGCGCTTTTCTGGGCACTCAGAGCGCTTTACACAATGGGGGGATCTCCTCATCCACCACCAGTGTGCAGCATCCACCTGGATGATGCGACCGCAGCCATATTGCGCCAATTATGACACAGGGATGGTTAGGAGGCCATGATGGACAGAAGCCAATGGACAGATCTGGCCAGGATGCCGGGGTTAAACCCCTACTCTTTTTTTTACAAAGACCATCCTGGGATTTTTAATGACCATAGAGAGTCAGGACTTCAGTTTAACGTCTCATCCGAAAGACGGTGCTCACTGAGCAGTATAGAGTCCCCTTCACTATACTGGGGCATTAGGACTCACACAGACTGCAGGTTGAGCACCCCCTGCTGGCCACTTCCGGAAGCAACCTAGCTTTCCCATGTGGTCTCCCATCCAGGTTCAGCCCTGCTTAGCTTCAGTGGGCGACCATGTGAGAGTAGCAGAGAGCTAGCTGCCGGCTAGCAGAGAGTACATTTACAAGTAAATGTAATTAAATTAGCTAAAAATGAAAAGTGATCCCTTAATTTAATCTAATTACAGTAACTATTACCATTGTAACTAATTACACCCTACACTGATTCTAACACTCCAATGAGTGACTATTAAAATGAACAGTATTCGAACTGGATTGGAAAACAAACCCAAAATAGCTGCCCGTGACTCAATCATTTGAGAGCATGGTTGACTTCACAGATGAAGCTTCCGCTGTGTGATCTCCGGGCAGAGAGTTGGCGCTGATGGATGGACTGCAGCGTTTGATGGATGGATGTTCGGCACTGAAGCAGCAATAGGAATCTTGGCATGAGACCTGCTTTCTGCGTGAGCTGGCCTGCTCTCGCTCTGCGTTAATCTGACCTTGTCTTCTTCCCCGATGCGCCTGTAGGATTAATGCTCGGTTTGCATTTATCCATCTAACCCTCTGCCTCCCTCTTCCTCCCCTACCGCTCTCTCTACCCCGTCACAACACTCAACGCCGTGTCAAATTAGAGAAGAAGAGTGAGACGGTGAAGAGAGGAGGTTGGGTTGCCACCTTATAGAGATGTTTTCATCTTGCTTTTAACTTTTAACAACTATATTCTTCTGTTGTGATCTACTTGGTGGAAGAACTTGGAAGGTGGTTTAGATGCAGAACTTTATTGGTAAATCTTTCTTTTATGACCCGCAAAGTACCACGTAAGTACAGTGAAATAACGGTGTACTTTTCTGTACGTATAGTATAAGTATAATGAACATACGTGTAGGTATAAGGGAACAAACTGTAATGCTTGGGTAATAAGGGGGTTACAACCAGATATGCAACCCGCAAAGTACCGCGTAAGCATATTGATTTTACAGTGTACTTTTCTATAAAGTGCAAAGGAACAAACCATAATGTTTAATAAGGGGGTAACAATAAGAAATTCAACACGCAAAGGACCACGTAAGTATATTGCATTTACGGTGTACTTTTCTTTAAATATTGTATACAGGTATACATTGTAAGGGTGGTAACAACCTAATGCAACCTGCAAACACCTGCTTAAGTACATTAATAATGGTACCCTTATTCAGTGCTTGGGTTTTATATGGGGTGTTTAGTAAATAAAAGGTTTACCCTTTAACTACAGGGAGCAAGGAGGGAAGAAGCTGGATTTCAACGCACAAGTGTTAATTGAACAGTAAAAACAGAAAACTACATCAGCATTTTTATGGCCAATTTTTTATATTTTTAAATTATTTTTAAGGCCAAATTGCACACTACATTTTTCTATAAAAACATACAGCAGTAAAGATGCTAGCCTGTTTTGATCTGCATTAAACCCTGACAGTATATCATGCAAAGTTATTTGTTGATAATGTTGTTGAGAAATTTCTGGTGGTGGTGAGATCTGAAAAATAGTGCTGAAAAATATTTATATTTAATTGCAGATTTAAAATACATACAACATACAATACGGGTTGTAAACATTTGATTTACTAGATAATAAATTTTATTTTATTTAATTAATTATTTAATTAAATTTAAATTTTATTTTATAAAACCTTTTATTTACTCTTATTAAACATTATGGTTTGTTCTTTTGCACTTTATAGAAAAGTACACTGTAAAATCAATATACTTACGTGGTACTTTGTGTGTTGCATATCTGGTTGTAACCCCCTTATTACCCAAGCATTACAGTTTGTTACACCTACACGAATGTTCATTATACTTATACTATACGTACTGAAAAGTACACCGTTATTTCACTGCACTTACGCGGTACTTTGCGGGTCGTAAAAGAAAGCGATTTCCCTGATTGGATACAGTTCGTGATCGGATACTTGTACAGATGCTAGTGGCACATCATTAATACAATAAATTTGTATATGTGTGTGTTTGCCTATACTTTTCACAAGCCCCATTTTCAGGGGTCTGAAGCAGGAAGAGGGCCTGAGGTTAAATTTGGGGAGTGCACATGAAAACGTGGCCTCCATAAAACCCACGCTGGGTCCCCAAATACTTCTGTGAGGGATTTATAAACTGCAGAAGGAGACGGGAAAGGACTGTTTATCTTAGATGTTTAGATGTGACCCTTTTTAAGGCTGACCGCAACTTAAGACTCGACTACAGGAAGCCACAGGGTACGTCAAGAAAGACAAACACAATAGAGGGAATGATCTTAAGTGAGAGAAGAATGAGAGGACATGACAAAGTGAGGGAATGAGAGATAGGTTTAAGTTAGGCCTTAAGTCAACGTCGATTCTTCATGGGAGGAAGTTATTAAGCATGTTTCATGCAGAGGAACATAAGCCTGAATGTTACAACCTCAGATGTTAGTCTAGGGTAAAAGGAATAACATTTAAAAGGCGTGGTAATTTCACAATATGATGGGTGTAAGCCTAAAGACACTGACAACGGAACTGCCAACAAAAGTGATTTCATGTACAAAAGTGAAAACCAGAATAATGCCCAAATATATTACAAAAGGGGGCGCCACGGTGGCGTAGTGAGTAGCACATTCGCCTCACAGCAAGAAGGTCGCTGGTTCGAGCCCCGGCTGTGTCAGTTGGCATTTCTGTGTGGAGTTTGCATGTTCTGGTCTCATGGGTTTCCTCCGGGTGCTCCGGTTTCACCCACAAGTCCAAAGACATGTGGTACAGGTGAATTGGGTAGGCTAAATTGTCCGTAGTGTATGAGTGTGAATGAGTGTGTTTGGATGTTTCCCAGAGATGGGTTGCGGCTGGAAGGGCATCCGCTGCGTAAAACAAATGCTGGATAAGTTGGCGGTTCATTCCGCAGTGGCGACCCCAGATTAATAAAAGGACTAAGCCGAAAAGAAAATGAATGAATGAATATTACAAAAGGAATATTTACAACAATAAAGAAAAATTCGTTCAACTCAGGAGTAAGGGGACAATAGTGAAGCCAAACAAAAGAAAGATACGTAACAAAACAATTCTAACTCATGAATAACACCTTACCTCGCTATGAACATAAAAAGAAAAGAAAAGAAAAGGTCTTCAGCGCGATGCGCCGTATTCTTCCCTTTACTCAACTATAGAAAAATAAATATACCAAATGTGGCGTTCACTTCTCACCTGATGTCTTTAACAATAAATTTCCTACGTGCTTGCAAAAATGGAAGTCGTACAGGGGCGGAAATCCCGGGGGGGACATGTCCCCTCCCATCTGAGGGTTGTCCCCCCTCCCAAAAAAACGTTTAAAAAAATTGCATTTTGCATTATGAAATTGCTCAAGGGAAATTTTATATTTATTGTTTCCCCTTAGTGTTAAATCAGATTTACGCCCTTGAAGTCGTATGACATCTTCCCTATCCACCTTACTCAGAGGAAAGAGTGAACTTGAAGTAGCTCAATTTTGACGAGAAAGAGCTGGGCCAAGAAGTAAACAAATCAAACGAAATAAAAATGTACAAAAATCACAAATTTCTCAAAGTGGGCAAAAATAATGCAAAATAATTTTACCCAAACGAAAGTTAAGCAAACGCAACGAAAATAAAAATAATGTCAGCAAAACACACAACAACAAGATCAAAGGTAAAATGCGCTTTCTCCACTTTTCCTGGTGTTCTTTTTATATGTAGGCGCCACATCGTCCAATGATGATGGACTGGTGTCCTGACCAATCAGCTGTCGCGAAGGCAGGTACAGCGAAAGCGAGAGAGAAAGAGAAAGAAAGAGAGAACGGGAGGCAAAAATACACCCCATATACGGCTACAACCATAACACTAAACCATAGTCTGAAACAAACACATGCAGGGAACGTTACAACCTTCAACCACACATAGAAAGATACTCTGAGAAAACTGATCAAAAGACATCGGTTCTGCTGTCGTTTAATGAGGCTGGTATTACATCTGAATTCCGCAAAACCCAGATCTGTCTGAGGTTGGAGATTGGTTTGGATCTCAATGGTATCGTCAGAAATGTGGACTTAGTTTGTGGGGTGGAATGTGAGGCCACAAGGGGGCCAGATGGTCTCATTAGGTCAGCGCACTGAAGTAGTTTGTTATTTACTGTGTGGGATTCCTACACTTTAGCACTTTTCACCTGCAGAGACTCTCCTGTAGGAGCCACTGTCCTCACAGAGCCATTAGTGGGCATCACTACACTCACTGGCCTCTTTGTTAGGTGCACTTTACTGGTAATGGGTTGGACCACCTGTTGCTTTCAGGACTGCCTTAAATCCTTGCTGAAAGGTGCTGGAGACATTCCTCTGAGATTTTAATCCATAATGACATAATGTGCATTTTCTGCAGTGTTGTCAGCTATACATCCATGCAGATGCCACATAACAAATCAGGCGTTCCTGTTTAAAACTCTATTTTAAGAGTTCACACTTAGCTGATGATTAATAATAAAGTGTATTTGGCATGCAGTCCCGGGAGAGAGCCCTGAGCTCAGAATATCCTCGAGCCCGGGGCTCCCTCCCTTTTAAAGGGCGAGAGCAGAGTTTGAGCTCAGGTGCGTCTCGAGAGCTCCCCCTGCTGGTGAACGTGCTGAGATATATCTGACTAGAGCTGCCTTAAGATGCTATTTTTAAGTAGTCGATTTACTTATGTAGTATGTTTTTTGGACAGTGGGAGGAAACCGGAGAACCCGGGGAAAACCCACGCGAACACGGGGAGAACATGCAAACTCCACACAGAAATGTCGACTGGCTCGGGGAGAGGCCTAACCAGCGGCGTTCTTGCTGTGAGGCAACAGTGCTAACCACTGGGCCACCGTGCCGCCCTATCAGAGAAGGGGAGGAGTTGGGGTGGAAGGGTGGATTCTTCAAAACGAAGATGACCTGAGTAGAAAGCTCTGGTCATTTATAGTGTGTCAGGATTCGTCTGATTGGTGCAATATGCAGAGCTGATGTGGTGCCAGCTGTGTTCAATCATAAGTATGTGATCCTCTCGAAATTAGTTTATAAATAAACCACACATTGATTTAATCCTAAAAGTGTATTTCTGTCTTGACAAATTTTACAGAGATTTACTATGGTAATAGTTATGTGTTTGGTCTTGACGGCATAGATCTGCTATGCTGCTGCTGCTTTGATTGTGATGGCAAAGCAAGTATTGAGACCTGCTACTGCCAGTATATTTACAGACATGCATTGTGAGAATTTAACGCATTGCTGCTGCCAATAATGTACATATGAAACACCCATAGCAGATCTAAACTCAGGTGGAGCTGGGGTGGAAGAGGGTTTCTGAAAAATGCACTGCAAATGCTGGCATCAAACAACACTTAGCATTTAAAATGTTGAGGAGTTTGCACCACATGTGGAACAACATGTCACCCCTTACAAAAATTAAGCATGGTTTTACCATGGTATTTGTAGTAAAACTATGGTTATACAAATGGAAAACAATGTGTCACACATTTTTACTGTCAAAACCATGGTTATTAAACCATGAGCAATCCAGCATTAGATTAACATTTTGCCCACTAGTCTTGAGTCCCACAGAAGAGCTCCAGAAGGATTAATCAGAATCAGAAAGGGCTTTATTGCCAGGTATGTTCACACATACGAGGAATTTGTTTTGGTGACAGAGCTTCTACAGTGCAGCAGAATTACAGAGACAGGACAAAAAATAGATAATAAATATATTCCAAAAATAGAAGTAAGTGTTTAATGCAGATATACAAATGGGCAAGTGTATGTACAGGTGTATTACTATATACAGCGTTATATGTGCAGCTGTTATGTGCAAAATGGCATGTAAAGTGTGTTGTTAAATAAGTGTATGTGTGTGTATAAGAGTGTATAGCAAGTAGTGATGTTGGTTCCCGATTATTATCATCAAGTGTTCATGAGATGGATCGCCTGAGGGAAGAAACTGTTTCTGTGTGGGGCTGTTCTGGTGCGCAGTGCTCTGTAGCGTCCACCAGAAGGGAACAGTTCACAGAGGCAGTGTGCTGGGTGTGAGGGGTCCAGAGTGATTGTGGCAGCCCTTCTGCTCGCTCTGGATAAGTTCAGTTCTTGGAGAGTAGGGAGGGTTGTACCAATGATTCGCTCAGCAGTCCCAACTATTCGACGTAGTCTTCGAAGGTCAGATTTGGTAGCTGAGCTACACCAGACAGTTATTGAAGTGCAGATGACTGATTCAATGATGGAGGTGTAGAACTGTTTCAGAAGCTCCTTTGGGAGGATGAACTTCCTCAGCTGACGAAGAAAGTACAGCCTTTGTTGAGCTTTTTTGAGAATGTGAGTGTCCTACTTCAGGTCCTGAGAGATGGTGGTACCCAGGAATCTGAATGACTCCACTGCAGCCACAGTGCTGTCCATGATGCTCAGAAGGGAAGTGATGACAAAGGACCAGGCCTGGAACATGAATGTATGTGAGTGTTGTCAAGTATGATTTTACCCATGCTTTACTCTGCTTTTGACATATCCAAGAGCACACACAAACGCACATCATAACTAGGTGTCAAAGATGGACAGTGTGGTTCATTCCCTCTTCCCAGCTTCAGCTCCTATCGCGACCAGGAATCGAACCTACAACCTTTGGATCACAATCTTTCATTAAATGTGTTAAACATTTGTCAGTTTCCTTGGCTTCCTCTCCAATTGCCGAACTGCTAAGATTTAAGAAGAATCCATTGTAGCACTATTTTAAGTGTATTGTTGATTACAGATACAGTACACATCCATCCCAATTCCTCATGCATGGCTTGTGGGCTGGGTGTGACGTTACCCACAATACCTTGGCGTCCTTACTTTAGGATTTGGGTTTTATCCATTTCGATTCACACACTACAGATCAGCGTTTAGGACAGCAGAGCGGGAGAAATGGAATGCAAACATTAGCTAAGCTTCTTTAAACTACACCAGAGAATAGGAAGCATTCATTACAGGGTGACAGTACCTACACCCTGCTGTCTAAGCAGTGTTCACTAGTGACTGATAGTTTCACAGTAAATCCTGTGTACTGTTACATATTAGCTTAACTGTTACACAATAACATTGGATTTATTACTAGGCTTACTTGAGGGAAAAAAGATGTGCTACAATACTATAGAGCGTGGGTCTGAAACTCGATTCCTGGAGGGCTGCAGCTCTGCAGAGTTTTGATCCAACTAATCAAGGTGTTCAAGACTACAAGAGACTATTAAGCAGGTGTGAGTTGCAGGTGGTTAGAGCTAAACAGTGCAGAGCTGCGGCCCTCCAGGAATTGAGTTTGAGACCACTGCTTTAGAGTGCTTATTAAAAAAAATATATTTGATTGAGAATACACTAAGAAAAAGGGTGGGTTGGGTCAACATTGGGTAAAATATGGACAAACTCAATATTTGGGTCATTTTTTCAATTTAATTTAAATGACACAAGTTGGGTTTGTCCAGATTTGACCCAATATTGGGTTACAACAACCCAGCATTTTTTCGAACATACTAAAGTGTGATATTTAACTTAATTAAACATTTAATTTGATTAAAATAATTGGCGCAGATGCTGTTCACAATGTTTAAATACACTATGAACAGCAGCTACGCTAATTATTTTCTTCGTTCTCTATTTCCAACTGGCAATACTCATCCAGAGATCTCATCTAGAGATTGTGCAGAGGCATTGATGTGATTCAAAACCTGTGAAGAGATGATGCCAACCATGGAGGACTTCTAGAGGTCTCCATAATCCTGGACCAGGCTGTATCCTGAGCAGACGCTGTAGCGGTCATGGAGGAGTGGAGAGCATGAGACTGATTCTTGAAGAACCCCAATGACAGACGAGTCATAGATCCTCTTGGGCCAGCCTGTACACCCGATAGTGACCTACTCACCCTTGCAGCTTCTCCAAGATGAAAGTCCAGTCTCCGGTGCCTAGACTGCTGCATCTCTGCACAAGTTTGGCCTAATTATTTGTCAGTCAACCAATCAAAATAAGTGTAAAGCAACTTTTATTGACTTTTAAGATTACACAGAAATGTAAATGCAGTAAAACTGTGGCCTTTACACTTGATATTTCTCATAGAAAAGCCTACAGAATTGACTCTTTACACTGTATTTGGTACATTTGGTAAACTTGTACCCTTTTCACCAGATATTTCTAGAGTAAATGCATACAAAATAATACAAATAGTAATAATAAATGCATTAAAAATACAGTTTAACTTTGCTTATTCGTGTTCCACACAACAAAGAAACTCCTGCAAGTTTAGGACAACATAAACAATGAAAGAACGAGTGAACTTTCCTCTTTCAGGCGTGCTTATTCTCCTCCAGGATCTGATCTGACCACCTGCCGGCACGTTTTCAGAAGCGTGTCCTGTGAAATCAGCGGCATCACAGCCCTGAAACTCATAAAGTTGATCTCCCACGAGCCTCTGCTGACGTCTCCGCAGGTGACTTCTGAATGCGCCCATAAAATGTATCTTTCCTGTAAGCCGGAGGGCCGTGACCTCCACTCGACCCGCTGCTCCCACTGATTCATGGGAGTTCAGGAGCGAAAACCAGCAATTTCTCAGATTCCCTGATGAGCAGGCAGAGACTACAGCACAACACCTCTGAGATCACAGTCATCAGGGACACCCGTAACTCACAGTGTGTGTGTGTGTGTGTGAACGTGAAGCCAAAAAACAAGGGAAGACAAAGGGAAGAGTCCCACTGTTACCATACACACATTTCACCACTGATTCTCTGCACTAATGTCCTTGACTTCTGCATTTATGCACGGTTTTAGATGCAGTAAGAACGTGTGTGTGTGTACTTGCTTATGTGGATTTTGAGAACATTGTATAATGATGGTTATGACCTAGTTGTGCTCTATTAAGATGGTCTATGAGGACATATGTTGTGTCCATGCTTAAAAATCTTACCTAACAGAGCCGTTTGACCAGTGGTGGAAAGAGTACAGAAAAATCATACTCAAGTAAAAGTACCATTACTTGCCCAAAAATGTAGTGCAAGTACAGTAAAAGTGTCTGTAGTAAATATTACTCAAAGTATGAGTATAAAGTAGACCTTTCGAAAGTACTCAAGAGTAGTGAGTAGTGAGTAATATGCTGTAAAAAGCTGATGAGTTTACATGTCATTTATGGATGTGTGTAAATGTAACATTCTGTAGTGCATTTAGTTAGTGTCCAGCAGGCACACAACGTCGTAAAACGTTAATATTAGGTTAGATTTAGGTCATGATGTCAGGTGGCCAAAATTCAATACCTAGCCAGCGTCTAAGGGCGCTATGTTGATGTCCAATAACGACGTCAAATGATGTTTATATTTGGTTGAGGGGTAAGGGGAAGGGCTAAGGGGTAGAATTGGGATTGGGCCAAACTGATGCCAGATCAGCTTCTGTACACGACATTTAAAGTGAGACCTATATTGTTAAACCAGTAAAGAGCAGCAAATTAATCTCTCGCTTTGTTTTTGTTTGATAACAGAGGGAATTACAGAAGAAACAGAACAGAAGAATTATGTCCATCACTGTAAGAATGCACAGATCTATAATGAAAGCGGTTTATTACTTACACTCTAAAAAAAAAGGTTCTTCAGTGGTTCTTCAGTAGTTCTTTACAGTATTTGAGGTGCTATATAGCACTTTTACTGTGTAAAGAACCTTTAAAGCACCATAAAGGTTCTTCAGTGGTTCTTCAGTGGTTCTTTAAGGTGGTCAGGGTGCTATATAGCACTTTTACTGTGTAAAGAACATTTAAAGCACCATAAAGGTTTTTCAGTGGTTCTTTGGGGTGTTTAAAGTGCTATATAGCACCAATATTACTTGTAAGCACTTGTTCTTATAGCTAATTCTCATAACTCTTATGCTGGTTTTATTTGCGGAAAGGGTAAAGTAACATTATGAGCACCTTAAAATATAGGTGCTATATAGCACCATTTGACATAAGTACTATATAGCACCTATTTTTTAAGGTGCTGTATAGCACCAAAAAAGGTTCCCCCCTCGTTACTACCAAAGAACCAGTTTTGGTGCTATTTAGCACCTTTTTTTTTTCAAGTGTACGTAACTGTTTGTGCTCATTTAAGAGAAAATTAGTTGTGTTTAAAATAAAACATGCAGGACGGACATGTTTGCATATTATTAAGTGTGTTTGTCTGTTTAAACAGAAACCCAAATCTCAAAGTGTCCTGCACTATACCTCCTCCTTAAATTACATGTGCAGAGGCTGATCTTCAAGACGAAGATGTTGAGATAAGAAAACTTTGGTTATTTTTAGAGAATTAGGAATCATCTGATTGGATAATCGATCATGAGCTGACGCTGGAACAGCTGAGAACAATCATAAGCACGTGGTCCTCTCGAAATTTGTTAATAAATAAACTTCACTTATTATTCCTAGTCTCCCATAGATGACTGAATTGTAAGTTCTAAAGAAATCGCGAAATCGAGAACACTTCAGCATTGAAGAATAAGCTCAACACCTCACAAATGAAGAGATCTGAGCAGATACTCAGTCTGCTGATGGTAACCGAGTCAGCCGCTGTGTATTTTTACATGAATACGTCAGCATACTGTTTACATTTATGGCTTAACACAGACCTTACAAGATATTACTATTTATTCATATATTTACTTGCCTTCCATAATATAAAGGCTGCATGGCTACAGGACCTTCCTAAACCAGCAATGTAGGAACATCCTATAGTCTCCACTGATCCCTGCTTACTAAGTAGCCCCCACGCTGAGTGGCATGGCCTGCTCGACTGGCTGTATGGCAATATGAGACCATCTGATCGCTGCAGGGAGGTTTCACCGTACTCACAGCTCAAAACATTTACTGAACTAGCATTATATGCCACTATTCTACTATTACTATTATTATTCTACTATTTAAATATTAAAAGTGGGCGGGGCGGAATAAGGTCAATAGCCCATGAGTTTGGACTGTGGAGGAAACCCGGAGCTCCCGGAGGAAACCCACGCCAACATGGGGAGAACATGCAAACTCCACACAGAAACGCCAACTGACCCAGCCGAGGCTCGAACCAGTGACCAGTGACAGAGTATGAATTAATATTATTACCCTAGAAAATGCTCTATCTAACTCTCTATCTCACACACACAAACAAACCCAAAAATGCAGCATACAAACGCATGGGAAATGCCTGCGCGGAAATGCAAATGCGCAATAATTCGATAACGGACTACGGTATGTCGAGACTAATGAAGTGTGTGTTTACATGCGAATCTGATCTGAGGATTGAGGCTCATCACTCATTCCCAGGAGCCCAGACAGAAGGAATGAGACGGTGAGACACAAAGCGCGGTGCTGTTTGTGAGGGGCTTTCACATCCAGCTGCATACATTGACCATCGGGGGGTCTGCTGTGTGTTTATTGACCCTCCGTCTCCCCTCCTGCTGTCCCGCTCAGCCGGCAGCGCTAATTGAATTCTCGGAGAACAAGTGGCCATTAATGAAGCTGATGACAACGTTCACGCCGACGAGCCTGGAGAACCAGAGAACCTGTGTTGTGTGTCTGCACTGAAAAAGAAAGTGATTAAATGGATTTACTGAATTATGTTGAGGTATATGTGCTTGCAATTAATTTTAATGAGAATAATTTACACAAATTAAATTAAGTAATGATCAATGTTTGTTTAAATTCAGCCCATATACATTGTTTGCAACCATTCATTCATTTTCTTCTCGGCTTAGTCCCTTTATTAATCCGGGGTCGCCACAGCGGAATGAACCGCCAACTTATCCAGCATATGTTTTTTGCAGCGGATGCCCTTCCACCTGCAACCCATCTCTGGGAAACATCTATACACACTCCTTCACTATACGGACAATTTAGCTTACCCAATTCACCTATACCACATGTCTTTGGACTTGTGGGGGAAACCGGAGCACCCGGAGGAAACCCACGCGACCACGGGGAGAACATGCAAACTCCACACAGAAATGCCAACTGGCCCAGCCGGGGCTCAAACCAGTGACCTTCTTGCTGTGAGTCGAACGTGCTACCCACTATGCCCTGTTTGCAACCACTTACCTTAAAATAGTTTAGTAAATGTCATTAATCATTATATTCAGTGTGTGATGGCAAGCCATAAATCATTAGTGTACATCAAAGCTCACATAGGGCATGGTGGCTCAGTGGTTAGCTCTGCGGCCTCACAGCAAGAAGGTCGCTGGTTCGAGTCCCGTCTGGGTCAGTTGGCATTTCTGTGTGGAGTTTGCATGTTCTCCTCGTGTTGGCGGGGGTTTTCTCCAGGTGCTCCGGTTTCCCCCACAAGTCCAAAAACATGTGGTACAGGTGAGTTGGGTAGGTGCTGGATAAGTTGGCGGTTCATTCCGCTGTGGTGACCCCAGATTAATAAAGGGACTGAGCCAAAAAGAAAATGAATGAATGAATATATATATATATATATATATATAATATTATTTATATATATATATATATATATATTACATATTTTTTTATAATATTATTTATAATATTATTTATATTATTAAAGCTTATTTTATTTTCATCATCATTTTTTGCAGCTAAAAGTATATCTGATCAGCAACTTCTCCTCAAAAATAAATGTGAAAAAAGTATAATTTCTAATTAAACATCATTTTAACAATATTTCTGTTTATGCCTTTTCATCTTCTTTGAAAATTGGACATGAGCCACAACACAAAAATTATTCATTGGATTTACTTTTTTTTTTGAGGTAAGTGGTTGCAAACAATTTATATGTGCTGAATATAAACAAACAAATTAAGTTGAGCATTACTAAATTGAATTTGTTTAAATTGGACTAAACATACTTGTTTTATGGTCAATGCACTTAAATTTGTAATAACCAACTACAGTGCACAAGTATATATATATATATATTGCACAGTGGAATGAACCGCCAACTTATCCATCATATATTTTACGCAGTGGATGCAGGTTTAGGTGCATCCCATCACTGGGAAACACCAAATGCACATTCATTCACACACATACACTTCGGACAATTTAGCCTACCCAATTCACCTGTACCACATGTCTTTGGACTGTGGGGGGAAACCGGAGCACCCGGAGGAAACCCACGCAACCACCCTGAGAACATGCAAACTCCACACAGAAATGCCAACTGACCCAGCCGAGGCTCGAACCAGCGACCTTCTTGCTGTGAGGCGATCATGCTACCCACTATGCCACTCTGGCGCCTTTATTTATTAATTAGTAACTAATAAAGTTATGGTAACCACTAACCTTACCTTTTCTGAATTTGATTATAAAGCAATAACGTGCGCCTTTGGTAAAGCTGCTTTGAAGCAAATGATTGTGAAACGCACTATACAAATAAATTAATTTCATATGCTGAAATCAAATGTAAATTTATTAATGTATAAGACTTCAAACAGCAGACTGTGGTGGCAGGACCTCACACACACACACACACACACACACACACACACACTTGTATTGTGCTGTCCTCTTATATTTATGGCCAGAGTTCTGACCTCTGCCTGTGGAGGTTTAATATCCGTCTGATCTCCCTCAATGATGTAATATCTATGCCATGCATATTTTAAGACTTCATAAAGGTCCTCTTGTGTTTATGTAGACGGTTTACAGCACTCAGACTGTTGCGAGGCCTTATTAAAATATGTGAGGACGGAGACGCGGGAAGACTGATGCCTTATTGTGTTTGTTTTTAATGCTTTCACATCTGCTCATTTATAGCGGACGTTATGTTTCATGGGCATATCAAAGGAGTAATTAGCTGATAAATACTCGTGTGAAGCTTAAGAGAGTTCAGATGGGCGACCTGTTTGAGCGCAGGTGTGAACTGAAAATAAACGTTCGGGTGGATTAGATGTTTTAAAGGAAATAAATCCACTTTTTTTGGAAATATGCTCATTTTTAGAGCTCCCCTAGAGTTGACCGTTTTTGAATCCCTTCAGTGGTGTGGCGGGAGAACTTTACTGTAGCTTAGCTTAGCATAGATCATTGAATCAGATTAGACCGTTAGCATCTCACTCAAAAACGAGTATTGATCACTTTCCTATTAAAAGCTTGACACGGTATCCTGTAGAAAGACCAATGGAACGCTGCTATTTTTTAGGCTGATATGGCTAGGACCACAATGTACGTAATATCATTGCTACTGCTGCTGCAACAAAGTTCCTTGATTGTTACGCCAGAATGAGAGTTTAGTTCCTATCCGTATCGATCTAGAAAAGGCAACTTTTCAGTTTTTTTTGTCAGGTTGAGTACATGATTTTACCATGGTGTTTGTTGTAAACTACTAGTAAAACCAGAGTAACC
>CAIGQQ010005788.1:3111311-3142517 GCA_903798035.1 Danio albolineatus | reverse complement strand
ACCATGGTGTTTGTTGTAAACTACTAGTAAAACCAGAGTAACCACAAAATGAGCTCTAGTTTTTACAATGGCATTTGAAGTAAAACCATTGTAACTAATGTAATGTTTTTTAAAACCACAGTATGCACCAAAAAACATGGTTACCACAGTCATGGTTACTACAGTTTTACTATAGTAAAACCATGGTAAAACCACTGTAAGAGCAACATCTCTTAAAAAAATAGCTTTGATCATTTGGTCACACTTTATTTTGATGGTCCGTTTGTTGAATTTAAGTCACATTGCAACTAATTATCATTAGATTATAAGTAGACTGTTAGGTTGGAGTTATAGGGTTAGGGGTTATGGTAAGTTGACATGTACTTGCAGTGTCTTATAGTCAGTTAAATGTCTGTTGAATGTCAGTATCAGCAGATATTAAGCAGACAGTCTACTAATACTCGAATGGACCATCAAAATAAAGTGTTACCAGTGAATTAGAGGAGATTCTCAGAGACTCAGTGGTTTTGTGTTGGTTTACGGCCTCCTTATCCGTTCAGCATATCTCTCTTCCTGTCGTTACACTCTTTGACCCTTGACCTGAGACTCTATTTAGGAGTGGACTGAACAATACACAGACTGATAACAGGAAGTGCATTTATTCAACACTTCCTGTCTGAAACAGCATCCATAAAAGCAGCGGGACTGAATGCTTTAAATACCATGACATTTTGTGACCAGTTTCTGTACCATCACTTACACAACCAACCCAGGTAAACATTAAATGTAGGGCTGGGCGATTAATCGAAAAGTAATCAAAATCGACATTCAGAACCTATAATCGATCTAACAATTACTTTCCCTACTGCATGTGGAGTCACATGACACCGCTATGTTAAGGCTGAATTATACTTATTATATTATGATTTATACTTGTTATATTATTATGATATTATACTTCTGCCAAGGGCACATGTATAGTCCAGCGCAGCTTTTGCATACCCATGCATCTCTCAAAAAATGTACTTACACGTAACAACGACACATAGTGCAAGCTTTGTGATTGGTCGGTTTGGTAGCGGTGACAAAGGTGGGTGGCGCAGGGACCCATGATTTAGGCAATGACTTGTAATATGTGAACATACTTACTGTAGAAAACTTGTCAGTGAACTATGAGGGCAAAAAGATAAAATAAATAAATAAGATAATCGTTCATTAATTTTAATCGAGTTTAAACGTTCAATTAATTGAGATTTGGATTTTAGGCCAAATCGACCGGCCCTAATCAAAAGTTGTCTGAGCAGAGATCAAGAGCCATAATGCAACACAAACAGCCTTGATTAATAAACTTCAGGCAACTGTTCATTTATGTATATTTTAGTTCAATTAACAGGTACTGTAGAGGCTGGTATGGAGATCAGTGGCAGTAAAATAATATCAGTAATTATTATGATAATAAATAAATTCTAATTTAAATCATGAATCTAGGTTCATTCAATATTCAGTCTTCTGTTTTTGAAATTATGCAAATTAGCGCTCTTATTCTCATCCATTCATTCATTTTCTTGTTGGCTTAGTCCCTTTTTTAATTTGGGGTCGCCACAGCGGAATGAACTGCCAACTTATCCAGCATGTGTTTTACTCAGCGGATGCCTTTTTTGGCGGCAACCCATCACTGGGAAACATCCATACACACTCATTCACACACATACACTAGGGCCAATTTAACCTACCCAATTCCCCTATACCGCATGTCTTGTGGGGGAAACCAGAGCATCCGAAGGAAACCCACGCCAACACGGGGAGAACATGCAATCTCCACACAGAAATGCCAACTGACCCTTGCTGTGAGGCGATTGTGCTACCCACTGCGCCACCATGAGGCCCTATTTCCCATTATGTAGGGTTTGGACAATGAAACTGAAACTGGTTTTAGACACAATCATTTATGTTAGTATGGTGTAGGGCCTCCTTTCGCAGCCAGTACATCGTAAATTATTCTTGGGAATGTTAGATATGAGTCCTGCACAGCAGCCAGAGGGATTTTGAGCTATTGTTCTTGCAGAATAGTGTTCAGGTCTCTACGTGATGCTGTGGAGGAAAACCTTTCCTGACCTGCTGCTTCAAATAACCCCAAAGTGGCTCAATAATGTTTAGGTCTGGTGACTGTGCAGGCCATGGGAGATGTTTAACATTATTTTCATGTTCAACAAACCATTGTCACCAGTCTTGCTGCATTGTCATCCTGATACATGAATTTGTTATACAATGTTTGAACCAATGGATGCGCATGGTCCTCCAGAATGGTTTGGTGGTCCTGGGCAGTGATGCACCCCATCTAGAACAAGCCTAGGGAATGCAATATTGCAGCCCAAACCATCACTAATCCACCCCCATGCTACGTATGTCTGCATGCTATGTTTCTTTGGGGCTTCTCCACACCATAACTCTCCCAAATGTGGGAAAGACAGTGAAGGTGGACTCATCAGAGAACAATACATGTTTCACATTGCCCATAGCCCAAGATTTTCACTCCTGGCACCATTGAAACCAATGTTTGGCATTGGCACGAGTGACCAAAGGTTTGGCTATAGCAGCCCGGCCTTTGAGAAGCGTGTGTGAAGGGTCAGACAAAGGTCTGAAAGCTCTGCCAGGCTCCACTCCATCACCTCCGCCTGTGCCAAGCATTCATTGAGATCTGCTGCTCTGCGTTTGACCCTGTGACCGCAGCAAACTCACACTCACACCGTCCTCCATCCAGCATCTGTCTCCTGTCTGCGGCACAGTGTTTCTCCACCGTTAAACTGCAGTCAGGTGCTGATTTACTGCTGTCAGGTCCAGCAGGAGTGATGAAGCTCTGCGTCTCTGTCCTTCTAATCAGAGGTCTGGACAATCTCACACTCTTTACACCTCCATTGTCAACTGTACTCACTGCCCATCTGTAAATCGTGGCCCTCATTGGTTACTGTTGATAACTTGAACAAACAAACAGTTGCTACAAAATCGAATCACCAATTGTGTGAGGTGTTTGTAATGCAGAGTGTATGGAGGCAGGACAGTAACTTTGACATTATTCTCTCGTCTGGCTGCCGTAGACCTCCATCCTTTTACCCACAAGCTGCCGTTGAGGTACACTCTAAAAAAAAGGTGCTAAATAGCACCAAAACTGGTTCTTTGGTCGTAATGAGGGGGGAACCTTTTTTGGTGCTATACAGCACCTTAAAAAATAGGTGCTATATAGTACTTTTGTCAAATGGTGCTATATAGCACCTATATTTTAAGGTGCTCATAATGTTAATTTACCCTTTCCGCAAATAAAACCAGCATAAGAGTTATGAGAATTAACAATATGAACAAGTGCTTACCAGTAGTAGTGGTGCTATATAGCACTTTAAACCCCCCAAAGAACCACTGAAAAACCTTTATGGTGCTTTAAAGGTTCTTTACACAGTAAAAGTGCTAAATAGCACCTCAAATATCGTAAAGAACTACTGAAGAACCACTGAAGAACCTTTTTTTTTAAGAGTGTAGATGGTCGTATGATCACATTTTTGCAACATATTCCTCCATCGCCTTGCGCTTCAGGTTGGACAGGGGATAGATACGCCCCTTGGGGAGTGTAGCTCCAGGCAACAGGTTGATGGCACAAATCCATGGCCGATGGGGTGGAAGTTGGTGGCTGCCTGTTTACTAAATACATCCTGGAACGTCAGACAGAAATCGAGAGCTACATGGCTTCACAGGTAATATACAGTTCTTCATACAATTCTTACTCCAGTGGACGATTTCACACATCTCCCACCTGATTTCTGGAGAATGGAGTGGCAGCCAAGGACGTCCCAGGATGATATAAGTGGTGGAACCCTCCAGTACCAGAAAGCTAATTTCTTCCTGATGAAGACAACCAATTTGGGTTATTATAGGAGAAGAACAATATTTTATCCTTCCTCATCCTGGTAGTTTTCCTTGGATGATAACAACAGAGTATCGCTGAGGATGGTGTTGGTGAACGGTTTCAGGGATGATGCAAGCGGCTAGGCCAGGGGGTGGCCAAACTCAGTCCTGGAGGGCCGGTGTCCGGCAGATTTTTGCTCCAACTTGCCTCAACACACCTGCAAGGATGTTTCTAGAAGGCCTAGTAAGAGCTTGATTAGCTAGCCCAGGTGTGTCTGATTGGGGTTGGAACTAAGTTTTGCAGGACACCGGCCCCCCAGGACTGAATTTGGACACCCCTGGGCTTAATTTGTGCTGGAACACACCAGATCTGGAACCTATAAAATCTGATCCAGCTCCTCATCTTACCAATCCCCCTCCTCAACCGCCCTCCTCCCCCGTCCACTGTTCACTTTCACGTTCTTCCGCGACCACCCTCCTAACCCCCCTGCGCTCTTCACTTTCGTCCGTGACACCCAGATCAGTTACCCCGATCTGTTCCGAGACCTCGCAATTCACAAATTAGGCGTGTAGTCTTTTGTAAGAGATTTTCCAACCCAGTGGTATCATCATAGATAGCCAGTGCAGAGTGAAGACTTGGATTCACACCTTGTCGATAAGCCCCTACTAATGCAGTCTCGTTCTATCCACAAGCCACTGCCAGAGTAGGAAATTGCAGTGTGTATTCTGAAATAGACAGGAGTGACTCCGGTGACTGCCTGACATTAAATGTCACTTTGTGAAGTTTGTTTAAAAACTAATTTCGAGAGAATCACGTGCTTATGATTTACCACGGCTGGCCGAAATTATCCAATCACGAACTCCCAATCATATGATTCCCCTTCTGCTATAAATAACCACAGTTCTAGTCCACAGCTATCTCCGTATGGAAGAGTTGATGGAATGGCGATGGAATGGAGGAAAGGCTGCAGGAAATGTTCCTGGATTAAAGTATAAGTGCCAAACTGACGTTAAAGTCGACAAATTAATAATTTGCCAAATAATTTGATGACTGATGTCCATGTAAACAGTCACTGTCTTTCTCCCCTGCGTCTGTGTTTTTGTGTTGCCTGTTTGAACATCAGCGCGTGCCCAAATGGAAACTCCCATTTTTATGCAAAACCTTCCCTCATTCCCTCCCCCGACACTCCCACCTAAACAGAGCTGGACACGCCCACTTTCTTGAGCTTTTCCGGACTGTAGGTGTGAAAACACCCTGCTGAGACTGGGGGGTTTCGTGGCCCTTTAAAACTATTATGTTTAGAAATGTGTTGAACAAATCCAATTTTCGTTAAACAGAAATTATTAGGCAAAAAACATACAGGGGGGCTAATAATTCAGGAGGGCTAATAATTTCAACTTCAACTCTGTATTTTCACTTCATTTCACAATATTCAAAGTAAAAATTGCTTGAATGCATGCTTGAAATTCATTACGTCACTGTCTAAGAAAAACCTTCCTTTCCTAATAGTCCTTTCATGCCTATGACAAAGAAGCAAATTTGTCAGAGACTTTCAATAAAACTTTCATCACCAAATATCAATCATATGTCATCATTACGGATTTTAGGAAAGGTCAAATCGTCGGCTTCTTGCGGTGGTGGAACCCTCCTGCTGTTCTGGTCCGAGATCTGCTGGCTGTGGCGACGTGCGCAACATCTGCTCTGATCTGCCGTCAGATGATTGCAGGACTCGGATCCCTCACTGACTGATGTGTTGATGTTGAATACGTCTCTGAGATATGAGATCTCTGTCTCACTGAGGCCAGTAATGACTGTAATTCATTGTGACTTGAGTGGAGACGCAGATGTTCGTGAACTGGAGATGGGAGGTTTGAGACCGATCTTCAACCTCATGTTTCCATCACAGCGCTCGTACAGTTTGTCGAGACATGATGCAGAAAACATACATGTCTGTCTCATCATGCGCACATGGGTCGGCCATTATAAAGTGATCCCGAATGGCGTCTTGTAGGAATAAAACTATTTGGGTCGGAAAGTTGGTAATTTTGATATGATTGTGTCCTACTATCGATTTCCATAGATCCAAGGTCAAAAATCGGTTGAATTTTCACGTAATATAAAGCAGGGCGTCATGGTGGTGCAGTGGGTAATACGACTGCCTCACAGCAAGAAGGTCGCTGGTTTGAGCCTCAGGGTCAGTTGACATTTCAGTGTGGAGTTTGCATGTTCTCCCCCTGTTGGTGTGGGTTTCCTCCAGGTGCTCCGGTTTCCCCGACAAGTCCAAAGATGTGGTATAGGTGAACTGGGTAAGCTAAATTGTCTGTAGTGTATGAGTGTGAATGAGTGTGTATGGATGTTTCCCAGAGATGGGATGCAGCTGGAAGGGCATCCGCTGCGTAAAAACAAATGCTGGATAAGTTGGCGGTTCATTCCGCTGTGGCGACCCCGGATTAATAAAGGGACTAAGCCGACAAGAAAATGAATGAATGAATGAGTTGGTGGTTCATTCCACAGTGGTGACCCCTGATAAATAAGAGACTAAGCCGAATATTATAACTTAGTTTCATCTCTGAGAACTTCACATAACATCTGATCAAAACTCCCAAATAAGTATGCAGTTAATTAAAGCATCACATCTATTTTTCTCTCAGTGTGTGTGTGTGTGTGTGTGTGTGTGTGTGTGTGTGTGTGTGTGTGTGTGTGTGTGTGTTTGTAAAGTTAATTAACCCCTTGTGATTGCCTTTGGGAGAAGTTTAGCCTTTAATTACACTCATCAAATTATAATCCTCTCCCTGAGTTTGCATGTGTGTGTGTGTGTGTGTGTGTGTGTGTGTGTGTGTGTGTGTGTGTGTGTGTGTGTGTGTGTGTGTGTTAATCTATGAATAATCCTCTATAAGTCTCCATTTCAGCATGGTCCATAAATACACAGTATATTAAGTTTTAACATCAGCTTAGCTCTGTCTCTCTCTCTCGCTCTGTCAAGTATGTTGAATTCACAGAGTAAAATGATCTGAGATGTAGTTTTTGGTGCAGTGATTCCTTGAGATCCTAGCAGTATTATCTGCCAATGTGCAGTGGTGTAAAGTAACTCATTACAAATACTCAGACTACTGCAATTGAGTAGTTTTTCTCAGGAATTGTAATTTACTGAGTAGTTTTAATAATGTGTGCTTTTCCTTCCCCTTGAGCACATGTTTAGTGCAGTATCGGTGCTTTTCCTCCACTACTGTCCTTCATCCTGCAGTCACTACTGTATTTCTGTCTTGTCTATGGTCATTGTCTACAGTAGAAAGATCAGTCCTGTGATTCCTGTCCAATTAAATCACACATAGAAAGTAAATCACATCATACTGAACAACCTCAAGACATGGGCGCTTTATAAACGCAGCAAACCTTTGGGAAACATTAAAAATGTCCAAGAAGATGTTCAAAATCTGCACACGCAACGATCCAGAGACTGTTTATAGACTGCATGTGACTGAAAATGATGGATGTCGACTGGATGAGGACTGAAATCACCTAACAGCCTTAAACTATCACTAATGGAACGAATGAAGAATGGAAGGAAGGGCCAAATAAAAGGAAGGACCGAACAAGGAATGGAAGGAAGGATCGAAGAACCAAATAAACGAAGGAAGGATTCAAGGAAGGACTAAGGAAGAAGGAAAGAACGAACAAACAAAGAACCTAATGAAGGAACAAAAATATGAAAGAAAGAATGAGCGAACAAATGAAGGGAGGAAAGAAGGAAGGACCAAACGAATGATGGAAGAATTCAAGGAAGGACTGAACAAACTAGGGAAGGAAGGAAGGAACAAACGACTGAATGAACAAAAGGACCGAATGTAGGAAGGAACAAAAATATGAACGAGTGAACGAAGGAAGGAGAGAACAAACAAATAATTGAAGGAAGATTGGAAGGAACGAACGAAAATAGGAAGATCCCTAAATACACCACATGTTGTTTGTGCAGGGATGTGTAAACGTAACATTCTGTAAACGCATCAACTTTTCTACAGTGTAATACTCCTTACTCACTACTCTTGAGTACTTCTAAAAGGTCTACTCTTTACTCATACTTTGAGTAATATTTACTACAGATACTTTTACTCTACTGCACTACATTTTTGGGCAAGTTATGGTACTTTTACTTGAGTATGATTTTTCAGTATTCTTTCCACCACTGCCAATGTCTAACACTCAATTTCAGACAGTATTGTGTTCAACTGGATCCATAATTCATTTTTAACGGGGGAGGCGAGAGATGTTGTCCGAGATCATTAGCCGTGTTTTGCTGCTAATGTTCAGCCACGTCTTGCTTTGATTAAAACCAGCAGAATTTGACTTTGTTCGCAACCCAAAGTGGTTCAAGGCTAAGAAAGAGAATCGGCTTTGATTCAGTTGTAAAGCGGGTTGATTTATCGCCCTGTTTGGGTGGTGATATGAGAGCAGATAGCAGGGAGGGCCAAGGCTTATTCACTCCATTTATGACACAGATCGCAGAAATAACATTCTTCCAGTGCTCAGCCGCAACGTGAACCATAACTCAAAGAGGACCCATAGATCTCAAGGCCCGTGACCTGCTAACACATCAGCACAAATACTATAGAAAATATGTAGAGTTACACTTTATGTAGACTCACAGAGATGCTGGAGCTCATCCCAGCGTTTGGGGCCACAGGCAGGGGAACTTTAAAGGGCACCTATGGTGAAAAATCTACTTTTTAAGCTGTTTGGACAGACATATGTGTAGGTATAGTGTATAGACCGTCCTATTGGGGTGATATAAACACACCCAGTCCTTCTTTTTCAATTGAACAACATAGAAACGGTGGACCAATTGGAGCGGTTTTTAAGACCGACCGCAGCTTTACTGTATGTAGGAGTGCGGTCCCCCCGTCCACCAATATTGATTGACAGGCGCGCATTATTAAATCCTCAGTTTGTTGTTTCACGTTCGCCGGGAAGGACCATTCACACATCCATTCTCAAATACGGGTAAATTCTGACATCATTAATCAGAAATGAGCTCTAAATGGCTGCGATTGTTTTTGTAAACATAGAAGGGGTCGGGCGTTCATTGATGGTTTCACTTTTATTTAAAACTTTGGCGTTCATGCAGCTGCTTTCGCCTAGAGACATCCAAAGGCAGAAGCATGAACTGCAGCTAAATGTTTACACATTTGACTACATTACAAATTCTGTGGATGGAGAAGTGTTTTGAACATCTTCGATGAAAACATATAGAGGAACACTTTCACATGTCGAGATGTAAATACTCTATGTGTGTGTGCTGGCGCTCAACGGAGCACTT
This sequence comes from Danio albolineatus, assembly GCA_903798035.1. Classification (NCBI taxonomy): domain Eukaryota; kingdom Metazoa; phylum Chordata; class Actinopteri; order Cypriniformes; family Danionidae; genus Danio; species Danio albolineatus. The sequence continues at coordinate 3,133,329 of CAIGQQ010005788.1, read as the reverse complement.
CATGTGCACACGTTTTCAAGCTGTTTGGACAGACATATGTGTAGGTGTAGTGTATAGACCGTCCTATTAGGGTGATATAAACACACCCAGGCCTTTCTTTTTCAATTGAACAACATAGAAACGGTGGACCAATTGGAGCGGTTTTGAGACCGACCGCAGCTTTACGTAGGAGTGCGGTCCCCGGTCCACCAATATTGATTGACAGGCACATTACCAAATCCTCAGTTTGTTGTTTCAAGTTCGCCATTTTTTAGCGTGTGAGTGAAAGCAATGTCACTAAAGAAACACCCTTGCTCTATTTTTGGATGTAAGGCTCATTGTCTTCTTGTGAATGAGACATGTAGCGGACATTTTCACAAAGCGATACTAGTAAATACCCGGAAAATTACCAGACCGACTTTACCGGTGAATTCAAAAAAGAGCTGTTCACACTGGCGAGGACGTTCTGGAAATTTTCCGAGAAAGACCATTTACATATTCCATTCTCAAATACCGGTAAATTCTGACATCATTAATCAGAAATGAACTCTAAATGGCTGAGATTGGCAAAGCTTTGGCATTCATGCAGCTGCTTTCTCCCAGAGACATCCAAAGGCAGAAGCATGAACCGCAGCTAAATGTTCACACATTTGACTACAGTATTAAGTATTTTGAACATCTTCGATGAAAAGGAACACTTTCGCATGTCGATATGTAAATCCTGTATGTGTATATACTGAAATACTTTTATTGGAAATAACGAACTTGCCTTAGTTATAGCCTCAGTCAAAGTTAATCCAGTGTGTGGTTATGAGTCTCGGTGTACAAGCTCTGAACAGAAGCCCTGCACATCACGCAAATCTGCGTCTGTTGTGAATTTGAGGCGTAAATGAAGCAAGTATACTAAAAATGTTCACGAGTCTATTTACGCGCGAATAACACGATTTATCCGCGCTTGCCGCGTCTGGTGTGAACACAGCATAAGATCTCAGCTATCTTAAAGTCAGACTGAACGACAATGAAGACGTGCCAATTACGAAAGAAAACACCCCCAGGGTTTGACGTCGTCCATTCGTAACACTTTCACTATCCCACGTTCTAAGACGATTCTCATAGCAAATGTAAACAAACTGTAGCGACAATTTTGCACACAGCACGCCTCAATAATAAAACCAGGAGGAAACTGTTTTGACATTTCCCCACGGTCATTTGAAACAGTGCGTCATCACATTTGGTGCTCCTATTGGTTCTTGGATTGACAATCATCACAGCTGTTGCAGGAACGTGTCTGAAATCTTCTGCTTCATCGGAGGAAAAATCTGATCTGCAACTCTTAATTAAGCAAATCAACGATCAAAGATCAAAGATTTTAGCAGAGGATTTCAGGAATCTTTTAAGATTTCCCAGATTTGTCTCAGATGGCAAAATCGTGGCTGAAATCTCACAGTGTGAGCAGGGCTTTAGAGTAGCCTCTCATGCCAGAATAACCTCTGAATGCTCGGAAAATATGTGTTCTTCATTTCCTTTGGCTTAGTCTCTATTTCAGAGATCGCCACAGCGGAATGAACCACCAACTATTCCAGCATACGTTTTACACAGAGGATGAATTTAAGTTTGTTCAATTCCGCCAGAGCGGATGTGTTTGGACTGTGGGGGAAACCGGAGCACCCGGAGGAAACCCACACCAACATGGGGAGAACATGCAAACTCCACACAGAAACACCAACTGACCCAGCCGAGACTCAAATCAGCGACCTTCTTGCTGTGAGGCGACAGCGCTAACCACTGAGACACTGTCGCCCTGTGTTCCTCAAATATGTTTCAAATAATAAAAGTCCTTACCATCAACCAAAAACCAATAATAACATTTAAAACAAAAGAAAAAATTATCTTTTTAATCCCATTTCTACTTTTAGGGACGCTGTTACAGAAGCAGCGGAGAACCAGGAACTCGTCCAACTTTTGGCAAATCAGCCACCTCACGAACATTTTTCATGAAGGTAAATGAAGACTCAGTGGAGAACAGAGCGTACAGAACGGGGTGTGTTTCCAACACACACAGCGCCAGGCAGAATCCACCGTATACTTGTGGGACTTAGTTCCTCCAAAACAGAAGCGCTACAACATTTCATCATGACTGAGATAGTAAGACTCATGGGAGTTTTGCTGGTTACCGCATCATCAGCATCCACGGCGCTCTGCTGAACATACAAAATTAACCAGGCCGAGTGCGAGAGAGACCCTGGCTCTGTGTTCGCTAGCAGATAGCAGCTCTAAGCATTTTTTTTAAGAACGCCATGCATTAAATGTTACTACTGCCTGACGTTTATCACTAAAATAGGTGTCCTGAGAAATCACAACGGGTTCTATGACGGCCATGTGCTTTATAAACAGAATGATAGAATCTGGGACATCTGTATTGATGATGTACTTTGGTGTTACAGCAACACTTTGGTGCATTTTTCATTCATTCATTTTCCTTCAGTTTAGTCCCTTTATTCATCAGGGGTCGCCACAGCGGAATGAACCACCAACTTATCCAGCATATGTTTCAAGAGTTCACACTTAGCTGATGATTGATTATAAAGCGTGTTTGGCATGCTGTCCCGGGAGAGAGCCCTGAGCTCATAAGATCCTCTAGTTTGGGGCTCCCTCCCGTTTGCAGGGCGAGAGGAGAGTTTGAGCTCAGGTAGATCTGGAGAACTCCACTGCTGTAGTAGCTGATGAACAGATAGTCATCGCTCTTAAGAGATAACTACTGACTACGACAGAGATGCCCAAAGTAGGGCCCACGGGCCACAGTTGGCTCATTGTAACCTTTGATTTGGCCCACCATCCCATCTGAGAGTAGAGTGAGTATGATGGGACTAATGCATTTAACACAGAGATCCTCATTTTCTAATTTGATGTTACCTTGTTTGTTTGTTTTATTGCTGAGCTACAAAAAAGCAAACTGAAACTAAATGTTTCAATTAAATGCTGTAAATGAATCTGATTTTTAAAAAATGTTTCAAGAGTTCACACTTAGATATTGTTTGACAATTGTTAGCAGGTTTGGCATGCTGTCCTGGGAGAGAACCCTGAGCTCGGAGATGGTAAAATTGAGCATATAAAGGGGAGTACGAGATGAGGTAGTACTCGAGGGCTCCCCGTATTAAAGATAGAAGGGGGAGAAGGGGTGGATGGGGGGTTTCTTCGGAAAACGAAGATAAGGGTATTTGCTGGGATACTTATAGTGGGATTGAATTAATCTGATTGGCTGACTAATGATTGTAGATGAGAGACCAGCTGAGGTCAATCATATCACATGCTCCTCTCGAAATTAGATTGGTAAACTACACAAATAGTGTCAGTCGATAGATAGAGGACTACCCAGAAGATATCGGTGAGCAAAGCAAAGCAAAAACTAGTGTAATTCTGTTATAAATAAGGCCAGACGGAATCTGCGGACATTTTTTGCTATTTCTGCGGAGTATTTTATTAAAAATCTGCAGATTTATACGGAATGATTTTGGGAGGATCATAACTGAAATCTTAATATATGAAATAAAAAGTAATACCTTTTAAACTTTTATTTAATGTTTACAATGCAAATCTAATTAGAACCATTTCATTTGGTAAACAAAACAAGTCTCTCATATAAAATATCTACTGAAACACCGAAAATAGTACTTTACAAACTGTATTGTAAATAAATCATATGAATATTTTCATATTAGTCAATATTATTACTGAAATTAATTTGAAAACTGATCAAATATGAATTTACACACATTTACACCAGTAAATAAACAGAATCAATGATGGGCTAAAAACCTGCGGAATTCTGTGCGCGCAGATTCCCTGTGGATTGTATTTATATATAATAATATATAATTAGATTATTTTGTTTTTACTGTAATAAGTTCATTATGTTACTGTGTTAGTTAATATAAAGCAGTATTTTCTAGTCATTTTCTAGTCGTTTTCTAGTCGTGAGCATGGGCAGAACGTGTAAACTCCACACAGAAACGTCAGCTGGCTTGGTAAGGACTAGAACCAGTGACGTTCTTGCTGTGAGGCAACAGTGCTAACCACCGCCGACATATGGTGCAACAGCACGTCAGGGCGTCCCGAGTTCGAATCCCGGATCAAGGACATTTCCCTACCCTACCCCCTTCTCTCTCTCCAACTTCGCTTCCTGTCTCAATACTGTCCTATCTAATAAAGGCAAAAAGACCCAAAATAAATCTTTAAAAAAACAACAACAAAAAAAAAACGGTGCTAACCACTGAGCCACCATGCCACCCATCTAGGAAATGAGGAGTAGGGGTAAAAGGGGGATTCTTCAAAATAAAGATGGCTGTTGTATGGACCTTAGGGTGTTTATAGTGGCTTAGGAATCGTCTGATTGTTAAATCATGAATTGGATTCTGTGGGACCGGCTGTGATCAATCATAAGCCTGTGATCCTCTCGAAATTAGTTTATAATTAAACTTCACTTTACACAGCGGATGTCCTTCCAGCTGCAACCTAGTACTGGGAAACATCCATTCACACTCATTCACACACACTCATACACTACAGCCGATTTAGTTTATTGAATTCACCTATAGCGTATGTGTTTGGACTGTGGCGGAAACCGGAACACCCGAGAAAACATACGCAAACGCGGGAAGAACATGCAAACACCTCACAGAAATGCCAACTGACCTAGCTGGGACTCGAACGAACAACTTTCTTGCGGTATGGTGACATTGCTAACCACTGAGCCACCAAATTTCCAGCCAGTTTATTGTTCTCTTTGACTCCTTGGATGGGAACCGTGCGTCAATATTTTCTGTGATATTTTGGTTTTGAGCTTCAGTTTAATTTGCATCTTTAGATGGAAACAGCTACCACTCATTTCGCAAAATCAACACTGGATTCTCTCAAAAGCCTTTGGAGGCTTCAGGCGAGGACGTGTGGTTGAAGTGATGGAGGGTGGTCTAATTCAGTGGCAAGTTCGGAAGTTAGCAAGATGTTTAACATTTCTTACAGGAGCTTTAAAGGAATTACATGCCACTTTAAGACCTTGTTGCACGCTTTGATTGCAGGCCTTTTCTACACTACTTGCTAAGCAGTCTTGAATAAAATGGTGAAATGTAAGGCTTGACCTAAAACTAGAAACTGATTCTGCAATGTCCATTATTCCAAATTAGGTTTAGCTTGATTAACAGCTAAGAGTTGTGTAGGATGATGTCTGAAATGGAACCAGACAGAAAACGTGCACTGGGAAACACACACACACCAGAAAACACCATATCCATAGAGGCCATGAAATAAAAACCTTTCTCTCCAAGGACTCCCACTTTGGGCCATGTGTTGGACGTGAAACATTCCAGAAGCGTTAAATGATTCCTGAAGGAAATCCAATCCCCGCTGCAGCTTGTACGCTAGCCCTCCGTTCCCTGGTTCAAAGGTGTTTACCATGAAAACCTTCTGTGCCTTTCCCCCGCATCCCTTCCTACGTTACAGGTAAACGTCCATAATCGTTTGCATCTCGGCGTGTGGCAGCAGAAAATCTTTGATGAATGGAGAAACCCCCTGCGAAGGAGACCAGGAAGAGTTTCTGAGGGGCCTCGATAATTCATCAAAGACACGTCGATAGACCCTTCAATTCTTCACAGAAGGTCTCACACACTTGAAGAAGGTCAGAACTTTCTCCACACTCTTAAGAGTAAGGGATGCTGGGACTGAGCTTCAGGCCACACGGAGATTTGATTCAGAGCGTGAACACTTCCAATTACTTTCTGATACAGTCTGTGAGCGTTCTGCTTTTAGGTCCATCTGTTCGTTGACGACAGTGACTAAATAGATGTGTATGCGCACTCACAGTACGCGGGAAAGGTTATGTTGTCAGATTGACGCTCGCAGGTTTGGATTAGAGGCCTGGAGATGACATGAGCATGACTGGCAGATGCCCACCGAAGGGACACTCATCAGCACACACCAATGTCAATCAACACTTTTGCTTTCAGGCTTCAACTTGTGTTCTGAAACCTTCATGTATCTTTGAAGAAGTTCAAGTTTAGAAGCAAATTATGAATATCTAGACGTACAATCTCTCCCGGACTATTTTCATGAGCCTTGATGCTTGCAAATTTGACACAATGGACCTTTTTCACAATTCCGGGTTTCTCAGTAGCAGAAGTCGTCATAGTTGGTAAACTCAGAGCGCAGTGAATAGGAGAGTACAACAAATATCTTTATTACAATCCTATTTGCTGAAATAATAAAAGAAAAACTCCATGATGGTGTCATCAAGACTTTCAGAAAAAGGAAAAACTGTGTAAGGCTGACAACGGCAGACAGAAGAGAAAACTAAGGCCCCGTTTACACTAGTGCGTTTTCGTTTTAAAACGCATAAGTTTTGCTACGGTTACGCCATCCGTCCACACTACGCCGGAGTTTTCGAGGTGCGAAAACGGAGCGTTTTGAAAACGCTGGAGAGGCCGTGTTCATTCTAAAACGCTGCTGCTGCGTCTCAGTGTGGATGGAGGGAAACAGATATCTTTGAAAACAGAGGCATGGCTGCTGAGATCCGCTACGTGATTGGGGCTTTGGGTCATTGCGCATCCTTTCCTTATTCGTCAAGCGCACGTGGCTATAACGCCACCGGCAGACAGCAGACCAGCCTGCACTGTAAACACTGTATTTTCGATAGCCATGGTTGTTTTATATTCATTTGTTACTTTAAGTAACAACTCGACCTCGTCGTCTGTCCTCAAAAAGACCTCTCTTGCTTTCTTCACCATCGCGTTCATCGTTCAACAAGCGTTTGTTGACTAACAATAACCAAATGCCGAGCGAGACACGTGCTTCCTGTTTATACTTGAACGCGCATGCCCAGAGTGCGCGAATGGTCAGGTGATATACGTTTCTGGTGGCGTAGTGAAGACGGAGATTTGTTAAGACGCTGGGTGAAACGTTACTGTGGACGCGGATCTTTTTCATGCTAAAACGCCGTTTTAAAACTAAAACGAACTAGTGTAAACGGGGCCTAAGTCAAATCTTCTGTCCTGCCTCCATAGACACTGCATTAAAAACACCTCACACAAGTGGTAGTTTGTTTTTTTGTAATCTGAGGCAAAGATGATATAATGCATACGTATATGTATATCAATGTAAATATATATAGTTTTAAAATCTAAATATTAAATTTTTTTTAAGAATCTAAGATTATGATGACCGCGAAATGCATCACAACAGTCTCGTGAAAAGGGTCCAATCTTGGAGGCATAAAGGGTATCACATGTGGTGATATAGCAAGCCTTAGGGTGCTTTCACACCTCCCTTTAGTTCGGTTGAATCGCACTAGAGTTCGTTTTCCTTCTTGGTGCGGTTCGTTTGGGCAGGTGTGAATGTAGCAATCACACTTCATTGCGCACCAAAAGTGGACCAAAAAGGCACACCGAGGCCTACTTGAAGAAGTTGTCTCAATATGCTTTCAAACGAACCCTGGTGCGGTTTGTTTGTAGTGAGAACATGATCCGAACTCAATAAGTCCCAACCACAAAAAAATACTCTGCCTTTTTGGACTAATCCAGCTTTAATCCAAAAAATATTTGTCGACAGCGCTTTACCAACAGTTTAAACAGAGAGAGGGAGGGGGGGGGGGGGATGGGGTACAATACCTGATGGATCGTTGGTAATATTTCCAGAAGATGACCATGTCACAGTTTTGCTAAATTGATTCACACCTCCTCCTATTGGCTTCGCTGATTGTAATGAATTAAATCATTGTTCTCCAGCAGCAGCCACGCTTCACTCTCGAAAGGTAAAGTGTGTCTAAAGCGATGTTTACAAACTATATAGTATACTATGACCAGGGATACAGTCAGCCAGTGCAGTGACATTCTGTGTCTGCCGGTTTGTCTACTTATTGGCACTAGTTGGCATTTTCTCGCATGTTAATTCTGACCAATCAAAAAGCCGTTTAGCAAATCAGTTCAATAACGTCTGGACAATAAGTGATGTGGATTTTGTCACAGACATCAACTGGTTTGAACCAAAGCAGTCAGTGTGATGTGAAAAAGACCCAAAACGGTAGAAAAATGTGTCGTTTGTTGCCCTTGGTCCGGACCAAATGAACCAAACCACAGATGTAAAAGCACCCTTAAATTACATGAATAGCACAAAGTACCTATAGTGCAAATCGACAAGTCATTGGAGCTGCCGTGAGTTTTTCGCTAGGCTATGAACTATTATGCTGCGCAGATGAAGTGCCAATCGTGAGTGATTGTGTATTAAATCAATGTAAAGATGTAAACAGACATCCTGCGATGCCAATTGAGCATTTTCACATTTGACGTGCGAATCATGTGATTTGGTCGAGTTGTAAAATCTTTAATGGACATTCTTTAGCAGACAAAACTTTCATGGACATTCCCGCCGCATTAACCAATCAGGAGCTTGCTATCGTATTGGCGCGATTATGACATAGCATCTGTTGGTGGTGTCTCGAGGGGTAATCCTCCTGCCGACAAGAGAGAACAGCTTATCAAACTGGGCTCGGCTCAGTCGGAAGCAGCACTGAAAGCTTCCATCATCCAGATATAACTTCTGGAGGAGTTTATAAACTTACAGAGCGGTTGCACCTCTGAAAGGATCTAGTGGACTCAAGACAGAGGCGCAGAACAAATCTACACTGTTTATCAACCTTCCTAAAGCACATAAAGCACAGCTACTATCTCCATGTTAGCCATTTAGCATCGACACTAGAGTCACCAGGTGGACAGAAGCCATGACGCAAATCTACTTCTACTGTGAAGTTGACGCGCAGATGAAGCGAGTCAACTCAAAACGTTCATGCGTCTATTTACGCGGATGCCGCGTCTGGGCTGAACACAGTATTACGATATCGCTTGTCCCAAATAACAACTCAAAATACTCAAACATTTAATTCCGCCACACTTTCCAAAGATGTGCTGGTATCAGTAGTTGGGCATGAATGTCATTTGAATGGCTTTGGATGTATTTAAGACCTTAGAAAAGTTGTACGTCAGTCTATAGTAGTATTAGTACATTAGTATATGTACAAATGTGTGGTCAGGTAATACACATTCATGGATGCTTCGGCTAAAAATATAAGGGGAATAAAAAAGGAGGAAGGAGTTTTCGCAGGGTGGGATGTCTGGAATATATCTGAGCTTGACGGATGCTCCTGAGGATCTAGGATCAGTCATCATACTTCTAACCGTTACAGTGTATTCTGGGTGGTAAAGACCTTTTGAATATATAATAAAATCAGTGTTTGCATTTTAAGATAATATTATCACGAAGCAGTCCTCTTTCAGGAATGGGCCTTACTGTGGTCTCCTGACTGAGTCTGGTTTCCACCTAGGTTTATTCTCATTTCCATCAAATAGTGTAGTTTAATGTGATGAGCCTAAGGGTTAGAGAGTTGGACTTGGGATCCAAAGGTCACAGGTTCGAGCAGGGGTTGTAGGTGAGGAGGGGTGAATATTCATTTACATATATTTGTTTGACATTTCTACATTTTTGAGGGAAAAGTTTCATTATGAATGTGACAGATGTGAGATTGGCACTTGTTTGATTTTGGTAAATGAAATATAATTGTGTGTAAACATCGACAGAGACATTGAGTGTTTTTACTGTCACAGTCAGGTTCTCCCTACTCCCAAAAACTGTCCCTAGTGTCCGTAGTGTATGTGTGTGAATGAAAATGTATGGATGTTTCCCAGAGATGGGTTGCAGCTGGAAGTGCATCCGCTGCGTAAAACAAATGCTGGATAAGTTGGCGGTTCATTCCGCTGTGGTGACCCCGGATTAATAAAGGGACTAAGCTGAAAAGAAAATGAATGAATGAATGAATATTTTTCTTATTTTTTAATTCAACTATTGCGGTGCGTGTCTGGGTAGGGGGCCATACAAGACAATGTGCCCAGGGGCCTCTGAATTCTTAATCCGGGCCTGATTAAAATTAATTAAAATTATTTATTATTTACCTTCATTTGCTCTCTAAGATTTCCTCGTCTTGTTCTGATTTGGCTGGATTAAGTATCTTTACAGAATGTGCATGAAGGGAAGTTTTACAGAATTTATCTGGACTTTTTCCAGAGCCCCACACATCGCTAAAACACACACAGGCGCTCGCTAACATGTTCATGAGTGCAGGTGTTTGTTTTTAATTGGCTAGTTAGCTGAGAGACGTGTCTTACCTGACTACTTACTGCTGGTGCGTGTCTCATTGCCACAAAGAGCTGCTGAAGCCTGTCAGGGCTCAGGGCTCGACACACACAATTTCAAGTGGCACTTTGTCAGCAATTAGCCCAGATTTAGCGTCCTCATGTTGGCGCCCTGACGGGATTGCTAGGAAATGTCTCTGACCTGTATTTTTTTATATTTATATATACAGCTGAAGTCAGATTATTAGCCCTCCTGAATTATTAGCCAGCCTGTATATATTTCCCCAATTTCTGTTTAACGGAGAGAAGATTTTTCCAACACATTTCTAATCATAATAGTTTTAATAACTCATTTCTAATCACTGATTTCTTTAATCTTTGCCATGATGACAGTAAATAATATTTGACTAGATATTCTTCAAGAACCTACTATTCAGCTTAAAATGACATTTGTAGTCATCAGTGGTAAAGTCGGGAACTTGTGGAAACTATTTTCAACATAAACAAATGCTGCAGAGTTAACACCACTACCCACATAGCATATGTTTTCTGGCCCAGCTCTGGGCCACACAATAACTTTTCCCTCGGCCCAAGTACCGCAAAGAATGACAATCCAGAAGTGGCCCATAACTGAATTAAAGACAAGGGCCACACATGGGCCATAACCGGCCTGAATCTCAGCCTGTTTATCACCCTTAACTGGCCCTGAACTGGCCAAAACAGGTTTATTATTGGTACCAATTCTCAGCTATAAGTTTATACTTTAACCAGAAACCCCAAACTCTGAGCCATAACCCAGCCTAATGTTACCTGAACAATGTGAACAATCGCTACACTGATCTGGGCCACACACCTCCCATCCATAACTGGACCAATTATAGTTTTCCGTCATTGCGATGCATGGCCCACATTCGACTGACATTGTGCATGCCAGAGCCAGCAACACATCAGCAGTGCCATAATGAGACTAAATTTGAGCCAAGTCGGTTTGCTATGTGGGTAGTAGCAATGAATTCTGGCCCAGAGTTGGCATAAATCTGGCACAGCAGGCATTCATCTGGCATACAGCATGTGGGCCAAACATGGTCCTGGTTTGGCAGAGGTGGCACCGTCTATAAGGCGGCACACAATACTTAGGCCAGATGTAGATATGTGGGCCACGTAAGTTTTGCCTTTTTTGACCCACATTAAAATTGTATTTTTATTATTTTCAAATAAAAGAAAATAAATCTACCAATCAGGTCGTTTCGAGAAAAGCATGCCCATGGGTTTATCAGTCATGACACACCAACCTATCTGCCCCCACCCTCACCTTTCCCCCACCCAAAACCCAGTATCCACTTTCACTACGCTTCGAATCGCATCTACAGAATCCGTTTGGGAAACAGCATCTGTTTATCACTATGGAGCGCGTCTGACAGTCACGCACCGCTTTATGACTGTTTTGAGGATAGCACAGGAGGAGCGACGGCACCTGTAATGAAAAGGAAAGGGAATCCCGCTGTTTTTATATTTATTTCAAAGTGTTTCATGCCTAAATAAACCAAAAGCACAGAACTGACTCACATTTAAGAGCAAGGGGTGCCCCCTGGTGGTGCGGCGGTATGGGTTGCGTATAGGGAGGATCGGCTCTTTAATGTTTATCGCCACCCTTCAGAGAAAGACTGAAAATACTGGAGAAATCCGGGAAAACACCTTTACGGGATGATAGCGGGATAGAACTGTAAAATACGGGAGAATCCTGAGAAAAACGGGAGGGTTGACAGGTGTGGTTCAGACCCTTCATCAAAGTTGTCCTAAAACTATTGAATAATCCCATTCTTGTCTTAGTACAATTTTGAAAAACGTATCGATCCACATCAAATGTTGACTACTTTATATTGAAAACAACACTTTGGGTATATTGGATGTGGTTTAGAAAGTAAATTATGCATGGGGAAATATTTAAGACACTTAAATATAATAAGAGTTTAACTGTGGACTGTGACTATGCAAATGCCGGTCACACTATGGATGAGACCTTCCAATGACCAACTCACAGGATCGTCCAATCACAGTGCTGGATTTGAAAGGTGACATCTTTTCAAATCCCGCCTTCCAGAGCAAGCATAAAACTATTTATCCCGATCTCACTGCACATTCGAAGGCTGTTTTGGAGCTTCTACAGGTTTTTTCACTAATGGAGTTCACTAATCATCTGAAAATCTCAAGTTTTCCCGTCAAATATAGGAAGATAAGAGAGTAAAGTGACGTCGCCGTGATATGTCAACATGACAGAGCTCTCTGTTCTTCTCCAATACATTGTGAAGCGATTGTTTACCTAACCACCAGACTAACTTCATTTCTGAGGTACATCCGTTACGCCAACGCTGAGCATTTTGAAGGCTTGTCAAATAGTTGTGGATATGCTGGCTGATGTTTGCGCAATGGTTTATGCAGCCGCTGATGTTTGATCCTTCATTATGGCACGTTCGTTATGGTGCATTGAACGGATCCAGAATGTCACTTTAGCATGAATGACAGGTCGTGTATGTACAAAGAGGCACGGTGTGTTTATTTCCACCCTGATATGAATCAGGTGATGTTTCAAAGCCATGTTGTTTTCATGAGCTCCAGAAAACCTTCTGAATGACTGATTCATGGCATGACTGAATGTTTGCACCTTTCGTTTTTATAATGCGGGTTTGTAGGCTTGTCTGAGGCAGTGGGGACGTTCCCCTTATAAAAATAACCATGGTTTTACTATAGTAAATATAAATGTGGTGTGCATACTGTGGTTTTATTTGAGACCATGGTTTCACTAAAGTACCCAGATGGCAAGAACATTTGGGCCAAATCTGGGTAATATCTGGCACATGTGGCTCAGGTATGGCATGGCTAAACAGATATGGGCCAGATTCTTACCATATATGTTTTGCCATAAATTCAGAATAAGCGGGAATGTCCTTCTGGCTCACAGCTTCTTTTGCAGTATGTGGGCCAGTTAACAAAAAACACATAAGAACCTAATAAGGCTCAGCTATGGCTGACATCGGTAAATATCAACCTTTGGCTGACTTCGGGATTGTTACTACGGAGACATGTTAATACGGAGCTGTCAATCAATTCGGTGGGCGGGGGGATCGCACTCCTACGTAAAGTTGCGGTCCATCTCAAAACCGCTCCAATTGGTCCACCGTTTTTATGCTGTTAAATTGAAAAAAAAAAGGACTGGGTGTGTTTATATCACCCCAAAATGACCGTCTATACACTATACCTACACATATGACTGTCGTAGATTTTTCATCAAAGGTGCCCTTTAATTCAGTCACGTTTTAGTGTGGTTTAGTAAGGTTTAAAATAAAAGCAGTCCTCCTGTTAGGCCTAACATGATAGTCGAGGCCAATAGAAAAATTAATTGTAAAATGAACTAACAATACGGGTATAAAGTTTCTGTACAATATAGAGCCGAAACCCAACAACAAACCTTTATAAATCAACAAACTTTTGTTGTCTAATGGTCATTTGATATCATTAAACGTAGTGTAACTGGCTGCAATAACCCGGTTTGACCAGCGTGGCGCTGTAACAAAGACATTTTTCAGCTCTTCTGGGTTCAATCCAAAAGAAGAAGAGACCTTTACTCTTCCAACTGGACAACACAAATGACAGCTCCTAATCTTAGCGATGTGATAATGGCCTGATGCAATCTCTGCAATCGTCACTTCAACCACAGTATGTTCATCTTAAATTTATACAATATATTTTAAAGCAAACATGTTTATAGGATTAATCCTAAAGAAATAACAGTGAGAAGTTTAGAAGTTATTAAGCTGCTCAAATATAAATGTAAAAATAATATTATTGCATGTGTAAGTAGTTTGTTTTTCAAAGATTAACCTATGTTAGCTCTGTTTTGATCGTTTTAACGGTTAAAAGCATACCTCAGACAAAATAATTTAGTTGTCATTATTTATTCTTCATAGCCAACTTATCCAGTGTATGTTTTACTCAGCGGATGCCCTAACAGCTGCAACCCATCACTGGAAAACACCCATACACTATCATTAAAACACACACACACTACGGACAATTTAGATTACCCAGTTCACCCATAGTGCATGTGATTGGAACCAAAACAAAGGGAATTTTACTTCTGGAAAGAACCAATACAACATTTTTTGCACTGTTACAATGTAAAAAAAAAAAAAAAACAATTTTAATTAACAGTTGTTTCTAGCTCATGATTATTATTGTTTTTTGAATACACACTCATTATGATAAGGTAGACACTATACATTTCTGGAGATTGTGATTTATGTAGCCAGAGCTGCTTATGGCAGCGTTTCGTCTTTAAAACGAACGCTAATGCCAAGTTCAGACTGCATGATTTTCAAAGTAGTTGAGTCACAAATGTTTTTACGCTGCATGACTATCTGGGCTAGTGTTCTGTCAGTTTTGTGTTTACACTGCAAGAGGGATCGGCGTCAGGGAGTTTCACACTGCATGACTTCAAAATAGGAAGAATTGCAGACAACTTTGTCCAAACTACGTCTCACACCCAAAAACACGTCGTACATCTTTTGTTATTAACTACATAACGAGAAAGAAGCCTTTAATGGGGTAGAAATGTCCATATTTGCTCACCTGGCTTTGAAGAGAATTAGCAGTTTCTCCTCAACTTATTTATTTTTTGACCGGGTTGGGTTGTGATATTGCTCATACAACACGTCAAACAGACACGGGGGCTCCTGCCAAATTTACACTCATTTTTCCTCCATTTCTTGTGTCCGAATGAACTGAATATGAGCTTTTAACTTCTCCTCAACCTCCCGCTGGCCTGCAGGTACCCACACTATTGAATGCTGCTCTCTGATTGGCTGTATCACCGATGTTATTTTCAGTCGAAACTCATTTCACACGGCATGATTAGAATCGCCGACGGCTCCAGATATTCAGCACGCCAAATATCTCCCGGGCATCGGCGACTCATCGGCGATTCTCTCAGATGGCGTCTTTGATAGTTCATATTGTGTGATTGTCACTCGCGTAAACGAGCACCGATTCGCCTGTGATTTCAGGCATTTGTCTGCCGTTTCTCAAAACCTGTCGGCGAGTCAAAATCAGGGCTAAAATCATCAGTCTGAACTCGGCATAAGGGGACCAGCTGACTGCTCACCTAGTCTGATTTTTTTTTTAAAAGAACTCTACTATTTAAGTTTCCAGCAGTGATAACAGGAATGAAAATTATTTTTGTTCAGAAAAGAAGTAGTTCAACAAGCGACAATTAGCCTATAAAGCGAAACGGAAAATAAATAATAAATAAACTATTTATAAATAAATTATTTAAATAAATAAATAAAAAAATAATAATAATAATAAATAAAATATTCGTAGACACAATAAACAAACGACTGCATATTTTAACATGCAGACATAATGTAGCCTATGGGAAAATGTATTTCATATTTAAAAGTCATAGAAAAAAACAGCACCGCAACTATGAATAAAAAGCGCATCTTGCAATTTAATCATTTTATATTTACCATGTTTTCGACAGAAATAAGGAGTAGAATCTAACTTCAGTTAGCCACAGTCTTTGGATCATGGATCGCTGGTTTGTACAGTCGCATCCACGTGAGAGGGATGCAGGAGTGCTCTTTGCCTTGTTACAGTGTTGCCGGCCAAAGAAAATTTCTTTCACTTCATGAGCCGGTGGCAGGAATAACAAGAAATTAGTTCGCTTGCTTGGATAGTAGAGGATAGTTGAGGAAACCTTACACTTCGAGAGGATTCCCTGTGGTGTTAATATTGATGTTGATAATGTAAATAATTATGGTAGATGCACGCTCGAGTAGTCGATTGTTTCTGAGAGCACCGACTAGTGGTTGAAGTAGTCGATCGCTTGACTAGTCTACTTGTCTATACAAGCCCTAATAGGGGTACATACTTCAGAATGAGCCTATGTTGGTGAAAACATGTATTTAAACAATAAGAACATTGAAACAAAGTAATAATTTCAGTGCAAGTATTAATTAAGGCCACTTAATATAAAGAGGGAACCAAGAAAAATCAGATTGATTGTGAATAGACCTTTACTAAAGTGAATGAGCATAATTAGTCATCAATGTCAACATATTTTGAGTCACCTGTTCATGGGAAAAAGCATTACGTCATTATTCGTTCTCTCACTTTGAGCTGAAATACATGATTTTGTCTATTTATCGAAGGGTTTAAGATCTTTTACAGGCTGCCTAACCTACAGCTGTTCCCCGAGTGTTTCTGCCATTCATAAAAAGGCATGAAATCACCCATTTTATCCATTTATAGACACAGCGCGAGCTCTTTTCCACAGTCCAGTGACGCTCATAAACACACGCTGTCCCTCGCAAGAGTTTTATAACGCAACCCAATCACTCTCGCCCGGGTGCCAAGAACAGCTCACTCTCGTCCAAACGGGACTGACAAATGAATGACATTTACTGAGCCGGTCTGAATCCTGCCCTTCAGCTAATTTATTGTACTATATATGTTGTTGTAAAATGGACAGTTTTGACTCTAAATTCTGATTGGACAATTCTGACGCAAAACGGACACAAGTTGCATTAAAGCAAAGCTAGAAAATAAATTTGTATTTGTAAATTCATACATATAGAGCATTACATCAAGGCCCAATCCCAATTCTATTTTTGTACCCCTACCCCTTCCCTTTGGCCCTTACAACCGACGGTTAATGAGAAGGGCTTCAAAACTTCCCCCTAAGAATTGGGCCAGCACTTCAACACCTGCACACGTCATCATATGTCATCACCATCTCTTGCTTCATATGAGATCAGACGATCACGACTGCTGGAGTTACTCCAGTTGTGTTATTGTTTGGTGTTTATCTTCAGGAAATCACTGAAGGTGTATATTATGTTATCATAACCACCTAATGTGGCGATAAGATCGTAACTGTACTGTGTGTTTACACAGTGGCCATATTTATCTGTGTAAACACACGAAAACAACATTAACATTACAGCAGACACTGTAAAAAGCTCATTCCCAGACACTAGACATTACTGACAGGGTATTCCAGTGTCATCCAGTGTCAGAATGTTGTGGGACTGCTGTACATGATTTATGATTATGGATTATAGATCGCCAAATTTAGCAGGTTTTTTTAGCAGTTTTTTTTAAAAGCATGACGGTAAAACACGAACTCGGTTATGAATATTTTAAAACGTGTTTGTTTGTCGGAAAAATTCGTAATATTGACAAAAATACTAATTTGTGGATCTCCTTACTTCCGGGTTCATCTGTGGCAGGTGTATTCTGGGAAAATTTTCTTACCCCTCCGTTTTAAGTGTGGTCCTGAAAAATCTTCGTTCGAAGGGGTGTAAACCCCTTGCCCTTAGCCCTACGCCTTCAAGCTAAAGAGAATTGGGACACCACTACCCCTTGACATGAATGTGCAAAACGAAGGGTAGTGGTAAGGGGAAGGGCTAAGGGGTAGAATTGGGATTGGGCCCAACTCGTATTCAGAATGAGCCTTTTTTTACAGTCTGAATTGTTAGTGTTTTACTGTTTAGGTCATGTTTTATTTTGAAGAACTGCCTGTTACAGTAGGCTTGCTTCATAAAGGCACCACCTTAAGCATGTTCAGTAAAGCATGAGTGCCAGATCCACGTCTCTATTTCACTGCAATACAGGGAAAAGCCTTTCTGTCAAAATCTATCAGACCTTTCGCTGACCCTTTGGTTTTGCATGCTGAACATTAACACGCATATGACTATATTCCTGAAAGGAATGGGAATTATGAGAAGGTTCGCACAACGGTCTTCAGCTCCTGGAGGAAACGTGAATTCGAGTAATCTGACAGGCTTCACATTACAACCTGCAGTACATTTAACGTAAAAGTTGGTTTAATTATAAATGTTGAAAACCTTTTGGCTCTAAAGCAGGGGTGCCCAAACTTTTTCGTATGAAGGGCCAAAAACCGAATATCATTGAGAGCTGTGGGCCGAAGGTAAATATACCAAACTATCAAACGTTAAATTCGCCATGAGCAATTTCCTAATTTATTTATTAATATTTCAAAATAAATAGAAAACATTACTTTAAATAGTATTAACTAATACAACTTTTAAAACAATAACATCGCAACAAAAACAATCCCATTGAGGACACAGTGGAGTTTAATGGTGAATACACAGGTCAAACAGAATCTGCCTTTGACTTGATTTGCTCACCAAATTCTGGGTGACAGTACTTACATTTAAACTAAATCTAATGAATATACACCATTCAATTGAAACATTTAATTTCAGTTGGATTTTAACAAACAAACAAACAAACAAACAAACAAAGGGTTACATTAAATTTCAATTGACAATCTTAAAATCAACCTCTCTTCTCAGATGCGGTGACCCTAGTTTGGGCATCTCTGCTCTAGAACAATGAACGGGAGGTTGCCATCCTTTTCTTAGTTCTGCTCTGAATGTGGATCACATCAATTTTGTTCATATGCATTAAAGGAACACTACTTCTAGAGTGAAAAAATTTGGAAATATTGAGAAATATGCTAATTTTACAGCTCCTCATTTACTTTTGAATCCATTTAGCCGATCTTTGAGTCTGGTGGGAGAACTTTTAGATTAGCTTAGCATTAATCATTGAATCGGATTAGACCATTAGCATCTCACTCAAAAAAAAAAGAGTTTTGATCAGTTTCCTATTTTAAGCTTTACTCTTTTGCAGTTTCTTTGTGTGCTAATGTAACAGAGGCCAGCTAGTGAGATGCTATGCAGGTAAACCTCAAAAGGTGTTCTAGCGACAGACGCTAGAGGCCATGGTCTTTAGTCTCCTTGTTAGAGCAACCGACTCCCATGCAAAGAATCGTCAGTTCAATCCCAGCTCAGAATGCAATCCAGGCTCATTCTGAAAATGTACCTCTATATACATTTCTGGAAAGCAGGAAATACATCCCAGGAGGTACGTTTTTTTTGTGAGCGGGTTTTCGCGAATCCACCAGAGGCCGCTGTGTACGCTTTTATGTTTAGATATTTTTTATTAATTTTCAGTTTTTCATACCAGGAAAAACAACAATACAAACCCCTGACCCATACCAATCCAACTACCGGGTAGCGCTTACATTAGCCGCAGATTAGCAAGTTTACAACTGTACATGTAGGTCTAAATACGAAAGAGAGAGAAAAAATAAATAAATAAATAAATAAAAAAATTGTAATAATAAATAAATAAATAAAATAAATAAAATAGACAAATATATAGATAAAATGGCTTTAAAAAAAAAAAAAGAGAAAAAAAACCCAAAGATATAGCCACACATAACATCTGTACAGTAAAATCAAATTATTTGAGATTTTCCACATAGTCAATAAAGGGTTGCCACACCTTAAAAAAAATTCCCTCCGACCCTCTTAATGAAAACCTGATTTTTTCTAAATAGAGACAAGACATAGTTTCTCTAATCCACTGAGCATGAGTGGGAGGATGAGAATCCTTCCATTTTAGCAAAATAGCTCTGCGTGCCAGTAAAGTTGTGTGTACGCTTTTAGAGGTCTCAAAATTCTCTCGCTAGAAATTTTGGTTACACATTATTTTGATGGTCCATTTATTGAATTTAAGTTACATTGCAGCTAATTCTCATTAGATTATAAATAGACTGTGAGGTTGGGGTTAGGGTTGGGGTTGGGGTAAGGGTTAGTGTGTCACTATACAGAAAACAATACTCAGCAAAGACTGAGCCTGTATGTGCTGCTTATGTAGTGTGTGTGCGCAATCAGTTGTGATATGGAACAGGAGTGTGTGTGCTGCATGGCTGGAAATGTAGTCCTTAAACATGGCTGATTTGTAGTTCATGTGAATGTGTATGTGTGAACCAACGATCTCTGACTGTAGAGATCGCTGGTGATCGTGACATAGTGTAAGTTGACATGTACTGGCAAAGTTTCTTATAGTCAGTTAAATGTCTGTTGAATGTCAGTATCAGCAGATATTAAGCAGACAGTCTACTGATACTCAAATGGACAATCGAAATAAAGTGTTACCGAAATTTGCTTGGGAGGCCATGATGGGTAATGGAGGCCGATGAAGGGAATCTGGCCAGGACACCGGGGTTATACCCCTGCTCTTTACGAGAAGTGCCATGGGATTTTTTTTTAAGACCGCAGAGAGTCAGGACCTTGGTTTAACGTCTCATCCGAAAGACGGCACCCACTGACAGCATGGTGCCATTCACGATAAATTCTCTACATAAATACACACATTACATTACATTTTAGAATAATCTTAAACTAAAAATAAGTTCTCTAAAGTTGCTGCCATTGCAATCAGTTTTAAACATGATCCGCGATGACAACTCTGCCAGGAAAAGAAGAAAGAAAAATAATAATTAAAGGCCTGATGTGGTTCACTGCTAAACACTCACTAAGAAAAGCTCAGGTAATCTTAATAGCTACCCATCACAACACACTATTCTCACTCTCCCTCGCAAGAAAACATCTGGATGCTTGCCTCTCGCACAGATTTCTGATCAATTACTGTTTCGTTGCACATCAAACAGCACACACACACACACAAGAAAGAAACAGGCTGGTCCACATTCCGGCAGCATGCTTCACTCCGGACAAACTTCACACACCTTCCTTTCTCTGTTTCCAACCTGTTCTCTGTTTCCACGGCCAGCGCTCAGGGAGTCGCACATGAAAGAGCTGCCTATAAAACAAGAGCTAATCTCCCAGTTCTTAAAACACGCTGCGTTTATTTTTACAATCTGCAGCTGCACCTCCCCAGCGCCGCCAGTTACGTGTGCTTGCATGCATTCGTGTGTGTGTGTGAGAGTGTTCTGGAGTTGAAATTGAGAAGAAATGTAAGAACATATGACGGAGAAAAGAGAAAGAGACCTTTATTGTTCTCCAGAGAGGGATACGATTTTGACATGTTCTCAGGCCTTCGCAAGATCTACAGTTTAGATGCTAAAAACCACTAAGCGGCTTTTACAGATAAAATCTTTGAAAAAAAAAATCATTTATTTTTAACACTAAACACCTCTCAGGAAAAACAACAACAACAACTTAGTGATGTGTTTGCTGGTGTTCACTTGTCTTAAATGGTTGTGTTGACCAGCTGAGAAATGCTTAGAACTTAGCAACTAACCAGGTTTGAGTAGTTATTGTGAGCTGAGATGGTGAATGAGGGTGATTGATGGAGTGTGGGTTGAGGAATCATGGTCTTTTATGTGGAGATGGAGTCTGGGGTGAGGAATCATGGACTCATATGTTGAGATGGAGCATGGGTTTAAGAATCACGGACTTATTTGTGGAGATTGAGTTTGGGTTGAGGAATCATGGACTTATGTTTGGAGGTGGAGTGTGGTTTGAAGAATCATGGACTCATATGTAAAGATAGAGTCTGGGTTTGAAGAATCATGCACTGAAGTATTAAGATGGAGTCTGGTTTGAGGATTCATGGACTCATGTAGAGATGGAAGCTGGGTTCAGAAATGTGTAGAGAAGTAGTGTGGTTTGAGGAATCATGGACTCATATGTGGAGATGGAGTCTGGGTTGAGGAATCATACACTGAAATATTAAGATGGAGTCTTGTTTGAGGATTCATGAACTTATATGTGGAGATGGAGTCTGGGTTGAGGAATTATGGATTCATATGTGGAGATGGAGTTTGGGTTAAGGAATCATGGACTCATATGTGGAAATGGAGTGTGGTTTTAAAGAACCATGGACTCTCATGTGGAGATGGAGTCCGGGTTGAGGAATCATGGACTCGTGTGTGGAGATGGAGTGTGGGTTGAGGTATCATGGACTTATGTTTGGAGGTGAAGTGTGGTTTGAAGAACCATGGACTCATGTGGAGATGGAGTCCGGGT
>CAIGQQ010005788.1:3076233-3104410 GCA_903798035.1 Danio albolineatus | reverse complement strand
AGACAGAAAAACAAAAAAAGATACATGGTTGGTCAGATGAATGATGGGTGCATGGATGGATGGTTGGTTGGTTGGTTGGGTGGATGAATGTATCTAAGGATGGATGGATGGATGGATGGATAGACAATTAGACAGAAAAACAAAAAAAGATACATGGTTGGTCAGATGAATGATTGATGGGTGGTTGGGTGGATGAATGTATCTATGGATTGATAGATGGATGGATAGACTGAATCAAAAATATTGAGTATTTTTGTGAGATTGTGTTGGGCTTGTCAGAAGGATGGATGGATGAAAGGTCAGACAGATATTAATGGTACATGGCTTTTAATAGACGTTAATGGACAGGGAGATTGGATGAAAGGATGAATGGAGAGACTGGTGAAAACCGGATGGATTGATGGACATATGGTTGGTGGTCAAGATAGTTAGATATTCTATGGATGGATAGTTGGATTCCTGGATGCCGAATGAATAGATGTTCATGGACAAGCTCAAAGTGAACTGGGTGAATGGATGGATCAGCAAATGGATGGAAAGACAGAATGGATGGATGATGTTCAGTTGGATTGCTGAATACCGGATGGATTTGACAGACATTGGAGGAAACATCTTTGGATTGAAGTCATATGGATGGATGTTGACTGGATATGAGACAATAAAAGTTCTGTCAGATAACTGAATCGGCAGTGTTCTGATGTTACAGCAGACACATCTACAATTTAGCTGTCAGAAAATATGTTTTTAAGTTGTAATTATGAGTATTATCAAAATTTGAAAGCTTTTAAAATGTGAGAATCTAATTATTACCACCATAAGATGGATATAGGGCTAAATGAAAAGATAAGCTGACAAACAAAAACAGTTCTATTTGAGTTTACAAACCAGGATACAGTCATCATGTAGAGCACACACACATAAACACTTGTATACATGGTTTACAGGGACACTCCATAGGCGTGATGTATTATGTACTGTAAAAACTGCTTGTTATATGGTCATACCCCAATCTTAAACACAACCCATGACCCTGTGGAAACCTGTGGAAAAGATCCCATCAAGTATGATTATGAAGAATTTAAATTACAGGGACACAAGGTTAACCAGCTTAATAGAGTACAACGAACTCATACCCATGTCATTATACACCTTTGTGTCCCTGTAAACCACATAAACCAGAATAGACACACACTCCTCTAATAATAGATCAGTTCTTGAGGTTTCTTTCACTTCTCAACATGTTTCTAATGAAACTCAATCCGTCTCACTAAAGAGACTTGAGATTACACCTCAAACCTGACTCTGTGTGTGTGTATGAGAGAGATCACATGCAAGTAAAACACTTTCTTATCCAACTCAACCCAAACAACCCCATTCTCCGTCCACCTCTGACTCCAAACAGGTGGGTGAATGAAACCCAAGAGTTTTACACAAGATGTCTCAAGTTACCGGTTGTTTTTAAAAGTGCTATGACATCAACATAAATTACAGTAAGAAAAGACAGGACTCCCAGAGTGAGGCGTCGTGGGTACGTGGGGCTACCGAAACAACGGCTTCCCCTTTGAAGACGAGAAGTTGTTTTAAAAATATCTGTTAAACGAACACTAATCCTGAGCAAATGTTCTCCCGTAAAAAGAAGCACAAGAAGAACGCGTCCATTGCCTGCAAATATATGTTATGACGTTTCAGCAGACTGGAGAGGAAGCTTTATAACTTCATTCGAAACTAGCCTTCGTTGCTGTTGAGAATAACATTCACCGTGAGGCTTTCTTGGAAACATCTTCTCTCACTGTTATAAATCACAACAATGGTTCCTGTTTTCTCTAAAACGGAAATGTGTGGTACTGCGTTAACGCTGCCCATGCCAACACAAATGCAATCTCAACGTAGCGTTAGCACGATGTAAAACCTACATGACGACAGTAATGTTAGCGATCGCTGAGGCGAAACTGCAACTGAAGCGTGTCAGCTTCCTGTTAGCATCAGCGGTTTGTGGACATTTTAATAACGTTGGTTTGAGAACCCCAACAGATTGTTTTACTTTTAAACCTCAACCTTATCTGAGACAAAAATCACTAGCTGCGTCCCAAATGGCATACTTATGCACTATTCTACGCCATTTTGTAGTATAAATAGTGTCTGTAGTGCGTTCACACTGAAAACTCTATAATAAGTGCACTTTAATTACCCGGATGATGCACTCATTCCACCGGTAAAATGAAGTGTGTAATGATGGACACTTCACCAATGATGGGCACTCAATGACCGCAGCTTTGCGCACGTAGCGGAAGGGGCGGAGCTATCAGGCGCACATGTTGGATAACTTTATTTATTTTGGACTGTGAAAGCAAAATTCTCCTACGATAGTGTTTATAGCGCCTCCTGACGGTGAATGCGGTTATACTCATGCAGGTATTATTTGTTTTTTTGGTCATTTATTTCACCAACTTGGCAAACGTCAGACGTCATCTGGGAAACGGCTTGAACTTCCACTTAGTAAAAAAGCCATTAGTGTTCCATTTGGGACGACACTACATTCATATGCTATGCTGTTGAGTGTGTAAGTGCATAAGTACATAGTGTATAGTGTATAGTGGGTCATTTGGGACGCAGCTATAGACAAACCACACTCCACAACCAAACTCAGGTCAGACCTTTAGGCCCCGTTTACACTAATGCGTTTTAGTTTTAAAACAGTGTTTTAGCATGAAAATGATCCGCGTCCACACTAGCGTGTCACCTAGCGTTTCTAAACATATCTCTGTATACACTACTCCACCAAAAATGTATATCACGTGACCATTCGCCAAGGGCGCCACTAGCAATTTTGGGCCCCATGAAAAAACATGAGGATGGGCCCCTACTACCAAGCTAGCTATCCAAACTCTTTGTCTACAATGTAGTTATACTGACCTGTGCATTTTATTATTGATTTTGTCCACTACTTATCAGTGTTTAGTAAGAGAACGGCCATGACTGCAGCTAGCAGATGAGTTATTGTTCAAATGTAAATGTAGTACAAAAAAAGAACAATAATCAAATATTCACTGAAAATTCTACATTTCTAAACACACAAAACACCAGTGTGTAACTATTTAAATAACTGTACTGCAATAGTGTCTCATACAATGTGCAATACACTGGAAGAGTGACAAAAATCAATAAGACACACAATTATATTACAATGAGACCCATAAATAAGCCGAGACCCATAAATGATGCTGAGTGCATCATCCGGGTAATTAAAGTGCGCTTACTATTGTTAGAGTTACTACTTACACTATTTATACTACACAATGGCGTAGAATAGTGCATAAGTATGTGATTTGGGACGCAGCTGATGTTAACCTCGAGTTCATCACTGCTTTGACAGTTTACCTGACGACAGCACTCAACAAAGCATCAACTCTCTTCCCGCTACTGACGGACTGAACCATACAGTGAAAGGAGGGGGGTGCAATTTGACAGTGACAGACACAAGGGGCAGATATAAGCCATATTTTTATTTTTTATTCCAATAAATTGTTTTACGTGTAATTTAGAGATACATTCATAATTTATATTACATTATAGTACTGTTATTAATTATAAAGAAGATCTCTGTGGGCCCCTAAAGTGCATGGGCCCTTGGAATCGTCCTAACTTTCCCCTCCTTAGCGGCGCCCCTGCCATCCACGCACTCTGGGCATGCGCGTTTACGTATAAACAGGAAGCACGTGTCTCGCTCGGTGTTCTAAATAGGGCTTATGCTGCTTGAAACGCGAGCAATTAGCGAGTGCTGGAACAGTAGCTTGCCTCTTGTGAATAAATGCAGCTGTTGTAGTAAAAAAGGCAGAGTTTAACTGCACAATGGCGCCTAAAACGGACAACAGTGCAAACAACGCTCCCATTTCTGTGTTCATGTTGTTGTTTACAGTGAAGGCTGGTCTGCCGTCTGCCGGTGGCGTTATAGTCATGTGATAGGAGCTTAACGAATAAGGGAAGGATACGCAATGACCCAAAAGCCCCAATCACGTAGCGAATCTCAGCAGCCACGCCTCTGTTTTTAGACGTCTCCGTTTCCCCCATCCACACTGAGACGGAGCAGCAGCGCTTTAGAATGAACACGGCCTCTCCAGCGTTTCCAAAACGCTCCGTTATTCGGGGCTCGAAAACTCCGGCGTAGTGTGGACGGATGGAGCAACCGTAGCAAAACTTATGCATTTTAAATCGAAAACGCATTAGTGTAAACGGGGCCTTAGACTGGACTGACTTAGGGCTCCTTTGCAGTGAATGAGTCTTTGCTGCGGAAAAAAGTGAGACGCGGCGTTCAGGAACGGGTTTAAAAGCACAGAGCATTGCAAGATCTATGTGACGTTATTATGAACGTGATGTAATAATGATATTAACAGACCCATTAGAAATAGGAAACGATATGTTATGATGAGCTTCTGAAGATATTATACACTACCTGACTATAGTCTTGTCGCCTATCCAAGTTTTAGGAACATAAATAATAATAACTCGACTTCTAGTTGATCATTTGGTATCAGCAGTGGCGTATATAAAAGGCAAAGGCCTCTAGATTACACTGATTTCACCACAGTAAAATATGATCTTGATGTTGACTGATGTAATGAGGACAGTGCGGTCTGACTCTGCTTAGACTAAAGTCTCGTCACTGAACCTTCAATAATGTCCAGTTTAGAATATAAAGTCCTGCTGCAGTGGAGACAGAATGAATATTGCGCATGACTCCCATTAGCTTGGAGGACTGCATCCACACATCTCTGCAATGACTCCGATAACGCATTAATAAAGTCATCTGGAATGCCAAAGAAAGCGTTCTTGCAGGACTCCCAGAGTTCATCAAGAGTCTTCTGGTTCATCTTCAACGCCTCCTCCTTCATCTTACCCCAGACGCGCTCAATAATGTTCATGTCTGGTAACTGGGCTGGCCAATCCTGGAGCAGCTTGACCTTCTCTGCTTTCAGGAGCTTTGATTAGGAGGCTGAAGTATAAGAAGGAGCTCTATCCTGCTGGAGAATCTGCCCTCTCCTGTGGTTTGTAATGTAATGGGCAGCACAAATGTCTTGATACCTCAGGCTGTTGATGTTGCAGACGCTCTGCAGATCTCTCACACGCCCCCATACTGAACGTAACCCCAATTTCTTGTTATTTTTCCTCCACCAAACTTCTGTGAAAATCTTGGGTCAGTGCGGGATCCAGTAGGTCTTGAATTCCTTTCAAAAGCTCGATACTATACTGTAACTTACTGCAGGTCATCACTTATTGCGTCGTTTTATTTCGCCTGCTGCATTTCAGGAGAAACATCTGAGACTGATGTTAATGGTTCAAAGAAACATACGTGAGATTTAAATGAAGTCCCCTGAGCAAAGAAAGAGCAACTTCTGAGCTGTAATATTTCCTCTGGGTAAACGAGCAAACATTTCATTGAGCTGCAGATGGGTTTAGCGTGTGTGTGTGTGTGTGTGTGTGTGTAGTGAGATCCTATCACACTAAACGCCACACGGCTCAATGGAGCAGTTCAGAGAGCAGATGAGCGGGTGATGAAGGACAAGTTTGAAGAAGTTCCTGTGTTTGTAAAAGAGAGAGATATATACAGGCGGCCCACATACTGTACACAGATATACACAAAAATCCCCCCCCCCCCCCCTCTCTCTCTCTGTATTTTATTTAGAATAGTGTTACCTGCATTTAATCTAATGTAGTATAGAGTGTAAATACCTATACTGTTATTAACATGTATAATTTAATTATATTTTAATATTAGCATGAATTAAATGAGCCCTGATTTTTTTTAAGAGGTTGTTGTGTGATCCCTGTTTATAAATAAATATATACTCTCACCGGCCACTTTATTAGGTACACCTTACCAGTACCGGGTTGGACCCCTATTTGCCTTCAGAATTGCCTTAATCCTTCGTGGCAGAGATTCAGTAAAGTACTGGAAAATTCCTCAGAGATTTTGGTCCATATTGAACCCTCCAATGTGGCTAAGTTACAACAATTCTACAAAATGAGCAGGCCAAAATTTTTCACAGAAATCTATGTAGTTTTGCATTTTATTTACAGTTAAGAATAAAAACCTTAATTTCAAAACTGCACAATGTGTTTACTTGTGTTATGTCTGACTATTTCTGTTAGTGCTGCCTTTCCTTCTGTTAGTGACCTCTAGCTGAAGCAAAGACAATGATCAAAAGCACACCAGGCAGCAAGTTCACTTCTGAATGGCTGAAGAAAGACAAAATTAAGAATTTGGAGTGGCCTAGTCAAAGTCCTGATCTAAATCCAATTGAGTTGCTGTGGCAAGACCTTAAAAAGCAGTTTGCTCAGAAACCCTCAAATGTGGCTGAATTACAACAAATCTGTCAAATGAGCAGGCCAAAATTCATCCACAGTGCTGTAACAGACTCATTACGAGTTATTAAAATCTCTTCAACCCAGTTGTTGTTGCTAATTGTGGCCCAACCAGTTATTAGGTTTAGGGGCTAGCACTTTTTTCACACAGAGCTATGTAGTTTTGCATTCTGTTTACAGTTAATAATAAAAACCTTAATTTCAAAACTGCACGATTTGTTTACTTGTGTTATGTTTGACTAAAATTGGAATTAGTTTGATGATCTGAAACATTAAAGTGTGACAAACATGCCTGCCCTTCTGTCAGTGACCTCTAGCTGAAGTGGACCTGGGTGCTGCAGCAGGACCATGATCATAAGCACACCAGCAAGTCCACTTCTCAATATCTGAAGAAAGACAAAATGAAGACTTTGGAGTGGCCTAGTCAAAGTCCTGACCTGAATCCACTTGAGATGCTGTGGCATGACCTTAAAAAGCCATTTGCTCAAAGACCCTCCAATTCTGCAAAATGACCAAAATTCATCCACAGTGCTGTAACAGACTCATTACAAGTTATTAAACTCTCCTGACTGTTTTTGTAGCTAATTGTAACCCATTCAGTTCTTACAGGCAAACACTTATTCACAGAAGGCTATGTAGTTCTGCATTTTGTTTCCCCTTAAAAATTAATACCTATATTTCAAAACTGCACAATGTGTTTACGTGTGTTTTCTTTGACTAAACTTTTAATTAGCTTGATGATCTGAAACATTAAAGTGTAACAAACACACAAAAACATAATAAATAAGTAAGGGGCAGTAACTTTTGCACACCACTGCATATACTGTACAGTTCATAAAACCAGGATTGTGTAGTAAGAAATATGCTAATATTTAATTCCTAGCAAAGCCTCTGTCTTCTATAAGCACGCAGACTTATGTCAGGATCCAATCTGTGCGGTGACTAACGAGAAGAGCGATAGAAAGAAGATAAAAAGATGAAAGAGAACAATAAAACGTTCTGAGCGCCTCCTTATAGAAACAAAGATTCTTTCATGCAGTCTTAGTGATTCACGTGACGCTCCATCCAGCTAATTTCCCAGCATTCACAGCGGTTACAAACCACAGGCTGAACCTGAGATTTACACCCTCATTGTCATCTTTGTCCCAGTGGACAGAGAGTCTTTCAGCCCCATGTCCTGACGCAGCCCAGAGCCCGTCTGCATTCACACTGATGTGGTCGCGTCTGATGCTGGAAGAGCTTTTATCAGGTTGAGCTGTATGTACAGTATGCGAGAGATGCGGTCTTCTATGAGTCACAATGCGGAGCCTGTAATGAGTTTATCTAACCAGGCCTGGTTTGAGATGTAGGGTTTCACATTTGATCAGTCAATATGAATTTCAAAAGTTCAAACCAAGTTTTTTTAAAAATAGGAATATTTTAACACCTTAACCGTTGCCGCCGACTTTTAGAACATTGATATTCAAATGACATGTTCAACTTAAATGATAGCCAATCTTCAATGCATATAATTAAGCTATGTCTCATTTTAAAGTAGACAGAAGTCAGATTGTAGCTGAAGTGAAAAAGTTAAATAAAACAAAAGTCATGGGCCGAAAATAATAAAACAAAATTGCCTAAAATTGACAAAACCAAAAAATGGAAGCTAAATATTCAGCCTGATCTCACTTTTAAAAGGAGACGAGGCACCAAAAACGACCCTTAAACCAAACTGTCATTGGGGGATTAGCAAATTGTAACGTAATCGTAAAATGTAAGGCATGGACAGATCGTAAAGATGTCTGTACAGGTATACCTGTTATAGACAAAATCTCTACAAAGGGATTCATATTCAACTCAAATAAAATGTGGCGCCGCGTGAACTGTTTGCTCGAGTCTCAAAAAATGTTGTGCGCTCCGGCATGCAGCGGGCAACATAAACAAACAAACAAGGCAAGGGTCAAAACACGGCAAAGCAAGGCAAGAGAAAACGTGTTGTAATGTTCACAAACAGTAGAACAAGACTCAGCAAAGTGTGTGTGTTTGCTGTGTATATAGTCCTCGTAATCAGTCCATAACGATCCTTTGGCTGTGAGTGTGTGCAATCAGCGGAATCAGGAACAGGTGTGTGTGAGCGGTGCATGACCGGATTTGTAGTCCGTTGCGATCTGTGTCTTTACCAGCGATCTGCAGCCGCTCGATCGCTGGTGATCACAACATAAATATGTGTTTACATGTGGATTGCTGTAGCAAAGAAATTCTTTACGCCTCTAATAACGAATATCCTTGTCGCAAATAACTCATAAATAACTGTTGCTCAGTAATATCTATCATAAAATCAGTCACCAGATGTGGAAATTAGAAATTTGAAGCTTTCAAATGACATAATTTGTCATGATTGCCTTTTCCAAAAAAGTGAAACTGCACAACTGTTTCCTGTGAGAGGTCAGTTTAGGGTTGTAACGTCCCCACAATTCACAAAAACAAACCTGTGTGTGTGTATCCCGGCAATTTGAACTGAAATGTCTGATCATCACACGCTCACAGGAGAAGCGAGGCACTGAGAGACGTTTCCGCTGGTTGAGAATCACCTGTCCTGTGCAGTGTTTGAGCAGATGCAGGTTATAAAGCGATCTGTTCTCAGTAGGCAAAGAGAGAACATCCTTGTGCGCGTTTGTGTGAGTGTTTGGCTCTGCTTGAGGGGTGTAGCCTTGGGACACGAACAGATCCAGCCACACACACAAGAGAAAATGAGAAATGTGTGTGCGCACACTCCGATGGCCACATATGAGTTGTGGTTTCCTGTCTGACAGATATGTGTTGTGGTATATTAGTGCAGCACCAAGTATGCACTGACACCGAGGCCGTTGAGTTTGTGGCCTGACTTTGTGTGTATCCACGTGCATGTGTGTGGTCCGGCAGGTTCAGTGTGACTAATTGAGGGGTCTCAGACAAGTCCCCTCCCCATGCAGAAACACACATGTACACTTACACTAGAGGGTATTATCTCAGAATCCATCCGTCAAGGGGAAGATGGTTATGCACAGAAATAGCAACTAGGAATGACAAAGAAGTACTGTCTGTGAGAGAAAATGAACAATAATAATATTTTATTTTATTTGTATAGCGCTGGTCACAATATTTATTTTTAAAGCAGCTTGATTAATGGCGCACATTATTGCATTACAATCAAATTCGGAAATGGAATTAGGTATCATATGGGTATTAGTAACTATTACTTTATTAGTCACTAATAACTAATACTAATAACTAATTAACTAGTAACTATAGTAACTAATAGCCTAATAATAATAATAATAATAATAATAATAATAATAATAATAACAAGAAGGAGAAAAACTATCAGAAAAAGAAACAAAATAACCAACGCTGGCTCATTGTGAATACATACCCCCGTATACGTTTCTGGAGAATGTAAATTATGTAGCTAGAGCTACTTATGGCTGCATTTCATCTTTAAAACAAAAGCTACAAGGCGGTAAGGCACCGCTGACTGCTTCTGTTTCTTTTCGCGCTACCAGCTGACCGATTACCTCCGTGTGGACGGCTTTTCCGCTGTTACCAGTTTGCTCAGTAGCTCACCCCTTACGTTGGTGGACTTGAGATGCAGAGAGGAGTTGACCACAATGATGGGGTTCAAGGCTGGCGAAGAATGGTTCCAGATAGCAGGTAAAACATAAACAAAAGGCAAAAAAAATAAAATAAACAAGTGAATATCAGGGTGAGAATGTGGTAAAATATGAAAATGTGCTAAATATCAGGCAGCAGTGAGGGCTTTTCTTTATTTGGATTGCTTTTGAAAACACTGTCGGTTGGGTTTAGGGAAGGGGGTGGGCGCTGGGCAATCAGTGCTTTTGTAAACACTATTGGTTGGGTTGAGGGAAGGAGATTGGTGGGGCTATCGGTCAGTCAGTGAGTCAGTTAGTCGACAGTGGCCTCTGCTGGATTTACGCACGAACAGCAGGCACAAATGGCACTTGCACAAGAAATTTGAGATCTGAAAAAGCATGCACAGCGGCCTCTGGTGGATTTGAGAAAACAAAAACTGCAAAAAAAAAAAAACCATAGCTCCTGGGACATATTTGGTGCTCTCCAGAAATGTATTTAGGGGTACATATCCATAATAAGCCTGGGTTGCAAAATAATTAAGAAATTTAAAAGGACCCAAGAGTGAGCTCTGAGGAACACATCTTCTTTATCAATAGACAATATTGAGGGATGTAAACAATAACAATGGTCCTAATGTATTTCCTGTTTTACATTTTTAATTTCCACAGCTTCCGAGAATCCAAAAAGGTTCATGTATTGATAAATAATGTAATGAGAGCTGTTTTAACATTAAGATATTATTGAATTGGCTCTTGTTACAGTTCCGAAATAGTTTGACAGAAAACAGGAAATGTTCGTGGGCCAGTGACATTGCCATTTTGAAATGGTCTATATAGTGGTCCCATGCGGGAGTTACGTTCTAAACACCCAAATGAAACCCACATGAACACAGGGAGAACATGCAAACTTTACACAGAAATGCCAACTGACCCAGCCGAGACTCGAACTAGCGACCTTCTAATATTTATAAACAAATTTGAGTTGGTAAGTTAACGAGTAAGTTAATATCTCTTCAGTTCCTTTTTTAGCTAACACTCACTGCATTTTAGCAGTAAGAAGCTACGATACAGAATATTGAGCTGAAGTTTGACTACAGAATTAATCGCAAATCAAATCGAAAACGAAATTTTTGTTAAAAAAAAACAAACAAAAACAATTCGCAAGTAGATTTTTTTCCCCAAATCGCACAGCCCTACTGAGAACCGATTGCTTTTTTCCCTTGGTATATTCTCCTCCTTTCTTTCACTGAAATGCAATTCA
Source organism: Danio albolineatus (assembly GCA_903798035.1). Classification (NCBI taxonomy): domain Eukaryota; kingdom Metazoa; phylum Chordata; class Actinopteri; order Cypriniformes; family Danionidae; genus Danio; species Danio albolineatus. Next base: position 3,093,181 of record CAIGQQ010005788.1, on the reverse strand, counting down.
CATCATTCCCTGTGTGTTCTTCTGTCAGCGTTCGCCGGCAGACTGTGGACAGTGCTCTGCGTGTGAAATGCTATACGTTTCTACACGTGTGTATGTGTGAAGTGCAGACAGGTTTGTGGTGGAGTGCAAATACACTTTGTGATATCTGTGACGTGTGTGCTGACAGTCCTGACGTTTCTGCACCATATCGCTGCGCTGACTTCTCCTTTGCCTTCACCAGAGGGATATTATAAAATTCAATCAACGTGTTTCCATAATTTTCCCCATTTGGCTCTTTGTTGAATTCCCTTTTGACATTTTTAAACACACACTCTCTCTCTGCGTCTTCCCTTATTGTGGGGAACGTTGTGAGATGTGTTTGTATAGCTTCAGAATAAACCGCCTTGCGTTTGCTGGAGACGGACCAAGAGAGCGGAATTAAATTGTTGCTCTTTGGAGCTGGAGTTCCCTCAGAACGGGAATGTCGGGTTTCTCCAGCAACCGCTAATAATACTCGGAGCGGCGGGCTGGCCATGTGTTCCTCTCACTGCCTCCTCATTCAGCTTTCCTGAGGGTACGAGGGGCTGAAGAACTCCAGTGCGCTGTGTTTTCTTTTACATAAGGATGAAAGCCTGGAATCCCGACTCTTGGATTATGCGCTTGGCCTGGCAACTCCTGAGAGATAAAACTTGAAAAATGTTAGCGACTCACTCAAATCTGCCTAGTTCATAAAAGACGGCGATCAAACTTCCACCTATTTATGAGACGAAAATGGATCTGAGTGAGAAGAATTCACAAATTTCCCCAATGCTTGGCTAGACACGGAGGCACTATAAAATCACACAGCCGTAGGAAAACGTCAGGATAAATGTTTGCTTTGGCTTGACGCAGCGCCGTGGAGAAAGGGCCTTAAGAATGGTTTGGATGAAGGACACTAGCGGTGTGTGTTCTCCATCTCTCTGCTGATGTAATTGTCTTAGCAGACATACTCAAGGCTGGGTTTTTGTTTGGATCTGAAGAGAAAGTCGAGGATGTGGAAGTAATGAGGAGACCTGAGATCAAGCTATCATGTCTGATCAAGTTTAAAGTACAAACACAAAGAGTAATCCACTATACCTCATATAATAGAGTGCTGTGGTGAAATCCTAAATTACTGACCACTTTATTAGTGTGATCTCACAAGGATTTTTTTTGTAGTCCCCAAACTTATTTGTAGGCGTTGCTAAGCTAACTTTGTAAAAGCCAACATCATGCAGCCATTGGCTAAATTCTCTATCAGTCAAACTAAGTAGGAACTGTGACTGATCGATAGCAATGACTGAGAGACAGCACATGCAGAACGTCTAAACCAGGGGTGCCCAAACTTTTTCTTATAAAGGGCCAAAACTAAACTTGATTGAGGATGGTGGGCCGGAGGTAAATATACCAAACGGTTGTCAATGTAATTTCTCAATTTACTATTATAATTCATTATATAATTTAATTAATACTATAATTTACTACTTTAATAAAAACATTAATTTGTACAAACAAGGCAAGGGTCAAAACACGGCAAAGCAAGGCAAGAGAAAACGTGTCGTAATGTTCACAAACAGTAGAACAAGACTCAGCAAAGTGTGTGTGTTTGCTGTGTATATAGTCCTTGTAATCAGTCCATAATGATCCTCTGGCTGTGAGTGTGTGCAATCAGCGGAATCAGGAACAGGTGTGTGTGAGCGGTGCATGACCGGATTTGTAGTCCGTTGCGATCTTTGTACATTTTTGTACATTTTATAATGAATGAATGTCTTACAGTAAAAAAACATGAACAATCCCATTTATACTCATTCATTCATTCATTTTCTTGTCGGCTTAGTCCCTTTATTAATCCGGGGTCACCACAGCGGAATCAACCGCCAACTTATCCAGCATATTTTTTACGCAGCGGATGCCTTTCCAGCCACAACCCATCTCTGGGAAACATCCATACACACTCATACACTATGGACAATTTAGCCTACCCAATTCACCTGTACCACATGTCTTTGGACTTGTGGGGGAAAACGGAGCACCCGGAGGAAACCCACGCAACCACAGGGAGAACATGCAAACTCCACACAGAAATGCCAACTGACCCAGCCGGGGCTCGAACCAGTGACCTTCTTGCTGTGAGGCGAACGTTCTACTCACTACGCCACCGTGGCGCCTCCCATTTATACTGTAACACAAAAAAATACACTTTGCTTTAATTCGCTTGCTGATGTCTTCTGCAATGTCCACTGTCCATTAAGTGACTATTGATTTATTGATTTATTTATTATTTTAATTAAAACATTTCAGCTTTTTTTTTTTTGTAGCTCAACAGTTAAAAAACAAAAGTTATGTTCAATTAGAAATGACAATATCTGTTGGGCAGTCCTCCCAAAATTTCCCATCATTCTTCCTGTCTTCTCAGATGGGATGGAGGGCCAAATCAAAGGTTACTGTGGGGCAACTTTGGCCTGTGGGCCCTAGTTTGGGCATCTCTGGTCTAAACACTCGACAGCTTTGTTTAGATTTTAGTAACTATAACTTTGACTTTTTATTCAGTTCATGGTCTCATTTCATCTGTACGACTGTAAGCTATGATATCGACTTGCTTTTTACTATAAAGATGCCATTTTCGCATGTAAGTACCACAGTAAACAACAGGTCTCAGGTAGAAATGGTGACATATACAAATGAATAACCATCGATAATCCACACTATTGTGTCAGTGGACTAAATGTGTTCGATGGGATGTTTTTCTGTGGGCTCTTACCTTTCGAAATAAACCCTGATGTACAGCAACGAATGCGTCTGTGTGTTGTTATTACAATGATATTCACTTCATATCTAATAAGCGTTTTCTGTAAAACAAATTTAGCAAATACATCCTTTATAAGCTTCCCATTGAAAAGCAACTAGCTGTGATGAGTGTTTGAGGGTTGTAGACTGATGTATAGTTTGTCACGATTACTTGTCTATTCATCTATTCATAAACACTGACATGTGGAAAAACCAACCCAGGGTCATTCTGAGAACGTAATCCGGAGTACGTTCCTGGAGGCTGCAGAATACGTCCTGTCAGGTACGTCTTTTGGCACTTTTTGTTTTCGCGAATCCACGAGAGGCCGCTGCGTGCACTTTTTGAGATCTCAAATGTCTCTCGCGAGCGCCGTTAGCCCCTGCTGTTCTCACGTAAACCCACCAGAGGTCGCTGTCGGCTGACCGAATGACTGACTGACCGAGCGACCAATCCACTGACCCACCCTCCTCCTTCCCTAAACACAACCAACGACTTTTGAAAAAGCAATCCTGAAAAAAATAAAAGCCCCCGTCTCGTTTTTACCACGTTTTCAGACTTTACCGCATTCTCACCCTGTTATCTGCTGGTTTATTTATTTTTTTTTTATTCTGTTTTTGTCTGACCTGCTTTCTGGAACCGCTCCCTGCCGGACTCGAACCCCGTCGCTGCGGTCAACTCCTCTCTTTGCTCGAGTCCGCCGATGAACACGGCGAGCTAACGGGACAAACCGGTTGCAGCGGTAAAGTCATCCACACGGAGGCGAGCGGTCGGCTGGTAAGCGCAAGAAGAAACCACCCCGTATTGTTCGTTTAAAAAAATTTAACCCAGCCATATGTGCCTCTGACCACGTATGAGCGGTCTCCAAAAGCGTCCGTGGGACTACGTTTTCACAATGAGCCTGTGTTGGGAAAAACAGCGCCCCAGTGCGTCCGCGTCAGGGTGCTGACTAAAGGGTTAAACTTTGAGCATCTTACATTCAGATACGTTCTTTATGTTCCCACAGCTACATTACACATCAACTAAAGTGTAAAATAGGGTATCGTAGTGGACCACCCCTTTAACCCCTTAGCCAGCGCCCCGACGTGGTCGCACTGAGGCTCTATTTTTCCCACTTGTCAGTGTTCATAAATAGATAACACCACAAAGAACACACGTAACCTGCACAAACTATACATCAATCTAAAGCTACAACCCTCAAGCACCCATTGCAGCTAGTTGCTTTTCAATGGGAGGCTTGTAAAGGATGTGTTTGCTAAATTTGTGTAAGCTTTACAGAAAATGTTTAATAGATATGGAGTGAATTTGATCGTAATAACAACACACAGACGCATTCGTTGCTGTACATCAGGGTTTATTTCGAAAGGTAAGAGTCCACAGAAAACATCCCATCGATCACATTTAGTCCACTGTCACAATAGTACGGATTATGGATGATTATTCATTTGTTTATGTCACCGTTGATGTGACCTGTTGTTTACCATGGTACTTACACATGAAAACGGCGTCTTTGTAGTAAAAAGCAAGGCAATGTCATAGCTTGCAGCGTTACAGATAAAATAAGACCACAAACTAAATAAAAAGTCAAAGTTAAATCCAACAACTGCCATTCTCTATCCTGCCACCAGGGGGCTTCCAGGTAAAAGCAACATTTACTGCTCGCCTCTTTCATTTCAACGTATTTCTTTTTGATTTATCGCCTCTTCTCTTCCTCGCTGTGGTTTTGGGCCTGGGCTTCCCTCTTTGGTACCGCTCCCTGTTTTTCCATGCAAACACACATTAAACACACTCTTTTCCTTAGATTCCACAACCACAGGATTCAATCTGGACGGCCATACTTTACATTCCGGTGGGTCGGGAAGGCATCCCACACTACCTGTTGCTGTGGCGACGGCGGTCCCGTCTGATTGGACGGTTTGTGTGGTAAGAGGTTAATGATACTCCTGAAGTCAGGGTGGAGACCAGTGTCACCATCCGCACACACGCGCTTGTCCACCGAGGGGCACAGGAAACCCGCAGACTCGTAAAGAGAATAATTAGAAACACACACACACACACACACACACACTCGCAGTACGCACCGTGATACCGGTTCAGCACCACCACTGATAAAATAAAAAAAATTCCAGGACGTTCCTGCAGTCTGCGGTCAGTGTGAGTGTGTTGGCTGTGGATCCAGCTGCCGGCGTGGGTTGACACGGAGCGGGATGTTCCGTTACACCCGTGGGGGTTTCAGCACTAACTCCTTCCAGAGGGAACGGAGCCAAGCTCTGGGCGTCAACGTAGGCATTTTGGGAAGCTCGAGGCGACAGCGAGAGATAAACAGAGGACGCAAGATCCCACAGTTTGGAACGGATGCTCCAGATACTGATTGAGAAGCCTCACACACCACTTCAAAAACCCACAGATATTCTCACACACGCCCATGACGATACCGAGTACATCACTAGTGTGTGTGTGTGTATCTGTGATTGAGGGCCAGATGAAATGTTGAAAGGGTGTGAGAGAAGCGGTGCACGCTCTGAAGTGGTTTGGAAATGGTAGACGGCACGTTGAAAAAAACCTGAGGTGATCATTCCCATGTCTGAGTGCAACAGGTTCAGTGTCGTCCTCTGCCATCCTAGTGCTTGAGACTTCGATTTTAGACTTCTCAAGCTTATTTTGGCGTGTGTAGATGGCAAACAGTCATCCGAGGGATGTTTGAAACTTCAATCTCATACTTCTTGGGCACCAAATCGTGAAATTAAGTAGGAACTTGTTCGAAAAATTGCTCAGCAGTCTCCGATAATCATCGTACAGACAAACCCAGAGAAACCAAAGCTTCCTGCAGTTGTGGATCAATCCTGCTCGGTGGTCGGGAGGAATTTTGCGCCACTCCTTTTAACAAAACTGTTTCAGCTCCACAGTTTTGCTTGGGAAGACTGGTGTGAATTGTTCTCCTCCGGTCATGCCAAACCATCTCACTCAGGTTGAGGTCAGGACTCTGGGCTTCATCTTCAGGAACATTTTCTTCTGTTGAAGTTGTTACTTGGGTTGGTGTTTTGTTGCATCACTCAATGCCTGCTGAGTTGTGAACGACAGACAAACTGCTTTGCTTTCTCCATCGAAATGTCCTGATAAATATGGGAAATCATTTTTCTTTCAGTGGTGGCAGGCGGTCCAGGCCTCGAGGCAGCGAAACAGCCCAAACCATGATGGGTCCACCACTGTACTTCACACTTCAGAAGATGTTTTGATGTGTTGTATATCTTCCCATCCCCAAACCTTTGCCTTTTAGCTTCATCCAGTCCACAAGATATTTTGGTGGGAACTTGGTTGAACAGCTGCTCTTTAACAAACCCCTTTTAATCAGAAAAAGTTGGGACAGTATGGAAAAATGCAAGTAAAAAAGAAAGTAGTAATTTCCAATTTTACTTTGGCTTGTATTTTATTGCAGACAATTCAACAAACACTATTTAATGTGTTCCTCGTGATTTTAAATATTTATTTTTTTACCACTTTGTAAAGTTCACGTTCCTTTTCACAACACTTAAAATACGTTTAGGGACTGAAGACACCAAGTGATGACGTTTTTCAGGTGTAATTTTGTCCCATTCTTCCTGCAAAAAAGTCTTTAAGGTGAGCAACAGTACGGGGTCTTCGTTTGTGTTTCAAAATGCACCATACATTCTCTATTGACTCAAGTACCTGTCTCAAGGTGAATACGTACCTTGGCTCTAAGGGCCAAACAACAAAAAATAAGGTCAAGAATCTTGGTGTGACTCTGGAGTCAGATCTGAGTTTCAACAGTCATGTCAAAGCAGTAACTAAATCAGCATACTATCATCTCAAAAACATTGCAAGAATTAGATGTTTTGTTTCCAGTGAAGACTTAGAGAAACTTGTTCATGATTTTATCAGCAGCAGGGTGGATTACTGTAACGGCCTCCTCACTGGCCTTCGCATAAAGACAGTCAGACAGTTGCAGCTCATTCAGAACGCTGCGGCCAGGATTCTGACCAGAACGAGGAAATCAGAGCACATCACACCTGTCCTCAGGTCTCTACTCTGGCTCCCAGTTACACTCAGAATAGACTTTAAAGTATTACTACTTGTCTATAAGTCACTAAATGGCCTAGGAGCTCAGTACATTACAGATATGCTGACTGAATACAAACCTAACAGATCACTCAGATCATTAGGATCATATAAACTAGAAACTCCAAGAGTTCAGTCAGAGCAGGGTGAATCTGCTTTCAGCTATTACGCCCCCCGCTGCTGGAATCAGCTTCCAGAAATGATCAGATGTGCTCCAACATTAGGCACATTCAAATCAAGACTGATAACACATCTGTTTAGCTGTGCCTTTACTGAATGAGCACTGTGCTACGTCCGACAGATCGCACTATTGTGTCTTTCTTTTCCTTTTCATTCTTTTATAACTTGTTTTAACACATTTTAATCTGTTTTTTATTTGTTTTTATTTTCTAATACTTCAATTTTATTTGTTTATGTAAAGCACTTTGAATTGCCACTGTGTATGAAATGTGCTATATAAATAAACTTGCCTTGCCTTGCATCCTCTCGAGGGCTTACTTTGTGCCGGAACACTCTGGATCCGGAACCTCTGAAATCTGATCCAGCACCACATTATATTGGTCCCTCTCCTCCCAATCTGTTGTTCACTTTCACTTTCTTCCACGACTTCCCAACCCTCCGCTCCTCACTTTCGTCTGCGACAACCCTGCACACCCCCGTCACCGCTTTCATCTGCGACACCTATCCATCCTCAGGTACCATGCCGGATCCGTTTCCCCCCTATCTTTTCAGGGACCTCGCAATTCACAAATTATGCACTGATCCTCTCCCTAAGCAGCTTGGATGATATTGTCCCATCACAGAAGTGCAAGTTCTTTTGCCAAGGAGGCATTGACACAACCCCATATTATGACAGACCTTGGCTTTTGACTTGTCGCTGGTAACAGTCTGGATGATCCTTTTAGGGAGAACAAAACACAACACAGAATTGCCAACTGACCCAGCCGAGGCTTGAACCAGCGACCTTCTTGCTGTGAGGCAACATCACTTCCCACTGTGTTGCCACATGCCAATTCTTTTATCTCAATGACAGATCTTAGATTAAACATATGATGGTTCTATCTCGACTCAGTCTTAACACTTGTTCTAGCTCAGACTTGACCCACTTCAGATCTTGACTGGGCCCAAGGCCTCTTCTGGTCCTGATAATCAGTTCTTTTCAGGTACTGGCTTGGTCACACTTTATTTTGATGGTCCGTTTGTTGAATTTAAGTTACATTGCACCTAATTCTCATTAGATTATAAGTAGACTGTTAGGTTGAGGTTAGTGTAAGTTGACATGTACTTGCAAAGTTTCTTATAGTCAGTTAAATGTCTGTTGAATGTCAGTATCAGCAGATATGAAGCAGACAGTCTACTAATACTCAAATAGACCACCCAAATAAAGTGTTACCAATAGCTTTACTGTAGCTCTGACAGGTCTGGACCTCAACTCAAATCAAACCACTCTCAACTACAATGCCATTATAGATATATTTCATAAAGTTTGCTGAATTAACCGGTTATAAGAAAAGAAAATTAAACTGAAAGCAGGGCATGTATGGATGTGTGCAAGGAGAATCTGTAATATTTCCACCTTCAGCATCATCAGTCTTACACGTCAGGCCTTTTACATGAGCCAGAACGATGATAAGATTTTAAAAAGAAGAAAAATCCTTCTTGCTCGTTCCTTTTTTAAGAGATAAAGACCATTTCATGCTTAATCCAACAAGAATTCACTCCCACGTGTTTAAAGAGGTCATACTAACACTAGAGAGAAACACACAAGAGGAAAAGAAAGAGGAGAAGTCGATTCTTGAGCACAAACTGTGATTATAAATCAATCTGATGAGGTGATGTTAACAACTACTTCAGCATTAGGGCTAAATAAAAGTGCAAACGCATACGTTTTTGGTCTTTCTTCTCAACTAATACATCTTTAACTTTGGGGAAAAGCTTTGGATTTATCATTTATCATCATCATTACTTTGCTATACACACAAAACATGTTACTTTAGCTAAATATCTCGTAGCTAAATTGAATCCGTGCTTATTAATACTCCATTCATCCTTCTTAACGGCTTTTGTTCCTATAGTTCAGAGGAAGAATTTGTGCATCTGGATCTGGAACTTAACGAGTGATTACTTTTCTATCCAAAGCCACACTAAAGCTTTAATTACGCTAGAACCAGCGGTAGTCAGCTCTACAGAACAATCGCCGACCGAGCACGTCTAATCAAGTATCAAAGCACGTCCGATTCCTCCGACACCAACCGTTTACCGAGAACCAAATGTTTATCATTAACTAAAGTAGATCTGTGTTCTGCACAGCCCCGCAGATGTATTAAACAGGGTCGGGGGGAGGAGGGGGAGAAGAAAAATAATGTTTATTTGACCAGAAAAACAGAAACAAATAACAGACCGAGCTGATTAGTGCTATCAGCGCTTCGATCGTTCATTTCCATCAAATATGAAACCCAACTCAGGATCGCAAGATGTTAATCCGCCGATCAAACGCAAACCTCATGCCAACCTGAACGCTGAATATACGATAGATATTGAATAATGCAGCTGAGCGGCTTTACTCTCAAGAACAAAAACGTGGAAAATTGGCACGTTGTGTTTCTGGTCACGCAACATCTCGTAACAATCGAGCAAATCTGAAACAACTTGACATACAAAAAGAACGGACATCAATAGCACAAAGAAAACGGAGCATTAATAACGAATACACACAGTTCTGCACGCTCGGATTTAAATATGACTGAGTAACGAATCTGATTTAATGGTGTTTAACGAAGCTGAGCAGATCTGTGGATTGACTGATTCCACCGGTGGTGATTCTTTATGTAGGCATCCTATAGCATTGTACTGTATATGGCTTAAAGCACAGGTGTCAAGTTCACAGGTGGCACAGTTCCTGGAGAGCCGCAGCTCTGCACAGTACGGTGGCCGGGAAGTGCAAAACAACATTACAAAGTGTGAAACCATTTTACGAAGCCCGAGACAAATTTACATTTTGGAAAACATTTTTACCTCTCATAAGACACAATTACAGAGGAAAAACGGTTTTACCAAGGACGAAACAAGTTTACATTTTAGAAAACAAATTAACAAAACGCAAAACACTTTTACCAGTCCTGAAACACATTTACAAAGACAGATTCCTTACGGAAAGGGAATGTAGCCAACACCGGAAGTGACGCGGCGAAGGCGTTGTTGTTGTCGTCGCTGGTGGTGAGCGCGGTAAATTTATCTTGCAGCTTGACGCGATTTTGCTTTACGTGTGGTCGGTGTTTGGAGTTTCTAAAAGACGCGGACCAGACGTAAACAGCAGCCTGCATCAAAGTGTTCAATATTTTAACGAGGGCCACTCGTACGCTGTAATCCTGGACATGATGTCAAGTCTACACGGTGTAAACATCTGCTTGAGGACTCTTAAGAGTAAACTGAATGAAGCCGGTGTTTAACTGGTGACTGTCTTAACTGGTATCCCTTTCCAGATGAAAGCTGTTCACTTTTCCAGATTGGCAGATTCGTCACTTTTTCACAGCAACAAAACACGCCCATAACAAATAAAGATACTTATTTCTTGGTGTCAGTGTCATTGTAAACGTTATTGATTTTAACATTTATGTAGCAGAACAGTATACTGTATAACCAAAATTTAACTAAAAATATTTATAATTTACACGTCATCAACGGGATTCGAACTCGTGTAGTCAAAAGGTTCAGAACATGTATCAATTATCTAATCTAACTGAGCTATTCATGACTGCAGATGAAAGGGTCAGTTTCGATCATGTGAATTATGAATATGTTTTTAGTTAAATTTTGGTTATATGCTGTTCTGCTACACAAATGTTAAAATCAATAGCGTTTACAATGACACTGACACCAAGAAATAAGTATCTTTATTTGTTATGGGCGTGTTTTGTTGCTGTAAAAAAGTGACGAATCTGCCAATCTGCAAAAGTGAATAGTTTTGATCTGGAAAGGGACACCATGTTAAGATGGTCACCAGTTAAACACCGGCTTCATTCAGTTTACTTTTAAGAGTCCTCAAGCAGATGTTCACACCGTGTAGACTTGACATCATGTCCACGATTACAGCGTACGAGTGGCCCTCGTTAAAATATTGAACACATTGATGCAGTACGTCTGGTGTTTACGTCTGGTCCGCGTCTTTTAGAAACTCCAAACACCGACCACACGTAAAGCAAAACCGCGTCAAGCTGCTCATGTGTTTGCTACAAAACATCCCTCAGCCGCAGTCCATGTTCGGTCACCATAAACTTTATTTACTCCACAACACGAATTTACCGCGGTGACCACCAGCAACGACAACAACACCCTTCGCCGCGTCACTTTCGGTGTTTGCTACATTCCCTTTCCGTAAAGAAACTGTCTTTGTAAATGTGCTTCAGGACTGGTAAAAGTGTTTGCATCTTGTTAATTTGTTTTCTAAAATGTAAACTTGTTTCTTCCTTGGTAAAATCGTTTTTCCTCTGTAATTGTGTCTTATGAGAGGTAAAAATGTTTTCCAAAATGTATATTTGTCTCGGGCTTCGTAAAAGTGTTTCACACTTTGTAATGTTGTTTTGCACTTCCTGGCCACCGTAGCACACTTTAGTTCCACCCCTAATTAAACACCCCTGATCAAACTAATTGAGTCCTTCGGGCTTGAATACCTACAGATAGGTGTGTTGAAGCAGGGTTGGAACTAAACTGTGCATGAATTGAGTTCGGCACCCCTGTCTTAAAGGGATAGCTCACCCCAAATTGAAAACGTCCTGTTAATTTACTCACCCAAAGGTGGTTCTTCGACTTCAGCAGTTCATTAAAGCAGATTTTGAGCTGAGTTCATGATCTTCGGTGCTTCACATGATGGCAATGAATGGTGACAGGATTATTAGTTTCAAAATGAACTAGGGCTGTCCAAAAATTAATCGTGAATAATCACATCCAAAATAAAAGTTTGTTTTGACACAATATGTGTGTGTGTTATATATATTCATTATGTATATGTGATAAACACATTCATAGAAGCCAAAACTATATATAAAAAAGTTACATCAAAGTAGTTACATTATATTCAAATGTAAAATTTGTATCATACACATATATTTTTTATATATCTAAATATAAACCAACATTTTATAAAGTATATGCATGTGTGTATTTATATATTCATAATACAATATAAACAGTACACACACAAATATTAAGTTAAACTTTTATTTTGGATGTGATTAATCACGATTAATTTTTGGACAGCCCTAAAATGAACACATAGAGACGAGTTTAAACCAATAGCCAAGGCTCCAGATCACACAATGAGATCTTGTGAAGCGAAACCATCGCCATTGAACATCATTTACATTGTTATTAGCTTTAATCTACTTTAATCCTGCTCAAACAGTTCTAAATGAGCCATGCCTATCGATTTGTATACACTTGTGAGTGTGTATTTTGAATCTAATAACTGTGTCACCATTCACTGCCATTATAATCAACAAGCACCACGGATTCAGCGCAAAACCTTCATTAATATTCTACTGGAGAAGGAGAAAGTCATTTTTGGGTGAGCTATCTCTTAAGTGAGCATGTGTGGTGTGTAGTTTATCCCTCGGTCTCTCCGTGGACGTTCTCCATGTGCACTTTGAGGTAGTCGTTGCGGGTGAACTTCTTGTGGCACAGGGAGCATTCAGACATCGGCCTGTTGGGATTATGGGTGAGTTTGTGTCTGATCAACATCTTCTTCAAGCTGAAGGACAGGTCACACACCTGGAAATACACACAAATAGAAATAATGAACGACACATAGCAAACATAGCACGAGTAAATGGCTGTTTATGATATTGACATTAGCTGTGTCTCATTTCAGAGGCTGCATCCACTCAAAGGTGAGGCGTTTGAAGTTGAACCGAGCGTTTTGAAATGAGACGATCTAGCCTACAGAGGACGGATCTCGTCAGTAGGCAACCATAACCGTTAATACACAGTAATAAAACTTAAAAAGTGATTATAAAACTTAATTTAATAGGGTGTATGTCGAACGTCACATGACCAAACCAGATCCCTGGGTAGAACACTTCCGCTCATCACCATTTCTTATGCGCCATCGGTTTGTTATTGAAAGTAGTAAGTAGTGTTTTATACGTTATATAATTATATATTTAAATATTTTAAATAATAAAACAAGATGCCATTTGCAAAGGCAGTAAAATACCAGAGAAGGGACAATCCCAACTGTGATTTCTGTAATTATCCAACAATAAATATAATTATATAACGTATATGGGTGTACTCACACTGTGTACAGTTGCCTTGAACCGGGCCGAAGCACGCTTGTCTCCCCCGACGGCCCGCACTCACATTACAGTGGGGCCTGAGCACGCTTACGTCATCAATAATGCGCTGTTCAGTGTCAGAGAAACGTCTCGCTCAGCACAGTGGACATTTCTTTCTATCTTTATATGGTTTGAGTGGTTTGATATGCAGTGACACACAGTCAGATATTCCCCCGAACAGATCAGCCACTGCTGACGCTCATAAACAATCAATGAGGAGGTCTGCTGAAGGTGCAGCTGTGGTGCAGTGAGGGGTTTGTGTCTTTAATGATCTCCCACAGTTTGTGTTCATTAAACAGTCAGAATGATTAATAAAGTCCCCAGAATCATGTCTCCTCTTCAGTTTGGGGCTCAGGCGAGCTTTGCACTCACACTACAAGCGTACCGCACCAAATTCCAAGTGAACTGTGCTCTGAATCGTGCTCAGGTTTGGTTCAGTTGGCCGGCCCTGGCCCGGTTGGAAGAGGTGTGCCTGAGCGCGGTTCACTTGGGCTTTGGCGCGGTACGCTTGTAGTGTGAGTGCAGAGCGCGCCTGAGCCCAAAACTGAAGAGGAGACGTGACTTTTGGGGACTGTTTGATATAGATTTATAAATAATTCTTACTGTTTAATGAACACAAACTGTGGGAGATTATTGTGGACACAAACCCCTCACTGCACCACAGCTGCACCTTCAGCAGACCTCCTCATTCCTGCAGCACGAGGACGTCATGAGTGTTTATGAGCGTCAGCAGTGGCTGATCTGTTCGGGGGAATATCTGACTGTGTGTCACTGCATATCACACCACTGAAACCAGATAATGATAGAAAGAAATGTCCACTGTGCTGAGCGAGACGCTTCTCTGACACTGAACAGCACATCATCCATGACGGAAGCCTGCTCAGGCCCCACTGTAATGTGAGTGCGGGCCGTTGGGGGAGACAAGCGTGCTTCGGCCCGGTTCAAGGCAACTGTACACAGTGTGAGTACGCCTTTATATTGTTGTTGTGCCATCACTTACAGTATATTAAGTGATCTTCAGTATATTAGATCTACAGTATATTAATAAATGCCCCCAGTGACAAACTAATTGAATAGCCCTGCTTTAAATGCTTGCAGCCCTATTTTTTCATTCATTCATTTTCTTGTCGGCTTAGTCCCTTTATTAATCCGAGGTCGCCACAGTGGAATGAACCGCCAACTTATCCAGCATTTGTTTTATGCAGCGGATGCCCTTCCAGCCGCAACCCGTCTCTGGGAAACATCCATACACACTCATACACTTTGGACAATTCACCTATACCACATCACTTTGGACTTGTGGGGGAAACCGGAGCACCCGGAGGAAACCCACGCAACCACGGGGAGAACATGCAAACTCCACACAAAAATGCCAACTGACCCTGCAGGGCTCGAATCAGTGACCTTCTTGCTGTGAGGCGAACGTGCTACTCACTACGCCAGTGGTTCTCAACTGGTTTGGCCACGGGACCCACATTTTTACATGGTCATCAAGCCGCGACCCAAATTTTTAGGAACTATATTTTAATTTTAGGAATTATAATGAATTAATTTGTATTTATTTGGTAACATACACAAGTAGTGATAGATAAATCATAAGAAAAATCACCAAGACTTAAAAAATAAACAATTTTTTATTAATTTCATTGGACAAAATGTATCAAATTATACAAATATTACAAATGTACAATTGCTTATTTCAAAATAAAAGTCCGGTATACGTGTTTCAAAATAAAAGTCCGGTATAAGCAAAATAAGTTAAAAATTAATGTTTTACACACACTCCGCGACCCACTAAAAATGTTCCCGTGACCCACTTTTGGGTCGCGACCCACCAGTTGAGAAACACTGCACTACGCCACCGTGGCACCCTATTTTTAGCTCATTATTTCAATATTTATACATTAAATATTAAATAATATATATTAAAAACAATATTTTTTGCTCTTCTAGAAAACACTTCATGATTTAAAACTTGTTCATTCGGGGCTCGATCGTAAGAATCTTTAGGTGATTGAACTAGGGCGCCACGGTGGCGTAGTGAATATTACGTTCGCCTCACAGCAAGAAGGTTGCTGGTTCGAGCCTCAGCTGGGTCAGTTGGCATTTCTGTGTGGAGTTTGCATGTTCTCCCCGTGTTGGTGTGGGTTTCCTCCGGGTGCTCCAGTTTCCCCCACAGTCCAAAGACATGCGGTACAGGTGAATTGGGTGAGCTAAATTGTCCGTAGTGTATGTGTGTGAATGAGAATGTACGGGTGTGTAAAACAAATGCTGGATAAGTTGGCGGTTCATTCCGCTGTGGCGACCCCGGATTAATAAAGGGACTAAGCCGAAAATAAAATGAATGAATGAATGATTGAACTAGAAAGAAGACAAACTCGGTTCATTCTGCAGTGTAGTAGCCGTAAGTGTGTTTCTGTTACATAAGCCATGAGACGGCCCATGAGAGGAAGGGTTGGATTCGGCCGGGGAGCAGGCCTTGTTTACTGTGGTGTTTTGTGTGTTATTATGACTTCATGCCCTGCGGACGCTGAGAGGATGTGAAAGCGGAGCAAACACACAAACACCAGGCCCTGAACCCAGAACACTGAAAGCAGACTCAGATCTGCTCACTGCGCCATATGCTGCTGGTTGAGGCCTTCACACACACACACACACACACACACACACACACACACACACACACACACACAGTGCAGAACCATTGGAAACAGCACTGCCAACAAAACAGACACTCAGAAACAGCCAGTTAGCAAACTGAAGCCAAACCCAGCAGTAAATCACACTCAGATCAATCCTGCAGTGGCCTAATGGTACAACACACACACACACACACGCATAAACACTCACACACATGCATGAACACTCACACCCACACATGCATGACCCTTCACACACTGACACACACGCGCACACTCCCACACATGCACACTCATACGCATGCAACACACACACATGCACATGCAAACACACACGCATTTGCTCACACACACAAGCACAAACACATTCACTCAGTCACTCAAACGTACACAAACACACATGCACTCACACACACACATGCATGCATGACCTCTCACACACTGACACACATGAGCACACTCCCACACATGCACACACACATATGCAACACACACACTGACTCACACATGCACATGCAAACACACACACCGACTCACACATGCACATGCAAACACACACACACACACTGACTCATACATGCACATGCAAACACACACACTGACTCACACATGCACACGCAACCACACACACACACACATGCAACACACACAGACTCTCACACACACACACACACTGACTCACACATGCCCACGCAAACACACACACACACACACACGCAAACACACACACTGACTCACACATGCACATGCAAACACACACACACACTGACTCACACATGCACATGCAAACACACACACACACACATGCAACACACACACTGACTCACACATACACATGCACACACACATACACACACACACACATGCAACACACACACTGACTCACACATACACATGCAACACACACACTGACACACACACACGCAACACACACACATGCAACACACACACATGCACATGCAAACACACACACACACACACACTGACTCACACATACACATGCAAACACACACTCTGACTCACACATGCAAACACACACACTGACTCACACATGCAAACACACACACTTACACATGCACATGCAAACACACACTGACTCACACATGCAAACACACACA
>CAIGQQ010005788.1:3017159-3068330 GCA_903798035.1 Danio albolineatus | reverse complement strand
TCACTGTAGACTCACTCTGAATGAATCATTTGAATCAGTGAGTTGTTAACTGTAGACTCACTCTGAATTGATCATTTGAGTCAGTGAGTTGTTAACTGTAGACTCGCTTTAAATGAATCATTTGAATCAGTGAGTTGTGGACTGTAGACTCCCTCTAAATGAATCATTTGAATCAGTGAGTTGTTAACTGTAGACTCACTCTGAATGGATCATTTGAATCAGTGAGTTGTTCATCGTGTGTTGTTTGCTGTGTGTGTGTGTGTGTTTGTGTGTGCGTGTGACTCACGTCGCACTGGAAGGGCTTCTCTCCGGTGTGTGTGCGCATGTGTTCGTCCAGCCCGCGCTTCTGACTGAAGGCCTTGTTGCACTCGCTGCATTTATATGGCTTTTCCTGTAAGAGAAGGAGAGAAGGTAAACACTGTAATACTTGTGTGTGTGTGTGTCTGTGTTTGTAGTGATTCATGAGTGTTTTCTGTTTGTTTGCGGTTGTGAATTGCATTATGGGATGTTGATCTCTGCTCTGTCCACTTCTGATGTTGAAAATTCAACTCTACAGTTTAACAGAGTGACTTTTAGTGACATTTTAGTCGTTTTAAATAATTTAATGAATAAGAAATAGCTGATATATAGATATATAAGTCTTTAAAATAACAGAAAATGTGCTTGCAGTTTAGTATAAGGTGTTTGTAGCGTTATATAAAACACAAACCCAGACCATAAAGCAATGTAAACAATTAGAAATGTTACTAAGGCACTTTTTTCGAACGTTTCAAGGTTATTCAAGATTCTGATGATTGGTAATAAAGCTAGTTTGGCATGCTGCCCCGGGAGAGAGCCCTGAGCTCATAAGATCCTCGAGCCCGGGGCTCCCTCCCGTTTGCAGGGCGAGAGGAGAGTTTGAGCTCAGGTAGATCTGGAGAACCCCCGCCCTCCTGCTGCTTATAAATTGTTATGAGGGTATGCTGCTGGTGGAATTTGGGTGTAGTGCTGATTTGTTTAAGTCAATTTACTTATGTCTCATGTTTTGGACTGTGGGAGGAAACCGGAGGACCCGGGGAAAACCCACGCGAGCACGGGGAGAACATGAACTCCGCATAGAAATGGCCACAGGCTCAGTAGAGGCACAAACCAGAGGTATTGTTGCTGTGAGGCAACAGTGCTAGCCACTGGGCCGCCGTGCCGCCCGATAGAGGAAAAGGGAGGAGAGGGGGTGGAAAGGGGGATTCTTCGAGACGAAGATGTCTAAGTTAAGCAGCTTTGGTTATTTATACTCAGCTGGGAATCGTCTGATTGGTGGATTGTGCATTAGCTTGACTCTGGGCCAGCCGTGTCAATCATAAGCACGCGCTCCTCTCGAAATTAGTTTATAACTAAACTTCACAAAGTGAGTTGGATGAAAGATCAAGATCCTATAATACAATTAAAATTGATAAATAAATGAGGAAAAATAAAAACATCAACCACAAAATACTGAAAACTGCTAATTTACGGACGTGTTTAATGGTTTAGTCTTTAAGGGAATATTTTAAAATACACATTATTATTGGCGGTCACCTGATATTCATTCATTTTCCTTCAACTTAGTCCCTTTATTTACCAGCGGTCACCACAGCAGAATGAACCGGCAACTATTCCAATATATGTTTTACACAGAGTATGCCCTTATAGCTGCAAACCATTACTGGGAAACACCCATGCACATTCATTCACACACATACAGTACACGCTATGGCTAATTTATTTCAACCAGTTCCTCTATAATGCATGTGTTTGGACTGTAGGGGAAACCGGAGCGCCCAGAGGAAACCCACGCCAACACGGAGAGAACATGCAAACTCCACACAGAAATGCCAACTGGCCCAGCCGGGACTCGAACCAGTTACCTTCTTGCTGTGAGGCGACAGTGTTAACCATTAAGCCACCGTGCCACTTATAACCTAATAGAATTTGTACTATTACTGAAAGCTAACAAGTTTTATAAGCTAATAAGTAACTCAATTACTTCACATTGTTCCAACACAAATCGATTTTTTCAGTGTTGGAAATGCAAAACGTACCCGCAGTTATATAGAAATCACCCGTTTACAATCCTGTACAGTCGTTCGTGAGCTCTGAACTCATAATTCCCCCAATATTCTCCACTCCACACTCATAATCCTGGACCAGGCCGTATCCTGAGCTGATTCTGTGGTGGATTTTTCACAGTATTTCCTCTAATATTTGTTCTTCAGGAGAAAGTCTTATTTGTTTTATTTCAGCTAGAATAAAATCAGTTCTTAATTGTTTTAAACCATGTTAACGTCAATATTATTAGCCTTCTTCAGCAATATTAGTGTTGGATTGTCTCCAGAATAAACCACTGTTATACAATTACTTGCCTAATTACCCTAACTTTACCCTAATGACCCTAGTGAAGCCTTTAAATGTCATTTTAAGCTGAATACTAGTATCTTGAAGAACATCTAGTCTAATATTATTTACTGTCATCATGGCAAAGAGAAAATAAACCAGTTATTAGAAATGAGTTATTAAAACTCTTATGATTAGAAATGTGTTGAACAAATCTTCTCTCCATTAAACATAAGATGGGGGGAATATATACAGGAGGGCTAATAATAGTTCAGGAAGACGGCCTCCAGGACAGGACACCTCTGCACACCTCTGATGGAGAAAAGCGTCCTGATTAACACTTATCAGCCAGTGAAACCTAGTGGCTGAAGTCCGTTATGGTGTTTCTGAAGAGACTAATGAAGAGCCTTCAGAGAGAGACAGAACAAACCCTCAGGCGTCAACATACATCTGTATGTTTACAGAAACTAGAGACCGTACCTCACACACACACACGCATGCGCACACACACACACACTCGAACTGAAGATGGACCGGGATAAACAACTGAAGAGCCTTTCATGTGTTACACACCTGGAACTCATTTCACATGGACACACGCATACATTAACTTGCATAACAGGCAGGAAACACACACACACACACATACACACACACACACACACACTTTTGATGTTACCCATGTACTACATATTTGGGTCAAAAACGAGATCAATTTGGTGTCTGCATGAGATAACTTTTTGCCAAAAGTGTATATATATACTCTAAAAAACGTTGGGTTATTTACTTAACCCAATGGTTGGGTTAAAATATTTGCTGCTTTGTTGGGTTATTTTAAACCTTTATTGGGTTATTACTTTAATAACTCAACCAGTTGGGTTAAAATGTTTGAATTTCAACAGTCAACTGATTTAACTGACAGAACAGCTGTAGGCGCCACGGTGGCGTAGTGAGTAGCACCTTCGCCTTACAGCAAGAAGGTCACTGGTTCGAGACACAAGACATGTGGTATAGGTGAATTGGGTAGGCTAAATTGTCTGTAGTGTATGAGTGTGAATGAGTGTGTATGGATGTTTCCCAGAGATGGGTTGCAGCTGGAAGGGCATCCGCTGTGTAAAACAAATGCTGGATAAGTTGTCGGTTCATTCCGCTGTGACGACCCCAGATTAATAAAGGGACTAAGCTGAAAAGAAAATGAATGAATGAATGAATAAACCTCAAACTCTGTAAACACCATTCATTCATTCATTCATTCATTCATTCACTCACTCACTTACTCACTCACTCACTCATTCATTCATTCATTCATTCATTCATTATCTTTTCTACCCTGAAATAATCCGACGTAAAGTATTGGTTAGAAAATTAAGGCGAGTTGGGCAGCGGGTGAACAAAGGCTGAATATACAGCGGGAGCAGTCGGGTGCGGCATAAAACTTGGCGGGAAAGGGACTAAAAATTCAGTCCTGCACAGATCTCTAGTCGGCAGTTCATTCCGTTGTGGCAACCCCTGATGGTTTACTTGGTATATAGTAATTATCATTTTAAGTATATGTCAATAAACAAGTATAGGCCAAACATACTTTTTAAGACAAGTGCACTTAAGTACACTTGAGTACACTTGAGCCCCGCCCATTAGTGATGATCTCTTCCTCATTAGCATAGGACACTAGTCTTGTTTTTGAATCTGCTGCTATGGTGATGCACAGGCATTAGTAGCCCTGTTTAAAAAGAGCAGATATTTTAAGAGAGCATCTGTTTTGGTCACATTTTATTTTGATGGTCCGTTTGTTGAATTTAAGTTACATTGCAACTAATTCTCATTAGGTGAAGTTTATTCATAAACTAATTTCGACAGGATCACATGCTTGTGGTTTACCACAGCTGATCTCACATTAACTTATCATGATCTCCCAATCATATGATTCCCCATTTACTATAAATAACCACAGTTTCACTCCACAGTTATCTTCGTATGGAAGAACTAATACTAATACTCAAATAGACCATCGAAATAAAGTGTTACCTCTATTTTTGGTATCTCTACTCTTGTCATAACATAAACAAACAAACAGTCATTTCAACTGAGGTGTAAAATAATTAAATACAATCAAGAGATTGAACTTTTATTGTCATAATTATTAATACTCACTGATATGAGGAAAAAAAACAAAGCTATATTGTGAACTTCTTTACAGTGCAGCTCTAAAATGAATGAAGGAAACTCAAATATGTGTGTGTTTAAGCATATTTAGCATTTTGCTGAAACAGGAAATTGGACACTTTCTGTAATGAACTTCATTTACATAAAAGGGCCAGAAAAAAGTGATGGCGCGTTGATGTTTTCAGCACATAACCCTGAATATGAATAAGCTGGATGGATTTGTGCTATAAAGTGGGCAACTCTTCAATGAGACCCAAACAGACAGAAAGTGGATTAGCGCAGTTCTGTCATTACCGCATCAAGACTGCTTTGTTTTCTCATGACGGCTGTGTTTCTGCTGTTTGTCAGCCCGCAGCTCGTACGTTACCCTGCTGAATTACAGCATCGTGCTGCATATTTGCAGAAGAGATGTAATGATGTGCTGCGTCTGCTCAGCTTTCCTTGGATTAACGCTGATGTTGACACTCCGTCTGTGCTAAAAATCTGAGAAACGCTGCTATTCTGAAACATGCGATACAGCTCTTTCAGGAAATGATGTCACAGCAAACACCCATGTCATCCATCATCAGAAAGCAGCTTGCCCCCCAAAAAACATGCTTTTTATCCAGGTTTCATTCAGAACTCAAGCTAGCTCCGCTAAGTGATTTTACAATGCGGTGTTGACGTAACCATTCGATAATCGCATTAGTGTGTCAAGAAACAGCCAAACTTACTTCAAATGCAAGTTGTCATGTTCAGTGCTCCCACTTAAATTTGTCAATGAAAATAAGCTCACTTGATCATTTTGTGTTAGTAAATGCGTAGTTCCCAGCATGCTTTGGATGGGATTGCATTCATAGGAAAGAAATGTTGACAATAAAAGTAATCTTAGGTCTGTCATGACAACTCCTGGAGAGATTTAGCATGGTTATAAATATGTACATGGCAATGTTGATGTTTTTGGTCTTGGTGGAATAGATCTGCTATGCTGCTACTGCTGCTTTGTTTGCTTTATTAAGGCAGAGCAAGTACCGAGACTTGCTACTGCCAGTATTTTCACAGATATGCAGTCTGAGAATACATCACACAGCTGCTGCAAAAATAATATACTTCTGTGGCGAACCCTGATAAATAAGGGGACTAAGCCGAAGAAAAATAAATGAATGAAGTGATTAAAATTGTGTAAGGTTTTTAATTATTTATTTACTTACTTATTTTTGTACATTTATTTATTAAACCGCAGTTGAACAAGTTAGTTTGAAATAAAAAGCTCACTAAGGCTGTAATTATTTGAGCAAAAATATCAATAAAATGTTATGTAATATTCTATTTTTTTGTGTGATGGTATTTAGAAATATTATTTATTCCCGTGATCAAAGCTTTCATTAATACTTAAGCATGTCAACCCTCCCGTTTTTCCCTGGATTCTCCCGTATTTTACAGTTCCATCCTGCTATCATCCCGTAAAGGTGTTTTCCCGTATTTCTCCCGTATTTTCAGTCTTTCTCTGAAGGGTGGCGATAAACATTAAAGAGCCGATCCTCCCTATACGCAACCCATACCGCCGCACCACCAGGGGCCGCCCCTTGCTCTTAAATGTGAGTCAGTTCTGTGCTTTTGGTTTATTTTGGCATGAAACACTTTGAAATAAATATAAAAGCGGTGGGATTCCCTTTCCTTTTCATTACAGGTGCCGTCGCTCCTCCTGTGCAATCCTCAAAAGTCATAAAGCGATGCGTGACTGTCAGACGCGCTCCATAGTGATAAACAGACGCTGTTCCCCAAAGGGATTCTATACATGTGATTTGAAGCGTGGTGAAAGTGGATACTGGGTTTTGGGTGCGAGTTTGAACAGACATATACACATAATCAATAATAATAACATCTAAACATGTCGATCTTTATGTTTTTTTTTTTTCACATAACTAATTTTGTCCTTAATGAACATAAAACTCTAGGAAAGCAATTGGATGCATTTTTAAAGCGACACCTCTGTTATTTAATGTAATCAAACAAAAAATCTAAATAAATGAGATTGATTTGCTGCTCTTTATTAGGATGTGTGAGTTATACAGTGAGAAAAAGATTGAGATTTGATAACTTGATTCTCTTTCTTTATAATAGCTCATTTTAATAAGCTAAGTTGTTTGATAATGTATACTATTACATTTTCTTTTGTAAATAACAATATTAAAAACATTACTGACCGTTTAACTGATTATTTTCAATGAAACAGCTACACAAGGACATATTTAATTAGGGGATTTATTTAGGGGTGTGTGTGTGTGTGTGTGTGAGTGTGTGTGTGTGGGGGGGGGGTTATCTCTTATTATGGTGGGCAAATCCCTTATTTTCACATCTCATTGTTGACAGGTATGCTTAAGTCTTCTTCTTTCAAGACCTTTAAGGCTTAAGATCTAAAGACTTCAAATCAAAACACAACATCATCCAGACATGCTGCTTGAATATTATTGTTGTACAGTTATTGCTAAACACTCTGTCATCTGACTTTATCCCTTAACATATTAATAAGTGCCTAAAAAAAGCCCAAACGTCAGGGCATGCCAACACTTCTCCAGTGACCAACAAATCCTCTTTCGGCCAAGAGGTTAAATAGCTCAACAAGAGTAAACTGTCCACCAGACAAGTTTAATTCAAGGTCTAATTCAAATGAAAATCTCATTGAATTTTGCTCTTGGGTTCAATTAGCCTAAAATGAGTTGAAATAGCTTGATATAAATGAGTGGAAATGTGTGTCATAATTAAGCTACATCAAGGATTTTGTTGGAGTAATGAGTAATGATCTCCCTTTGACCATATTTGAGGTCATGTGTATCTGGCTTTATGACAATAACAAGGACAAAGTCTCCAGTGACCCTGAAGTAATAAAACAAAAGCTCAATCTTAAACCTCAGACTTGTAATGTAGCCTTCATCATGTGTCTGAACACACACACACACACACACACACATACACACATTAACCGGGTGTTTTTAAGCAATAGCCTTTTTAGGCAGATGTGTTTTGGTCAGTGGTGAGGAGATGTTTCCTACTGACCGGCTGCCGTGGAGCTGAAAAACATCCGCTGTATACACACTGGACAAATGTACAACCACTACACTCATCCCAGTGACAGAGATGTGTTTACTGTCGATTTTAACATGGAGATATAGAGGAATCACTTTAGAGATCCTGGTCTATAAAGATTATTTAAAGAGCTTAAAGTAAGCATGAAATCAACATGTGCACTTCTTATTTTTACATGCATATAGTAGTGGTTATAATAAACGTGCACTTCATTATATTGTTAAAATTCATTTGCCTTTCATAATCTTTAATCAAGTACCAAAACCTTTACTTCACCCTCAAATCTTCTGGTCACATGAAAAGCTTTTAGGGTGTGGCTATCAGTCATTTAGGGTGTGGCTATGAGCTTTTTAGGGCGGGGCTTTTAGTCCTTCAGGGTGTGGCTATCGGTCGTTTAGAGTGGGCTATTGTTCCTTTGGGGATGGGGTTATCAGTCCTTTAGGGTGTGGCTATCAGTCATTTAGGGTGTGGCTATGAGTCTTTTAGGGCGGGGCTTTTAGTCCTTCAGGGTGTGGCTATCAGTCGTTTAGAGTGGGCTATTGGTTCTTTGGGGGCAGGGTTATCAGTCCTTTAGGGTGTGGCTATCAGTAATTTAGGGGTGGGGATATCAGTCATTAAGGCCAGAGCTTTCAGTCATTTGGTAAGGGGTTATCATTATGAGTCCTTCATGGTTATCAGTCATTTAGGGCAGAGTTAGCAGTCATATAGGGAGGAGCTATCCGCCATTTAGTGTGGGGCTATTATTATGAGTCTGTTATGGTGGGGTTATCAGTCCATTTGGGTGGGGCTATCAGTAATTTAGGGTGTGGTAAACAGTCCTTTAGGGTGGGGCTATCAGTCCTTTACGGTGTAGCAATCAGTTGTTTGATGTGGGCTTATCAGTTTTTTTTGGGCGGGGTTATCAGTCCTTTAAGATGGGCATATCAGTCATTTAGGGTGGGGTTATCAGTCATTTAGGGCAGAGCTATTAGTCATTCAGGGCGGTGTTATCATCATGACTCCTTTATGATGGGATTATCAGTCCATTAAGCTATCAGTCATTTAGGGTGGGGTTATCATTATGATTCCTGTATGGTGGAACTATCAGTCCTTTAGGGTGGGGTTATCAGTTATTTAGGGTGGGGATATCAGTCCTTTAGGCTGGGGTTATCAGTGCTTTAGGTTGGGGTTGTCAGCTATTTACAGAGGAGCTATCAATCCTTTATGGTGGGGTTTTTAGTCCTTTAGGGAGGGACTATCAGTCATTTAGGGCAGGGTTATCAGTCCTTTGGGGGGCTATCGATGCATATCTTGTTTCTTCCCTGCTTTCATCCATTCGTCAGCTTTCCTCCATTTTGTTAGTAACAATCGTCTTTTAACAATCCAACTGGTTCCCTAATGATGAAATTATGCACAGCCCTATTTTTTTCATTTCAGGACTTTTTTTAATTAGATCTATGTCACATTATTCGAAAATTGGATAATCTTAGCAATCTTTTCACAACTTCCATGATTTCACGCTCATTAAAATATGCCATTGTTTTTTGTGAATATGTGCCCTCTAGTGGCCAAAAATGCACGCTGTGCCTTTAATAAATAAAGAATGTTTCACACACACACACACACAAACACACACAAGCAGAGCATTGAGCAATGAGAATGAAATGGACAGGTGGATCAGCAGGGGGTTTGTAAGTGAATAGGTTCATGTATGATTGTAGTCTTACCCGAGTGTGTGTACGAATGTGCATTTTTAGCCCGTCGTTCTTGCTGAAGGCTTTGTCACAGTAGGGACACTGATACGGCCGCTCACCTATAGATAGAAAAACACAAACAAACTTCAGACAAAAAAAAGATTCATATTTTATTGACCATTTACTCATATACTACACAAGAACGGATGCCGCTTTGAAACAGAAACTTATTTTATCAAAGTCTTTTCAATTTAGGCTGCAAAAAAATAGAGTTAGCCTACTAGCGAAATTTTATGTCTGCTGTGATCTGAGCTGTATTGGTTTACCGGCAAGCGTGAGCAGAATGTGGTTGATTTGGGCGGTTTGCAAGACCTGCATGGAGGAATGTTTAGCGGAGCGTCACACCTCTCTGCTTTTTGCTCACGTGACTCTGGCTGCTACAGTATATCAGTTCAGTGTGTTCACTGCGTTACATAACTGCCCCCTGCTGGTCATGTCTTTCTTGTGTTAGACCATGTTGTGCTTTGACGCGCATTACTGCAGTAAGATGTGACACCACTTTAGATCACTCACGAGTTCTCGGTAGCCATATCTGTATATACCAGTCATTGTCAATAGGTTTGGCCGTGAGACTACAGCACTGAATATGAAAAACTAAGTCAGTTACATTACGACTTTGGAGCTTGAGGGTGTTTTTCTCATATTTGACCTCAGTGACCTCGAACTAATTAGTCAAAATACAGGGAGTGCAGAATTATTAGGCAAATGAGTATTTTGACCACCACATCCTCTTTATGCATGTTGTCTTACTCCAAGCTGTATAGACTGGAAAGCCTACTACCAATGAAGCATATTAGGTGATGTGCATCTCTGTAATGAGAAGGGGTGTGGTGTAATGACATCAACACCCTATATCAGGTGTGCAGAATTATTAGGCAACTTCCTTTCCTTTGGCAAAATGGGTCAAAAGAAGGACTTGACAGGCTCCGAAAAGTCAAAAATAGTGAGATATCCTGCAGAGGGATGCAGCACTCTTAAAACTGCCAAGCTTCTGAAGGGTGATCATCCAACAATCAAGCGTTTCATTCAAAATAGTCAACAGGGTCGCAAGAAGCATGTGGAAACACCGAGGCGCAAAATAACTGCCCATGAACTGAGAAAAGTCAAGCGTGCAGCTGCCAAGATGCCACTCGCCACCTGTTTTGCCATATTTCAGAGCTGCAACATCACTGGAGTGCCCAAAAGCACAAGGTGTGCAATACTCAGAGACACGGCCAAGGTAAGAAAGGCTGAAAAACCACCACCACTGAACAACACACACAAGCTGAAACGTCAAGACTGGGCCAAGAAATATCTCCAGACTGATTTTTCTAAGGTTTTATGGACTGATGAAATGAGAGTGAGTCTTGATGAGACCTCTCTGAACAGTGTCTGGGAGGCTGTGGTTGCTGCTGCACGCAATGTTGATGGTGAACAGATCAAAACACTGACAGAATCCATGGATGGCAGGCTTTTGAGTGTCCTTGCAGAGAAAGGTGGCTATATTGGTCACTGATTGGTTTTTGTTTTGTTTTTGAATGTCAGAAATGTATATTTGTGAATGTTGAGATGTTATATTGGTTTCACTGGTGAAAGTAAATCATTGAAATGGGTATATATTTGTTTTTTGTTAAGTTGCCTAATAATTCTGCACAGTAATAGTCACCTGCACACACAGATATCCTCCTAAAATAGCTCAAACTAAAAACAAACTAAAAACTACTTCCAAAAATATTCAGCTTTCATATGAATGTGTTTTTTGGGTTCATTGAGAACATGGCTGTTGTTCAATAATAAAATTAATCCTCAAAAATACAACTCGCCTAATAATTCTGCACTCCCTGTGTGATATTACCACCGCTGACCGATGGCAGTTCAGATGTGTGTGGTTTTCTGAAAGGTCCATTTTGGCAGTTGTTTTGAACATCGAGAACTAGCTCCAAACAAATGACCTGCTTTGGTCTGAATTTAATGTTGGAGTCTTGATCGTGTTATTTGGATGCTGGAATACATTCTCAAAACCAGGAGTAAGACTCGAAAGACAAAAGCTGTGATGTGGCATGTTTATTTGTGGGCTGTTTTTTAGTAGCACAGTCAGTTACGTCATTATTCAAGCCAGTTGGTGGATCTGAGGCCCTGTGCCAGGACCATTTCGGATGGCAGGACTTTCTAATTGGTGATCAAGGCACATTACTGCATCACAATCACTCCTGACGTTCTGCTTTGCTGGAATCAAAGCTTGGAAAAAAAGGAAAAGAAAAAAACACTGGAATCTGCCTCTTTGGATGGAGGATGTTTTAATGCCAGGCATGATTCGGGTTTGGAACGGGGGGAAACCTGGCACACAACTTGGGAATCTGCATAATATTAAAGCCTCCAGTATGTTGTGGGATTCAGTGCAGAAAGCAAGCATATCATTTAGAACAAAATATGACATGTTTGATGACTTACTCCGACTTACAAACGTGGCTTTTTTTCTGATCACAAATATATTTTTATTTTTTTAGCTCAAGACCAAGTAGAGCTTAACTGGATGCATGTATGGCACGGTTCATGAAAAAAACAAACCATTTGGTTTTCCTGTGATGTTTGGTGTGAGTGTATTGTTTGGTTCATGCACTGTAAAATCCAATAAGTTAAGGTAACTCAAACCATTTGAGGAAACCGATTGCAACAAACCATTTAAGTTCAAAAACTAATCCTAAAGCCTGTTTCACACCGCAAGAGCTGAAGCAGCAGTGGCGCGATAGTTTTGGTGCTGGGTCTGTTTTTGCCACGCTGCTTACGCTCAATTAAAGTGACAGTGCATTGATAATGACTAGGGCCAGATGGAATCTGCGGACATTTTTTGCTATTTCTGCGGAGTATTTTGTTAAAAATCTGCGGATTCATGCGGAATGATTTTAGGAGTATCATAACTAAAATCTTAGTATATGAAATAAAAAGTAATACCTTTTTAACATTTATTTAATGTTTACAATGCAAATCCAATTAGATTCACTTTCTTTGCTAAACAAAGCAAGTCTCTCGTATAAAATCTCTATTAAAAGACAGAAAATAGTACTTTACAAACTGTATTGTAAATAAATCATATGAATATTTTCATATTAGTCAGTAATATTACTGAAACTAATTTAAAAACTGATTAAATATACATGTACACATATTTACACCAGTAAATAAACGGAATCAATGATGGGCTAAAAATCTGCGGAATTCTGCGCGCGCAGATTCCGTGTGGGCCTAATAATGACCCAAACACATTGAATAACAATAAAAATTAGCAATTTTACCCAATGAATGCATCAATAATATCAACTGATTCATATATGGTCAATCGAATGAACTTAAACGATTAAAAAAGGCAACAAATATTTATTTAGGACTTTACTACAAAACCAAATGTAAAACAACTTTAGTATTAGTTTTGCTTAGTACGTTGCACACTAGTTTGATCATGTTTAGGCTAAATATCATTATAACTATATTGTATAAATATTATTATAACTATAGGCCTACAACATCCTGACAGTCAAAAACAAAACGACATGATGTCACGGGCGATTGTCTTCTGAGTGACATAAACGACACTCTTCATAGAGTTGCATACAGTTCTTTATGATCTATATCATTTGTAAAATAAAGACTTACAGGTTAAGGAAACAGCATAGGAGGAAGTTGCTGCGGGCCTTAGGGCAGATGAAAAGTTTTTAAAAATGTGTATTTATAAATAGAGAGAGAGATAGGTAATTAGATAGAATAGACAGTGATAGATTGATATGTGCAGCAGATGCCGATGAGCTGCTCGCTGCAGACGCAGTCGGTGTGAAAGGCAAACGCCTGCGTGCTGCTTCTGCTCTCCATACGCGCTGCACGATCGCTGCTCACGCCTAGCTTTTACTTGCAGTGTGAAACAGGCGTAATGAGTACTGTGAACTTAATTCATTAGAGTAAACGAAGCAATTTGAGCACAGTAAAACCCAATAAATGAAGAGAACTCAACTGAGTACTGTAAAACCTAATAAGTTAAAGCAACTCAAACCACTTGAGGAAACCGATTGCTACAAACCATTTGAGTTAAAAAACTGATCTATACGAGTTCTGTGAACTTACTCCATTTAAGTTGAAGTAATGAGGTATTTAATAACTCGTTACCTTAAACACTGAGTTCAAAACTCTTTTCAAATGAGTAGAATTAACTTTCAGTAATTCTTTGAGTTAACTACACTCATTTCACTTGATAAAGTTGACTGTTTGGTTTTACAGCGAGTGTCTGTATTTTATTTATTTTTTTAATCATTTGATGGGGAAGCAAGTGATCGGAGGGTTTTGGTACCTGACTGGAATATGCGATCCCACAGTATGGATTAGGGTTGGGCGATGCCGACCAATTTGGCATCGCACGATGTTTAATGTGAAATATCGTGATGGACGATGGTATTGTCATCAGAACCATGATACAAATCTAACAGGGAATGTCTGTCTCACACAGATACTGTGCAGAAACTCCAATAAAACACACATTTATGCAAACAGAACAGGTTTTAGCTTTAGTAATGGGAATAAAAAGTTGAAGTATGAATTATTAGCCACTAACACCCCCCCCCCCCCCCCCCCTACATTTCCCCCCCAGTTTATAATAGTATTAATAACTCATTTCTAGTAACTGATGTCTTTTATCTTTGCCATGATGACAGCACATAAAATTAGACTAGATCAGAGATGCCCAAACTAGGGCCTGCGGGGCAAAGTTGGCCCAGGGTAACCTTTAATTTGGCCCGCCATCCCATCTGAGAAGTGAGAGAGAATGATGGGGAGATTTTCAATTCAAATGTAATGCAACTATTTGTTTGTTCATTCATTCATTCATTTTCTTTTCGGCTTAGTCCCTTTACTAATCTGGGGTCGCCACAGCGGAATGAACCGCCAACCCAAGCGAACGCAGGGAGAACATGCAAACTCCACACAGAAACGCCAACTGGCCCAGCCGAGGCTCGAACGAGCGACCTTCTTGCTGTGAGGCGACAGCACTACCTACTGCACCACTGCGTCGCTATTTGCTTGTTTTATTATTAAAATCTAACTGAAATTAAGTGAATAAATTCAATTAAATAGTGTAAATGAATCAGATTTTGTTTAAATTGGTGAGTAAATCAAGTCAAAGACAGATTCTGCTTGACTGATGTATTTAGCACTGAACTCCACTGTGTACTCAATGTGATTGTTTGATTTTGATTGCAATAAGTTTATCATTTAAAAAGTTATACTGCGTTAGTTAATACAATTTAAAGCAATGTTTGCTATTCATTTAGAAATATTAGGAAATAAATTAGAAATTGCCCTTGGCAACTTTAATATAATACTGTTTGGTATATTTACCTTCGGCCCACGGCTCGCAATAGTATTTGGTTTTTGCCCCTTCATATGAAAACGTTTGGGCACCCCTGGACTAAATATTCTTCAAGACACTAGTATTCAGCTTAAAGTGACATTTAAAGGCTTCACTAGGGTGATTAGGGTAAAGTTAGGGTAATTAGGCAAGTCATTGTATAACAGTGGTTTGTTATGGAGACAATCAAAACTAATATTGCCTAACGGGCTAATGATATTGACCCTAAAATGGACATAACACAATTAAGAACTGCTTTTATTCTAGCTGAAATAAAACAAATAAGACTTTCTCCAGCAGAAAAAAATATTAAAGCAAATGCTGTGAAAAATTCCTTGCTTTGTAAATGTAAATCAGTTTCTCAATGCTATGCTCTGCATCTCTTTAGATTACCAGCGACGTAAAAGCAGTCACATTTTGTGTCTCTATCTCCACCATCTGAGCCCTGAAGCGGGCGGGGTCAGAATAAGCCACGCCCCTCCGTGGATCAAAGCCACACTGAGCTGAATGGCAGAGATGCTATCAGTATCACCACAAAGGAGGAGTGACAAGCTGTCAATCAGCGAGCGCACAACACGTGGCTCTGCTTTAGATAAAGCTGATGGAGGCTGCAGATAGCGCAGCAGTTATGATTGAAGACCTACAGTCCAGCAGTGGGAGGTAACACACACCGCCATGCTGGAAACCCAATTCGAGAGCTCCGATTCAAGATTTCGGGTTGGGGAAATGGTACTGATTAACATGATATGATCATCTCCTAGAGAGTGTTGTTATTGTTACCTAACACTAAATCATACCTGAGATAAATGAATTAATATAGTAATACTATAACTTATCTAAATAAGGCACAAAGAAAAAAATAAAATCTAATTTAAAATGTAACACAAAAATGCAATAATGGTGGCTCAGTGGTTAGCACTGTCGCCTCACAGCAAGATGGTCGCTGATTCGAGTCCTGGCTGGGCCAGTTGATATTTCTGTGTGGAGTTTGCATGTTCTCTCCGTGTTGGTGTGGGTTTCCTCCGGGTGCTCCGGTTTCCCCCACAGTCCAAACACATGCGCTATAGGGGAACTGAATAAGCTAAATTGGCTGTAATGTATGAGAGTGTATGGGTATGGGGAATTCTTTCAGAACTTGCAGGGTATTTTACTATTTAATAAATAGAGGAGCTCTGCATTTAACCACACAATGTATAATCTACACCTTCATTTACCTTTAAAAAATATTAGAATATTGATACCATCTAAGAACTTCCTGATGCTACACATGTCTTGTATACTCGTTAATGTAAGCTGAAAGTAATTTGTTTGCTACGTTTGTATTTTTGTCTTATTAGTTCAGTAAAATCACAGTCAATTGAGATTGTAATCCCCTCTTTCATGTGTTCAGAATAATAAGAATACTTCCATCACACAAATGTAAGGCTCTGCCATCTTGGTTTCTGTGCATTACCATGTGATTACACTCATATTAATTATTTTTTGAAAAAAATCTAATTAGTTAATCTAAAAAAGTAATATTATTACGTAACTCGTGTTACTTGTAATGCGTTACCCCCAACACTGTTTGCGGTTATCTGCAGAGAAACGTTTAAAAAATTGCTACAATGGACCCTTACAATAACTGCTGCAAAATATGGTTTGCCATCTCCAGGTTGGAATAAAGTCCTTACCTCAGGTGGAGGAGCTCAAGTATCTTGGGATTTTTTTCACGAGTGAGGGAAGGATGGAGCGTGAGATTGACAGGTGGATTGGTAAAGTGGCAGCAGTAATGTGGTCGATGTACTGGTCTGTTGTGGTAAAGAAAGATCTGAGCCGAAAAGCAAAGCTCTTCATTTACCAGTCAATCTACGTTTCTACTCTCTCCTCTGCTCATGAGCTTTGGGTCATGACCGAAAGGACAAGATCTCGGATACAAGCGGCTGAAATGAAGTTCCTTCATAGGGTGGCAGGGTGCACCCTTATAGATAGGGTTAGGAGCTCTGTCACCCGGGAGGAGCTCGGAGTAGAGCCGCTGCTCCTCCACATCGAGAGAAGTCAGCTGAGGTGGCTCGAGCATCTGTTTCGGATGCCTCCTCGCCTACCTAGGGAGGTGTTCCAGGCATGTCCCACCGGGAGTAGACCTCGGGGAAGACCCAAGACACGCTGGAGGGACTATGTCTCTTGGCTGGCCAGGGAATGTCCGGGATCCCCCGGAGGAGCTGGAGGAAGTGTCTGGGGAGAGGTAAGTCTGGGGTTCTCTCCTAAGACTGCTGCCCCCGTGACCCGGCCCCGTAAAAAGTGGATCAAAATGAATGAATGAATGAATGAATGAAAATATTCCACAGTATATTTTCAATTCTGACATTAGTAGAGAGCAGTGTACTGCGCTTTTTATCTTAATAGACAACCACTGCATCAATGGGCTTGGTGCCGGAGCGCACGACATCAGGCACTTTTTTAAAGAAACAATTTTATTTACATTTAACAGGCAACAGAATAAACCACTGTTGTCCACTGACTTGTTTAGTTAACCTAACTTGCCTGGTTTGACTTCATTTACAATTTAAGCTTAATGCTAGTAAAATAACTAGTAAAATAGTACATATGTCATCATGGAAAAGACAAAAGAAATTAGTTATTAAAAATACTATGTTTAAAAATGTGTTTGATAACACTCCTTTAACTTGAGATGTACTGTGAATGAACGAGATCTTAAGTGTGACAAACCTTTGTTATAAAATGCATAGAAATATCAATTCCCAGTACTGGGTTCTGGCATCCTCTGGATAAAACATATGCCAGAATGGTTGGCGGTCCATTTTTCTGAGGCGACCCCTTAAAATTAAAAGACTAAGCCGAAGGAAAATGAATGAATGAATGACTACACATATATGCTGTCACTATTTATCTCCCAATAATGCATCATACGATTCAAATAATCCGTTTATGATCAATGGTCCATAGATTTAACATTAAAAACAAAGGTTAACACTGATATATGTAATATTCAACGCTGTACAAGATTTTCAATTCTGACATTAGTAGAGAGCAGTGTGCTGCGCTTTTTATCTTAATAGACAACCACTGCATCAATGGGCTTGGTGCTGGAGTGCACAACATCAGGTACTTAAAAAAATAAAAAATAAAAATATTAACATTTAACAGGCTACAGAATAAAGCACTGTTGTCCACTGACTTGTTTAGTTAACCTAACTTGCCTAGTTTGACTTTATATACAATTTAAGCTTAATGCTAGTAAAATAACTAGTAAAATAGTATGTACGTCATCAAAGAAAAGACAAAAGAAATTAGTTATTAAAAAATATTATGTTTAAAAATGTGTTTGATAACACTCCTTTAACTTGAGATGTACTGTGAATTAATGAAATCATAAGTGTGACAAACCATTGGTATAAAATGTATAGAAATATCATTTCCCAGCACTGGGTTCTGGCATCCACTGCATAAAACATAAGCCAAAATGGCTGGCAGTCCATTTTTCTGTGGCGACCCCTTAAAATTAAGAGACTAAGCCAAAGGAAAATGAATGAATGACTACAAATATCAGCTGTCACTATTTATCTCCCAATAATACATCATACGATTCAAATAATCTGTTTATGATCAATTGTCCATAGTTTTTAACATTAAAAACAAAGGTTAACACTGATATATGTAATATTCAATGCTGTACAACAAGATTTTAAATTCTGACATTAGTAGAGAGCAGTGTGCTGCGCTTTTTATCTTAATAGACAACCACTGCATCAAATGGCTTGGTGCCGGAGCGCACGACATCAGGCACTTTTTTGAAGAAACAATTTTATTAACATTTAACAGGCTACAGAATAAACCACTGTTGTCCACTGACTTGTTTAGTTAACCTAACTTGCCTAGTTTGACTTTATTTACAATTTAAGCTTAATGCTAGTAAAATAACTATAAAATAGTATGTACGTCATCATGGAAAAGACAAAAGAAATTAGTTATTAAAAATATTATGTTCAAAAATGTGTTTGATAACACTCCTTTAACTTGAGATGTATTGTGAATTAATGAGATCTAAAGTCAAACAAACCATTTGTACAACATGCACATAAATATCATTTCCCAGTACTGGATTGTGGCTGGAAGAACATATGCCAAAATGGTTGGCGGTCTATTTTTCTGTGGCGACCCCTGAAAAATAAGAGACTAAGCCGAAGGAAAATGAATGAATGACTACAAATATCAGCTGTCACTATTTATCTCCCAATAATACATCATATGATTCAAATAATCTATTTATGATCAATTTTCTATAGTTTTTAACATAAAAACAAAGGTTAACACTGATATATGTAATATTCAACGCTGTACAACAAGAGAGAGAGAATATAAACAGGTATAGATGAGAAAAGTTGACTTGCCAAAGAAAACTGGCTACTGAGGTCTATATTTAATACAGCTAATATTGTGCCCCTTGCTAAAAGCAGAGAACGAGTACGCTGCGCATTATGAATTTGGGTGTAGGACAGATTTAATGTTAAAAAGAGGAGTAACGCATAAATCAAGCTCGGCATGATGTCAGCAAAATAATTTCCCCGCATAAGAAAGAGAGCCATTTAACTGGAACAGCCTGAGATAAAAGTTGGCTCGCTGGAACAGCTTCTGTTGCTCTGGCATATTGTGTAGGAATTATTTAGAGTTTCGGAAAAGACGTAAAAGTATCAAGCTCACATAACCGTGAGATCCAGCCATCGCCAGCAGGAAGCAGAGAGAAACCCAGGCACGTGAAACAAAGCTCTATTCTCATTACGGGCCTTTCTGGGCTAATGAAATAAGGGTTTTCTGGATGGAGAATGGCTCCCTTCGGAATAGGTAATGCGTCTGGCAATTGGGGCAGCCCCATGGAGAAACGTGAAATGGCAAAACATAACTTAATAAGACACTGCCTTCTGAGAGATGCCAATAGCTGTGTTCTTGTGTGCGCAACAATCCCGTTCTTCTTAATGCAATCTCTTGAGGGAATAATTGTTGGATCCCAAAAAAAAAAAGAAAAGTGTTTAGATTAATTAGATAAATGAAGAGATTGGCGAGGAAAACTTTTTTGCTGCCCTTTGAATAATAAGGTTAATTAGCTCAGCTTCAGGGGGAATGCACACGCAAGATGTTCATTAAACATGAGAGCGCTCTCCAAACGAGTCTGCCGAGACCTTACAAACGATCCGTTATGGCGCTGATTTGATGGTGACAAGCTCACCGTGTACGTCCAAAATCTGGATGTAATCCACTGTGCTAAAAAACTATGTAATCCATTAAGCATTGCAGCAATGAAATGAATCGCACACTAAATGCTCTGCGTCATGCGTGACAGTTGGAAGTATCAAACACCATACGCTTACATTCAGTATGGTAATTCATTAAATACATTTTATTTGAAAAAAGCTGAGTTCTGAATGTTATTCAATGAGAAGAATCTATATAAGTTTCACACCCAGTGGTTGTACTAGGTATTGCAGGCCTGGTTCAAAATATACTCAAGCGCAGGTTGCCAGATAGTCGACACCAACAGGTGACTATCAAGCCTAAAGCCTAATTTAAGGGTGATTTAAGTGAGTTTTGTTCCAACTAACATCTAAAATTTATATTTTAGAAACGTCTATTCTATTCTTAGCTTCTATTTCCTGCAGCTGAAAAACAGGATAACACACTGTGATCAGCTCAGGTACACCTCATGTGCTTTATTCAGTGTTAAACGCTATTAATGTGAGCTTGAATGGCATTTCACATGACATTTATTGCCGTATACTGAAAGCAGCAGCAGATAGTTCACCTCAGATCTGGAAAATAAAATAAACCGTTTGAGATTGAGCTTCAGAACTGTGACTCAGTGCAAGCCAACACATATCAGCGATTCAGCATCTACATTTAATCATGTTAAAGAGGTTTAAATATGTATTAATTAGACTGAAAACCTTACCGTTTCACTGGCGTGCAGTGAGTGCACTATTCTGTGCTTCTGAATGTCTGTATTTACATTTCTGTCGTGTTTCGTATGGTGTAAACTGCAAATTGCATATCGCTGCAAATCTCGTCACATAGTGTGTTAGGACACGCGGTTACAATATAACCTGCTCACCTAATGCTTATTTTATTTGCTAATTTATAACCACCTCGCGTGGAACTCTGAATCTGCATCTCATTTCAGAGTCTGCTACTGTCCACCGGAGGTCGCATTTCAGTCACGGACTCATACTTTAAGAGCCTTCCTTACTGACTGAATGAAATTTTTGCCACCAAGGTAACCAGGGGTGCTGGAATATAATTGGCTAAACTGGCATTGGGTGGGTTTAATGACCAATATAAAGACAGACGTTCCGGCAGGTAACGCACATTTTCAAAGCAGTTTTACGGATAAACAAGAATGTTTCTTAAATATCTGCAAACATATTATGGTACTTTTATGCTTTAGGAAAGTGAAAAACGTACAGACAGCACCTTTAAGTAAGTTTAAGTTTTATTTTATCTGTTGTCAAGGCAACTTGTTACATGTAGCAAAATTATTTATTTGCCAATATTTGTTGGGTGATTGCTTTATCAAACACCTTGTGTATTTTTATTTTAGTGAAACAAACATATTGGTGTAGGTTTTAGTTTATATTGAATATATATATGGTTGAAATTTGCATTAAGGTTTCCTTAATTTTATTGTTATTTGTTAGTTATTATCGTTCTTGTATATTGTTACTTAGTTAATGTTATTGAATTTACTATGTCCCAAAAGATTCGCACCAAATGGGGAAACAAACTTGAGCTTGATTCAAACCAAACAGGACAGGTATGAATAACGTTCAGTAATACTACTATTTACATGTGGTATAAAAAAACATTAAATATAGATGGAAACAAGATGTTTAACATTTCATGCGTGCTCAATTTCAACTTCTTCTAGAGGTAGTGGAAAACACATTAGGTCTGATTGTGTTCATAGCATAAACGTAAATGTGGTCGAATGTGTTTTATGTGTTGGTCTATTGTACATCGTCCCGCTGACCTAACATGTGATGCGACAGATTGTTAGAGAAACTTGGTGGTTATGTTTTCCAAAACCACATCACCGAGTTCAAACCTTCATCTTTGAGTCAAGTTGGCATCAACTTCTGGCATGAACATTATTTCACTAATTAATGCATTTAAATCATTTATTGGGGCGGCACAGTGATGCAGTGGGTAGCACTGTTGCCTCACAGCAAGAAGGTCGCTGGTTCGAGTCTCGGCTGGGTCAGATGGCATTTCTGTGTGGAGTTTGCATGTTCTCCCCATGTTCGTGTGGGTTTCCTCTGGTTGCTCCGATTTCCCCCACGATTACAAAGATGTGGTATAGTTGAATTGGGTAAGCTAAATTGTCAGTAGTGTATGTGTGTATGTCATGGTCCTCCAGGTTAGGGGTAGAGCATTGGGCTAATGACCCACCTCATAAAAATTAGATGCTAAAAAACACCAACATGATGCGGCTAAATATCAACTTCCATATATAAAACAGTCCTGGGAGTAAGTAAAGTCGTCGATTAACGTCATACTATTCATTCATTTACACAAGCCAAAGTCGTTCTGTTTTTATTTCTGTTCTGTTACAAGAAATATTTTCTGTTTTAGTTTGTACTTTGTGGTTTTATCTCTGTCCGCTCCTCTTTTCACTATTCTCATTTATAGTTTGTTCAGTCGTTCATTGAACAAACGGCTCATTGACTATGTTCACCTGTGCCTTGTGTAGTTACTCATAATCTTGTGTTAACACTCCCTGAGCTCCTTCCGTTCATTGTGAAGTATTGTTTTTGTGTTATTTGCAAACTGTTGCATAGGTTTGGAGATGCTTGCATTATCTCCTTTGTTATAGTTATAGTTATACCTGGGATATAGTTACCTGCTATACTCTGTGGTTCACCTCAGACAGCACTTTTCTCCTTAACACTAAATTGTTCAGCTGTTACAGAGATGGCATTTGAGGACAACTTCCCTGGTTTCACTCATGCGATGTTTGATTTATTACTTTTTCTCACTTGCGTCACACTTAGGGATAGCCAATCTGTTCTGAATGAAGCACTATATAAATAAAGGTGACTTGACTCGTCTTGACCGCTCTTCATAAGGAAAAAATGCACCTTCCACATCCTTCCAGTCCACAGAGAAGCCAAGCTTGGTGATCAACTCCATACAACGTTGGTTTTGGGAACTAAACAACCTCACACAACACCATATGCGACGAAATCTCGAACAAAAATCTTGAAACAGATCTTCACCAGCCACATCTTAAAACCACACATCCCGCCCCCCCAATCCATCTCTAAAGATTAAGTGGTTTCCTCCTTTGGTTTTGGTCTACATTTTGGTGTGTATTTCTGCCATCAGGAAACGCCCATCACCCAAAGCTATTTATCACCATCGCATCTGCTGCAGTCATGTTACAGCGTCTTGCATGGCTTGATGCCCATTTGCAACTTTCATCAAGGATGGCGGTGTCGGTTTACAGGTCGGCCTGTTGACAAACAACCAAATTCACTACACAGATGTCCTAGCGTACAACAGGGGCATCTATCATGAGTGTAACAAGTAGGACACTGGGTTAGACCTCTGTAGAAGACATTAGAAGAGGGATCCGAAAGAGGGTTCATCCTCAGACCCTGAGTAAGGGGATTTGAGCATCTGTCAGGTCTGTAAAACAGGGATTATCTCAGGACAAAAAGAGCCTGTGTTCTCACCAGCAGATGGTACTGAGGAGGACTGTTTCTGGCTGAAGATCGCCCATGTGACTGAGGCAGGGATCACCAATCTTGTTCCTAGAGGTCTGGTGTACTGCATATTTTAGCTCTAACCCTAATCAAACACAACTAATCAAGGTCTTCCAAGGTATACTTGAAACTTCCGAGAAGGTATGATGAGGCAAGTTGGAGCTAAACTCTGTAGGGACACAATGACCAAGGACTGAGGTTGGTGACCCTTGGTCTGAGGCAATATTGTCTTATAATATCGGCGCACCAATCAGGAGCTGGTCCGCGGAGTATGAAAGGCGTGCACTTGCGTTGTTTCATCAGGAGCGCTTGGCTCATCGCCAAACTCCTCACTTGTGTCGGCCAGCCTGTTCGTTGTGTTTGTACTTATTATTTTTGCTGTTGTTGTTGTTGAGTGTTTCTAGAGTAAAGGATCGATTTATTCGAGAATCTTGTGCAAGTTAATGTAGTATCTATTGAGAAGTTGAACGATCTTCATGAGAATTGGATTATCAAACAACTCTTGTTTTGCTAATGGCTAACAGTGTGTTCTTTACGAGAATCCTATTAATTCTGAGCAGCGTAGTAGTTATCTGTTAGTTAGTTTATGGAGGCATTGCCACATTTGTTGTTGTGTTTTGGAGGTAGTAATGAAGTTTAGTGGCGCCACGGTGGCGTAGTGAGTAGCACGTTTGCCTCACAGCAAGAAGGTCGCTAATTCGAGCCCCCGCTGGGTCAGTTGGCATTTCTGTGTGGAGTTTGCATGTTCTCCCCGTGGTTGCGTGGGTTTCCTCCGGGTGCTCCGGTTTCCCCCACAAGTCCAAAGACATGCTGTATAGGTGAATTTGTTAGGCTAAATTGTCCGTAGTGTATGAGTGGGAATGTGTGTGTATGGATGTTTCCCAGAGATGGGTTGCGTCCGGAAGGGCATCTGCTGCATAAAAAATATGCTAGATAAGTTGGCGGTTGATTCCGCTGTGGCGACCCCGGATTAATAAAGGGACTAAGCCGACATGAAAATGAATGAATGAATGAAGTTTAGTTAAGCATCGTGCTGAAGTTTACCGTTTTGTTTCTGCATTTTTCTTTGTTC
This sequence comes from Danio albolineatus, assembly GCA_903798035.1. NCBI lineage: Eukaryota > Metazoa > Chordata > Actinopteri > Cypriniformes > Danionidae > Danio > Danio albolineatus. Next base: position 3,043,826 of record CAIGQQ010005788.1, on the reverse strand, counting down.
AGTTAGTTTAGTGGGTCGGGGTTTAGTTAGATCGTTTTGTCATGTTTATTTCTTTGTTTTGGCAACACTCCTGTTTTTCGTTTGATTTGATTATTCAAAATTACATTTATATTACATCTAATTTTCTATATTCATTGTTTGATATGCTCTGTTTAATAAATGCATACTTTTTGTTTCACTTATGAAGTAGTTGTGTGTTCTCCTTGAGACTCACTGATTGTTACGTCTCATCCATTTAATAACTTAAACACGTTACATTTGCAAGTTTAATGGAATTAAAGTATAAATTGAAATGCAAAGTCAAAGTATAAATAGCAGAGGTGAACAAACTGATATTCCCAACCAGCAAATATGAATCCATGATAAAGAAAATGACACCAAATATAAAAGGAGATGCCTACGCACTATAGGCATCACTAATGACTAGATTGCTGAGAAATACCCTCAAGATAAATGTAAACATCATTGAATTAGACCTCTGACAGGGACCTGAGGGTTTTAAACAAGTGCAGTCAATGGATCGCAAGTGCCCTCAAGATACAGTTTATGGTCATATCATTTTGTTCTGTTAGTATGGGATCCAAATTTTCATTTGTTCATTTTCCTTCGGCATAGTCCCTTATTTATTAGGGGTTGCCTCCGTGGAATGAACCGCCAACTTATCCAGCATATGTTTTACACAGCGGATGCCCTTCCAGCCGCAATCCATACACACTCATACACTAGGGACATTTTAGCTTACCCAATTCACCTGTACCGCATGTATTTGGACTGTGGGGGAAACCGGAGCACCCGGAGGAAACCCACGCAAACGCAGGGAGAACATGCAAACTCCACACTAATTCGCCAACTAGCCCAACCGAGGCTCGAACCAGCGACCTTCTTGCTGTGAGGCGACAGCACTACCTACTGCGCCACTGCGTCGCCATCCAAATATTAATTCATTCATTTTCCTTCAGCATACTCCCTTATTCATTAGGGGTTGCCTCCGCGGAATGAACCGCCAACGCATCCAACATATGTTTTATGTAGTGGTGCCCTTCCAGCCACAACCCAGTATTGGGAAACACCCATACACTCTCACATTTACACACATACACTACGGACAATTCTACTTCATCCAATTCACCTAAGGCGCATGTGTTTGGACTGTGGGGATTCCGGAGCACCCGGAGGAAACCTACACCAACACAGGGAGAACATGCAAACTCCATATAGAAATGCCAACTGGTCCAACCAGGACTCGAACCAGCGACCTTCTTTCTGTAAGATCAATGAGCCACCATGTCGCAAGGGATCCAAATAAAAGATGTAAATAAGACCAGACTGTGTTGCATTTCTTTTGGAGATCCCAGTGTACTTGCCATTACGGTCCATTGGTTTTTAGCCCACCAGGTCTCCGCACAGGTCATGTGACTGAAACCTCTCAATCGCAATTGAGCTGAAAGTGGCACCTGAGCCATACGCCGGAAACTCCACATCACACAAGTTTACTGGTGGTCTCTTTTGGCTAAGTCTCCACGTGATAACAAACCAAGAATATACTCGTAAGGACACTAGCTTTGTGGCAGAGGCAAGAGCAAATCACTTTTTCTTCCAAATCTGTGAAAATGGACTTGTTATTTTGATTTATCCAGTGGATCTCTATCTGAGCCCCTGGTGTGTGTGTGTGTGTGTGCGTATGTGGAAAGGGGGCTAACTGATTTAGCATGTGTTGTAATGCGACACCGTCTTTGTGTGACCCGAGAGTCTCCGCTCTCTTTCCAGATCCCCGGCGGTCCCCTGTGGCCCCAGACACCCCCGTCTGCTAATCGATCCGTTTGGCACCCCCTCGTGTGAGAGTGTGTGTGTGTGTGTCTGGTGAACAGATGCTTGTCCCTGTCACATGCCGAGCGTTGCGCTGGTGTTATGGTTGTAGCTCAGGGTCTTGGGTATGAAAGACATTAGGTCTGTCCATCACAGACTCCCATCCTGGCTCCCCTTTTTCTCATTCCAACATCCAAAGCGGGCTCAGGTTATTAATGCGTTTATACACTGTGCAGACTGTACATTTGGGCCTGCAGGCACCGGAATTCAATATTGATCGCTTGCGAACGATACGCGACTGAATTTAATCAGTCACAGACACACCCGATCACTTCACACTTGACCTGCTGATTACTGACAGGCCAGCACACATGCTTAAACGCTACCATGTACGCACTGTGTTCAGTACAAGTGCATGCATCAAGTCAATTCGAATTTAGAGGGAAATATTTTGGTCGCACTTTATTTTGATGGTCCGTTTGTTGAATTTAAGTTAAATCGCAACTAATTCCCATTAGATTATAAGTAGCCTGTTAGGTTGGGGTTAGGGTTGGGGTTAGTGTAAGTTGACATGTACTTGCAAAGTTTTTTATAGTCAGTTAAATGTCTGTTGAATGTCAGTATCAGCAGATATTAAGCAGACAGTCTACTAATACTCAAATGGTCCATCGAAATCAAGTGTTATCGATATTTGTTATAGATTTGGGGTTTCAAATTCTTCATGTTTATTTTGGTGTCCACACCAATGCACAAAAACATTGATTAAAAGCTGAAATATTCCTTGCAACAAAAATATTCTGAGGGCCATCAAATATAGATGAATATCATGAATATCAAGAAACACTGGGTAAAGAGGTAAAAGTCTAGACCAGGGGATCTCAAACTCCTGGAGGTCCGGTTTCCTGCAGATTTAGCTCAGCTAAGAAAGCCTAGTAAGAGCTTGATTAGCTAGCCCAAGTGTGTCTGATTGGGGTTGGAGCTAAAATCTGCAGGACACTGGACCTCCAGGACTGATTGAGATCGAGAAAAAAAATGACTAAATAAATAAACGAAAATCTTTTCAAAATTGTAGGTCAGTAATATACACTACATTCTCAGAAATAAAGGTACAGGAGCTGTCACTGGATACATTTAAAAGATACATATTTGTACCCAAAGAGTCCACAGTGGTACCTCAAAGGTGCATATTAGTCCACAAATGTACCTAAAAAGTATCTTTGAGGTACCATTATGAACCCTTCAGGTACAAATATGTACCTTTTGAAAGGGTACCGCCCCAGTGGCAGCTCCTGTACCTTTATTTCTGAGAGTGTCCCTGACAAAAGTCTTGTTGTAGATCCTAGTTGTGAGAACAAAAAATAATAACTTGACTGAAAAGTGGCAGAAGGTGGATTTTTCCCATGAATCATCTGTTGATCTGCATCCCAATCATCACAAATACTGCAGAAGACCTACTGGAACCCGCATGGAGCCAAGATTTTTACAGAAATCAGTCAAGTTTGGTGAAGGGAGAATCATGGTTTGGGGTTACATACAGTATGAGGGCGTGGATGGTAACCTCAATAGCCTGAGGTATCAAGACATTTGTGCTGCCCGTTACATTACAAACCACAGGAGAGGGCAAATTCTCCTGCAGGACAGCGCTCCTTCTCATATTTCAGCCTCCGCATCAAAGCTCCTGAAAGCAGAGAAGGTCAAGCTGCTCCAGGATTGGCCAGCCCAGTCACCAGATATGAACATTATTGAGCATGTCTGGGGTGTTGAAGATGAACCCAGAGACTCTTGATGAACTCTGGGAGTCCTGAACGCTTCCAGATGACTTTATTAATGCGTTATTTGAGTCATTGCAGAGATGTGTGGATGCAGTCCTCCAAGCTCATGGGAGTCATCCAAAATATTCATTCTTTTTGCACAATATTCATCTTTTTTCCATTCTATACAGTGCATTATTTCTGTTAAGCGACAAGACTTTAGTCTACGCATAAATAATCAAAATAATCAAAAATAAAGGCATGATCATATTTATATTGGTAAAATAAGCGTAATCTAGATGCCTTTGCCTTTCATATACAGTAAGCCACTTCTGATACCAAATGATCAACTAGAAGTCAAGTTATTACATCCAGTTGTGAGTAACCTGGGCTCACGAAAAACCTGCAAGGTCCTGTTCACATGGACACAGCTATTTTGAAAACCACTCTTTCTACATGTTTGTCTGAACCTTAACCCTAATTGAAACTTTCTAAAAACACTGGCCAGATTTTTGTGTGGTCGTGTGGCCACTAAAACTGGAGTTTTTGCCTCATGATGTCAGCATGCGCACAGTTTTCTCCTTTCTGATTGGCCAACATGGCTGGGTTTACACCAAACACGGAAGATGTGAGGCAAATATGTGCCTATTTGGTCTTACGCACAATCCCAATTCTATTTTTGTACCCCTACCCCGTTAGCCCTTGAAACAGAGTGTGAAGGCGAAGGGCTGCAAAATTTACCCATAAGAAATGGGATAGCACTACAACACCTGCACACATCATCATATGTCATCGCGATCTCTTGCTTCATAAGAGATCAGATGATCACAACTGCTGGAGTCATGCTGTAGACACCCCTACCCTTTTACGTGAATGCGGGAAGGTAAGGGGAAGGGCTAAGCGATAGAATTGGGATTGGGTCATAATCTAATGTAATTATACGATAATTACTTGGTTTACTTTGGTAATTTTCATATACGTCTAACAATAAGTGTTTTTGGAATTTATAAGGGATCCCCTGTTTCATTTTATTACAAGGATAAAATTTTGAGATCTCCATTGTTTAAGCATGACACATTTTGGAAGCCATTACTCCAAACAACCCTCCAACGAATCAATGTTGGGGGAAAAAGTAGAATTTTAAAGCCCTACTTTAAAAAGTGTCATCATATTAATCAACATCGGCAGATACAGCAATTGAGAAACAAGTCCCAAACACATCTTGAATCTAAACTAATCAAGTGGAAAAAGTTGTTCTTCTTCTGTTTTGATCCAGCAGTAGGAAGTTCAGTAGAGATGTTTATATCACACACATACATAGTTTTACTGGACTGGATGGGTTTCAGATTCCAGATGTGGCCGGACAGTGTGTGTGTGATTGTCTAAGTGAGCACTGTTAGACTACTGTGAGGACACAAGCTCCTGCAGCGAGAACATCCTAGAGAATTACCCATCACTACACACACACACACACACACACACTCGCGTGCCTCAGCTTCCCTTAGCATTACAAGATGCATGTGCAGAACTTCCTACAGCTGTGCTGTAACATTTCATACAGCTCTCCTTCCACATCTGAGCACCATAAACATGTCACTCCAGCCCTGAGATACTATGACTTTGTGTCCTCAAGGTTTAATTGTTGCATGAAATCACTTATCGGACGGACATCAAGTCTTAAATCAAGTGAAAACCGTTTGGCTTTTGATCGACATGAAGTCTAGTCAACTTTGTGGCTTATTCCGGCCAAGAGCTTTCCACATTAGCCAACATTAATTTAACACAGTGGTGCTGATAGCTGAAATATTTGGAATGTAATACAAATGCGCCAGACATTGACTTGGTAACACAAGTGTACTATAAGCTGCAAAATGAACAATGATTAGATATTTCTGTTTTGAGGACTGATAAGGGCGCCACGGTGGCGTAGTGAGTAGCACGTTCGCCTCACAGCAAGAAGGTCGCTGGTTCGAGCCTCGGCTGTGTCAGTTGGCATTTCTGTGTGGAGTTTGCATGTTCTCCCCGTGGTTGCGTGGGTTTCCTCCGGGAGCTCTGGTTTCCCCCACAAGTCCAAAGACATGTGATATTGGTGAATTGGGTAGGCATGAGTGTGTATGGATGTTTCCCAGAGATGGGTTGCAGCTGGAAGGGCATCTGCTGCGCAAAACAAATGCTGGATAAGTTGGCGGTTCATTCCACTGTGGCGACCCCAGAGTAATAAAGGGACTAAGCCGAAAAGAAAATGAATGAATGAATGTTTTGGGGTCTGATCTCTTCAAAAACAGATTCAAGAGTTCACACTTAAGCTGCTTTTCCACTGCACACGACATTCGGACACTGCTGCCGGAATACGCCCCCTTGTGGCAGTCGCACAGAACATTCAGTTTTGTCATGCACCATGGGAAGCTGATTCCCGTGGAGGTGTCCGAAATGAAGGAGAGCAAAAGCAAGAGCCTTTATTCTCCGTGCGTTCACCATGATTGAATGACTGAATGAATACTAGAAACTTAAAAAAGCTAAAAAATTTGTAGGGAATGTGAAGACGGTGAAAAATGTTTTTTTTATTATTACTCATTTATGAATATAATTATTTTTGAAATATAGATCTTTTCTGATTCCAAAAAATTTCTGATTCCCCCTTGCCACCTCCTCGGTTGGTTTGTGTTCACACTGTCTTTTTTCCTTCTGCACCCCGGTACGCTTGCATCATCGAGCTGCTGTTTTGTTTACGGCTGTTGCTAGGTGACAGTCACGAAAGTGTCAAAATGGTAAGACATACGCGCATCAAATTCATTCTCCTTTTACTCAATCTTTGGTTTTGTTACCAAAACCAAACTACAGCGAGCCGCTTGCGTCTATCTGCAGCAGAATTATTAAAAATGCTCAAAGCATCACGCGATGACCGCAGAAGCCGTTTTTGGAGGAGAAAATCAGACATCATCACTGTGTTTGCACTGGGTCAGTCGCGCTTGTCAACAAGGTAGATGATACACACACATGAACAATCGTTGAACAGTTGGTGTTAATATTAGGAAATCAAAATTATACGTCATCGACAGCGGTTCACTTCCGTAATTTGGTGCGATTGCATTCATACCAGAAGTGTACCAGACCAGAGTTCGCATGAATCGTACCCCAGACTACCTCTTTCAGGCGGACTCGGGTACGGTTCACAGGTGCGCACCCGAGTTCAGAAGACGTGTTCACACTAGCTAAACGTACCGTATTATGACGTCAAACGAACCCGGGTGCGGACCAAAAGTGCTAGTGTGAAAGCACCCTAAGTCACATAACACATCCCATATTGCTCATCCCAAAATAATCAAACGTATTTAGTCAATAAATAATAATAATAATAATATTAATAGTAATAATAATAATAATAATAATAATTCCTTACATTTATATAGCGCTTTTTTCAGGGCACTCAAAGCACTTTACACAAGGGGGGGGTCTCTTCATCTACCACCAGTGTGCAGCACACACCTGGAGGACGCAACGGCAGCCATTTTGCGCCAGACCGCACACCACATACCAGCTGATTGGTGGAGAGGAGACAGAGTGATGAAGCCAGTTATGATATGGGGATGGTTAGGAGGCCATGATGGACAGAGGCCAATGGGCAGATTTGGCCAGGATGCCGGGGTTAAGCCCCTATTCTTTTACAAAGAACATCCAGGGATTTTTAATGACCACAGGGAGTCAGGGCCTACATCTCATCCGAAAGACGGCGCTCACTGAGCAGTATAGAGTCCCCTTCACTATACTGGGGCATTAGGACCCACACAGACCGCAGGTTGGGCGCCCCCTGCTGGCCTCACTAACACCACTTCCGGCAGCAACCCAGCTTTCCCATGTGGTCTCCCATCCAGGTACTGACCGGGCGCACGGAGAAATGGAGAGTAGGAGAATAAAATGGAGAGTAGCTAATATTTTGTAGCTGTTTAAACACATTAAAGTATGTAAACACATTAAACCAAGTTTGCACTACAGCATTTTCAACACTGCTAGCAGTCAAAAGCGGACAAGCAAAAATGAGATGGAAACGTGTCTTGATGCCAGGTGCATCAATGCACATAGCAGGGCAAATCGATAATTTATAACATGCAGACTCTACACACATTAAATAAATTAGCGAGGTCTTTGCAGTCACAATTTCCATCCATTCAGACGTAATAACCAGAGACTTCTCTATGGACATACAATATATTTGATAATGTGGAACATGTTGTGTGACCAAAGCCGTGGTAACTCTCAAACCTCTTGAGCCTCACAAATCCAGGGATCAGTTCTTCCTGAGAACCACTCATTCTAAGGCCGGTATCCTGTAAACAACACTTTGTTTTCCAGAGGATTGATTGAAACCTATGCGTGGTTCATGGCGAATCCCGGAAATGACATAAATCTAGCCCATTAGATTGGAATTAGAGTGGATTTTAAGTAAGCTATTGTTATTATTGTGGGCAACATCAATCAGGCACGAGCGGTCCATAGACTAAGACTAGTGGAACCCCACTCGCATGCTGCTTTAAAAGGTTTGTAATAAATCTCAAATACCAATCATACTGAGCTTAAACCTCCCTAAATCTGTCCTCTAATAAAGAAGTCAAGTGGTTCTGGTAGAGATCAAGAGTGGATGTGAGAAACATAATTCCTTTTGTTTAGCCCTTAGTCAAGTATCAAGTCTTGTGTTACAATTTGCATTGAGGTTCAGTCATTTCCCTTCGGCTTAGTCCCTTATTTATAAGAGGTCACCACAGTAGAATGAACCACCAATTGTTCCAGCATATGTTTTACGCAGTGGATGCCCTTCCAGCCAAAATCCAGTACTGGGAAACACCCATACACATTCACACTCACACACTCAATTTACCTATACCACATGTCTTCAGACTGTGGTGAAACCGGAGCACCTTGGGGAAACCCATGCCAACACCGGGAGAACATGCAAACTCTACACAGAAATGCCAACTGGCCCAGCTGGGATTTGAGCCAGTGACCGTCTTGCTATAAGGTGACAGTGTTAACCACTGAGCCACCGTTCCGCCAAGGTTGTGGTATACTTAAAACAAAACTGAAGAATGAACTAAAATAACATAAGCTCAAACAAAATCCAGCCATTTTTAAGTTTGTTTTGGCAGTTTGAATGGGGGAGTTCGTTCCCTAAACACCTAACGTTGGCCTGTGATGATTATTCATTTCATGGTGTGTTCTGGAACTTCTTTGACATGAGATTGATTCACATATCATACCCACAGAGGTCAGTGGAACACAACACTAAACACAACAACACCAAGCTAGCAGTATGAATACTATAGAGAGAGGAGTAGCAGATGTATCCGCACCAGTATGACCATTCGCGGAGAGATTATAAAGTTATTTTTGCCCTCAAATGAAGAACAAAAAAGAACTTCTTTTGAAATATGCCACGGTTTTTAGGATCATATACAACAAAGTTTAGTGTATGCAGTATGTGAATTAGAGAAACACTGCTTTTCACCAAACAGAAACTGCACAGAAATTGTAGTGATGTTTTCAGCTATATCAAGTTAAAAAGAGGTTAACTATTTAGAGGGGGGTTCACATCAAGGATATATACAATAAAGGTACCATCAAATATATTTGTTAGTCTCCCAACTTCAGGTTTACACGCATTCAAAGATTAGACTTAAAATTTCTCATAATATAAAGTGAACTTGAAATTGGTCCTCTGCTTTAGACAAATTCAAGTGCACATACAAACCTGAAGCAATTGGCAGTTATTGCTTCCAATGCCAAGGGAGCAATTCACTTTGTCTTGCCTTGCTCAAGGGCACCTCAGCTGGGTATCAAAGATGGAGATGGTGCAGTTCAATCACTTCCTCCACCTTTAATACCTAACTGGACTGGGAATCGAACGTGCAATCTTTCAGTTCAAGTCCCACTTCCTAACCAATAGGCATGGGGCATTAAAACTCAGTCCTAGAGGGATGGTGTCCTGGAGAGTTTGTCCTCCAACTAGTGGTGGATGGTGTCCTCCAACTAGGCATGGGCCGGTATAAGTTTCTGACAGTATGATAACCTTGGATAAAAATATCATGGGTAACCGGTATTGTGTTTACTGCTCTAAAATATATTCTTTTTAAATGTCTGGCTAAAAAACAAAAACTTTTTCAAATATATTTGAACACAATATATTTTATTTTGAGAAACATTTAAAGTGTTTTGGGGCAGTAAACATGTCAGGCTAAATTATTCAAGTGAATCATTGACTTCTGCTATCTTAATTTGTTTCAAAAACACAGATGTCTTTACAATTTACACCTAAAAAAATCTTACACATACCTTAGGAACGGTATAGCAGAAAATGTTGGCGCTTTTAAAACCTTGACTTTTCCAAACCGCGGTATACATTGAAAACGGTTATTGTCCCATGCCTAGCTCCAACCCTAGCCAAACACACCTGAAGCAGCTAATCAAGCTCTTACTTGATATACTAGAAACGTCCTGCCAGGTGTGTTGAAGGACACAGGCCCTCCAGGACCGAGTTTGGACCCCTCTGCAGTAGGCCAACTGCCCCCATTAGGATGCTTTCTCACAATGTTTGAAATGATTCAAAGACCTGGTCTCCCAAAACTCCACATTTCTTATAGCTTACTTTACTCTGATTGGTCACATCTGGACCATATCTGAATCTCAGCTCCAGAAGCTTCCTCAATCCTCAGCACTTGTACACAGTGTAAAGGTGGTGATACGCACAATGTTGCAGAGAGATGTTGCTTGGCTACCTTACTATTGAGAATGATCAACAAAATTGCGACTGGATATGGTTTAACTAATTAGTTGCCCTGAGTTTCACCTGGTTGCCTATTGACGGTATTACCAAAGGTTGGCGGGCAAAACTGCTCAAAAGGTTGCCTCGAGTAATGATAGCATTCATTCATTCATGCCCTTCCAGCCGCAACCCATCACTGGGAAACATCCACACATTCTCATTCACACACATACACTACGGACAATTTAGCTTACCCAATTCAACTATACCGCATATCTTTGGACTGTGGGGGAAACCGGAGCACCCGGAGGAAACCCACGCAACCACAGGGAGAACATGCAAACTCCACACAGAAATGCCAACGGACCCAGCCGAGGTTCAAACCAGTGACCTTCTTGCTGTGAGGTGACAGCACTACCTACTGCGCCACCGTGTCGCCCCAATGAACTTTAACTATAGTCTATAGCAGTGTTCCTCAACTGTTTTATCACCATGGACCAGTCTTGACAATTTTACCACGGACAGGGGTTGGGGTTCGTAGGTTGCTAGGCCACCATCACTTACTCGTGCTGTCACTCTGATACAATCCATTCAATTTCTAGTCTGATGACAAAACTGTGAAAACGAATCATCCCAAAACTCCATTGCTAAACGGTTAATCCTACTAGTCTTAATACCAACCCAGGCTCATTCTGAGAACGTAGTCCTGAGTACGTTTCTGGAGGCCGCGGAATACGTCCCGTCAGGTACGTCTTTTTGCACTTTTTGTTTTCGCAAATCCAGGAGAGGCCGCTGCGAATGCTTTCTAAGATCTCAAATGTCTCTCGCGAGTGCCGTTCACACCTGCTGTTCTCGCGTATACCCACCAGAGGCCGCTGTCTGCTGACTGTTTGGCTGCCTGAATGACTGACCGACCGACCAATCGACTGACCCACCCTCCCCCTTCCCTAAACCCAACCAACAACTTTCAAAAAAGCAATCCAGAATAAAAGAAAAGCCCTCGTCTCATTTTTACCACATTTTCAGACTTTACCACATTCTCACCCTGTTATTTACTGCTTTATTTCATTATTTGGATTCTGTTTTTGTCTGACCTGCTTTCTGAAAGCAATCCTCACCGGACTCGAACCCCATCATCATGGTCAACTCCTCTCTGCGTCTCGAGTCCGCCGACGAACTCGGCGAGCTAACGGGACAAACTGGTTGCAGCGAGAAAGTCACACCGCCCCGTATCATCCGCTTAAAAAATAAAACGCAGCCATACGCACCTCTGCCCACGTAATGTGCGGTTTCCAGAAACGTTCGTGGGACTACGTTTTTACAATGAGCCTGCGTTGCTTAATACAACACAAAAGCAACAAAGGGCCTCTGTAGCAAGAAACTAGACGTAAAACCAAAACCAAACAGGATGTAGAAGAGACAGAAAGTAGTTCTGCTGAAAGTTATCCAATTAATGCTAATGAGACATGTGTTCGGCTCATGGCTAATGTTGTTGTCACTTCCACCTAGGACCGTCAATAGCATGTGCACTGACCTCATGACTGAACCACTTTCACTGATGAGGGCACTAGACTAATGTGGCTTGATCTGTCCTGAGGGCGAATGCATGGGCTTTTCCACACACAAACACACACACACCTTACACGCTGCTGCCCGACAATGGCTCTTTTCACTATTTACGCGAATGAGATGTAAAAGCAGGGCAACTTTAGCTTCTCCCAGACCTTGACAACTCATGATGTCATTCAGCCCTTCGCATTCCGTAAGTGTTTCTTTTAGGTCCTCCTGCATTCCCCCCACCACTGGCACCAGGCAAACCCAGCAGGGTATGCAAACTAAGACACACGCAAACATGCAGACAGAGCATTCATTCACGCTGGAGTCTGTTTGGACAGTGTTTTTAGTCTGACCTTTAAAGAGAAACACCCGTTCCGTCTTAAAACAGCCACGGTCGCTACACTTTGATGCTCTGTACTGTATTTGGCGATCTACACGTACCAAGTCGGCCAATGTCGGGATGCCGTTGACTGTTTGTCTGGCTAGTTTTTGATGCACCATTGGTAAACCACCAATTGGCACCCGGTTCAGCATGTTGAGCCAGCAATGAGAGAGATCGCTATAATTGACTGTTCAGCTTAATGAACCATTGCATAAGAAGACAAATGAAAGTGACGAAAGCAAGGGATGAAGTCAAGAGGGTACAGAGGAAGCAATGGAAGAAACAAACTTTTAGAACTTTGGGTCACACTTTAATTTGATGGTCTGTTTACATTGCAACTAATTCTCATTAGATTATAAGTAGACTGTTAGGTTGGGGTTAGTGTAAGTTGACATGTACTTGTAAAGTGTCTTATAGTCAGTTAAATGTCTGTTGAATGTCAGTATCAGCAGATATTAAGTAGACAGTCTACTAATACTCAAATGGACCATCGAAATAAAGTGTTACCGATCTTTGAATTGACTGTATTATGTGAATGATAGGGCTGGGCGATACTGCAAAATTTAGTATCGATCCGATTCCAAGTAAATACAGGGCCAGTATCGCCGATATCGATACCGATACGATACTTTTACATTAAAAAGAACGCACTTGAAACTAAATGTACTTTTCTGTAGGGGAGAACATTGTGATGATTTATGAGTTGAGTGCTGTCAAAGCAGCTATAATTAAATGCATATGTTCAAACCCAGGACAATTTTTGAACACTTTTAAGCCAAATAAAAACATTTTTATTATCGTAACGATCTGGATTTGCACACACAAACTTATTATTAGAAAACAATGATTTTATTAAACTTTGCTTCAGTCTGGGGTTTGTTTTACAGTGTTTTTTCCTACTAACACACTACAGCAAAAGATAACTGACTTAAAATCCTCTTTTAGCTGGTGAAAACCTGCTGTTCTAATCATGTATATTTTAAAATTCCAAAATAATTCTTATAGATAGCAGGTTTTAATGTGCTGGATATAGTGGCTATATTTAATTAGCCTGATAATGAAAGTATTCATTTTGCTATTTTTTTTTTTCAAATTGGCATCAACTAATACAGAATGTCTTATATAACTGAAATATTAATGTCACCACTGTAGCTCGGCGTTCTCTTTTTCGTGTTTTTCTGTTTTATGTGTTTGTGTAGATTTGTGGTGTCGCCACAGTATCGAATAGACTTTCTACAAACATCTCAATTTGCAATATTTTCGTTTACTGCAGTAAAATAACTTCAAACAGCGCTCCTCTTTCTTTCCGTCATCTCAGAACAGCAAAAAGTGCTCGCGCTTTGGCGCTTCTGAGTCACGTGATGAAAGCACAACTAGAGCAGAGAGAAACAACAGTGCATACAAGTTATAAAAGGAGTGGGGTATTTAGAGACGTGTCCGCTCTTTTATGAAACAGGAGCAATGTACTTTAGCGTAAATTAAATAAAAGTATCGATCTCAGAAGGTTACTATCGATCCGATATCGATTCCAACGTTGGTATCGATACTGTCGATATTAGGATCGAGCCGCCCACCCCTAATGAATGAGTTGAAGTGCTCAAAACATCACGTTGTTGATGTTTGCTGGTCAGAATAGCCTAGTCATGGTTAAAATATATGTTACAAAGCAATTCTAAATGATTCGTTGAAGTTTGTTTAAAGGGATAGTTCACCCAAATATGAGCATGCACTCATTATTTTTTTCTTCGTCAAGTGAATCCAAACCTTGTTTCGTTATTCTCTTCAACACTAAAGAAGATATTTAAAATAATAATGAAAATGTACTATTTACTCTCCCTCAAGTGAATACAAAACCTTTCTTTCTTCAGTTTCTTTTTTCTAGTGAACACTAAAGAAGATGTATTGAAGAACGCTAGAAACCATTCCATAGTATTTTTTTCCCTACTGTGGGAATCAGTGGTTACATGTTCTATGCTACCATTAAAATCAAACTCATAAAGGTTTGGAACAAGTAAAGAATGAGGAAATAATGACTTTTGGGTGAATTTTACCCCTTTAATTTACTATTAATGAATGATTAAATGAGATTATTCTCTTTACCCTTTGGAATACAAAAGGATGTAGAGTTTAATCGAATTTATATATCTTTTTTTGATATATCTGCATATATCTTTTAAGCAGCTTTGCGTGAGAGGTGGATTCATCAATGAACAATCAGTTTAACTATAGTCTATAGCAGTGTTCCTCAACTTTTTTTATCACCACGGACCGGTCAATGCTTGGTTGCTAGACCATTTTCTCAAAAGATGACAAGCTGACAAAACAATGCTGTCACTCTGATACAAGTTTTATTTAAGGAAAAAATTACAACGCACAGTGTTTGGGTGTTCTGTGTTTGTCTGAGATAGTCTTACCGAAATGTGTATATTCTATTCAAAGCATGAGGCTGTTCAGTCAATACTTGTCACGTGACTCGCAATGCGCTCGAGGGATTCGTTCTACTAGGTGCGTCTGGAAGGCGCAAGCACGCACCTCCATTGGAAACAACGAACTTGTGCAAACTGTAGAAAATATGTGATATGTAAAGGGCCCCTAAAAGGCCGCTGTCATTTGCGATCTCCGTCAGTTGATCTTGCACAGCCATGGTGGATTCACCTGATTTGTTAACAAATGGGTTGCAGTTCGTTTGTCCTTCACTGGGCCTTTTCCACTTAGAAACTTTCCAAAGACGACTGTTTCTTACTCTAAAAAACAAGCACTTTAATGCATGTATTTGTGTGAGTGTGTGTGACGTGCGGGGCTGTGTGTGCGTGAATGCATCTTTGTGAGTGTGTGTGAGTGTGGGTTTTTCGTATTTGTGCTTGCGTCTGTGTGTGTGTGTCCATATTTGAGCATGTGTGCTGTGTCTGTATGTTAGTGTGTGTGTCTGTATGTGAGACGTGTGTGTATGTGAGTATCTTTGCGAGTGTGTGAGTATGAGAGGGTGTGTGTGTGTATCGTTGTGCATGTGTCTGTGCTTTGCGCATCTTCTGTGTGTGTGTGTGTGTGTTCATATTTTTGCATGTGATGTGTGTGTGGGTGAGTGTGTGTGTGTGTGCTACTGTATGTGCATAGGTCAGTGAGTGCGTGAGCGTGTGTGTTTGCATCTTTGTGTGGGTGTGTGCGTGAGTGTATCTTTGTGTGTGTGTTCACGTGTGTGTGTGTGTGTGTGTGTGTGTGAGCATGCCTGTGTGTTTGTTTGTGAATGTGTGTATGTGTGTGTGTCCGTGCGCATGCATGTGTGTTAGTTTGTGGATGTGTGTGTGTGTGTGCATGCATGTGTGTTTGTGTGTGTGTTCATGCATGCTAGTTTGTGAATATGTGTGTGTGTGTGTGTGTGTGTGTGTGTGTGCATGCATGTGTGTTGGTTTGCGAATATGTGTGTGTGTGTGCATGTGCATACATGTGTGCATACAGTATTTATGTGTACGTGTCAGAGTGTGTGTGTGAGTGCATGCATGCATGTGCACATCTTTGTTTCTGTGTGTGTTAGTGCGTGTGTGAAGGTGTGCTTTTGCATCTTTGTGTGTGTGTGTGTGTGTGTGTCTGTCTGTGTGAACACATGCGTGAATGTGTGCATCTTTATGTGCAGGATCTGTGTGTGTTTGCGTGCATTTGTGCATAATCGTCTCTGTGTGTGTGTGTGTGTGTGTGTGTGTGTGTGCATGTATGCAGCTTTATGCATGCTTGTCTATGTGTGTATGTGTATGTTTGTGTGTGTGTGTGTGTGTCTGTGTGCATCAACTTATGTGTGTGTGTGTGTGTGTGTGTGTGTGTTTGTGTGTGTGTTCATCACTGTATGTGTGTGTGTGTTTGTGTGTGCATCATCGTGTGATTGTGTGCATCATTGAATGTATGTTTGTGTGTGTGCATCATTGTATGTGTGTGTGTTTGTGCGTGTGTGTGTTTGTTTGTGTGTAAATGTGTGCATCATTGTATGTATGTGTGTGCTTCATTGTGTGTGTAAGTGTGCATCATTGTATGTGTATGTTTGTTTGTGAATGTGTGATTGTGTGCATCATTGTGTGTGTTTGTGTGTATGTGTGTGCATCATTGTGTATATGTGTGTTTGTGTGCATCGTTGTTTGTGTGTATGTGACTGTGCATCTGTGTGTATGTGTGTGTGTGTGTGTGTGTGTGTGTGTGTGTGTGTGTGTGTGTGTAAGTGTGTGTGTGTGTGCATCATTGTGAATGCGTGTGTATGTGTGAGTGTGTGCATCATTGTTTGTGTGTGTGTTTGTGTGTAAGTGACAATACGCATCTGTGTTTATGTGTGTATGTGTGTGTGTGTGTGTTGTTATGGCAGCGCAGTGGAATGTTGAGCTCTGGACTATAAAGGCAGTAATGAACATGCTCTCCGTCACCATGTCCACCATGGCCGCTCAGCCCTGCACCGCTGTGCCTGCAGCAGCACACTACAGTCTGTTTAACATGCAGGATCTCACAGTCCGCCGTCAAGCCACAAAACAACCATCAAAATGTTCCTCCGACACAGTTTCACAGGACTGCCACTGCGGCTGAAGGTGGACAGGCTCAGGGTCGCTGCTGAAACACTGAAGAGGTACTGACCCGTGTGGCTGCGGATGTGAACTCTCAAAGTGCCGTTGCTGGCAAACTTCTGGCCGCAGTATGGACAGATCTTCTCCTTCTCTCCTGTGTGGGTCTAAAAGAGACGAGAAAGAACATTATGATGATTGAATGCTTGCTTATTTTACTGATTAGATGTTATTTAAAGGGGTGCTCCACTATGATATCATATGTTAAACTGTAGTTGGTGTGTAATGTAGCTGCGTGAACATAACATCTCTGAATGTAAAGGCAAGGCAAGGCAAGTTTATTTCTATAGCACATTTCATACACAGTGGCAATTCAAAGTGTTTTACATAAACAGAAATAAAATTGAAGTATAAGAAAATAAAAACAAATAATAAAAAACATAAAAAACAGTACAGTACATCGGACGTACAGTAGCACAGTGCTCATTCAGTAAAGGCACAGCTAAACAGATGTGTTTTCAGTCTTGATTTGAATGTGCCTAATGTTGGAGCACATCTGATCATTTCTGGAAGCTGATTCCAGCAGTGAGGGGCGTAATAGCTGAAAGCAGATTCATCCTGCTCTGACTGAACTCTTGGAGTTTCTAGTTTATATGATCCTAAAGATCTGAGTGATCTGTTAGGTTTGTATTCAGTGAGCATATCTGTAATGTATTGAGCTCCTAGGCCATTTAGTGATTTATAGACAAGTAGTAATACTTTAAAATCTATTCTGAATGTAACTGGGAGCCAGTGTAGAGACCTGAGGACAGGTGTGGTGTGCTCTGATTTCCTGGTTCTGGTCAGAATCCTGGCCGCAGCGTTCTGGATGAGCTGCAACTGTCTGACTGTCTTTTTGGGAAGGCCAGCGAGGAGCCCATTACAGTAATCCACCCTGCTGCTGATAAAAGCATGAACAAGTTTCTCTAAGTCTTCACTGGAAACAAAACATCTAATTCTTGCAGTGTTTTTGAGAGGATAGTATGCTGATTTACTGACTGCTTTGACATGACTGTTGAAACTGAGATCTGACTCCAGAGTCACACCAAGATTCTTGAACTTATTTTTTGTTGTATGACCCTTAGAGCCCAAATGCAATGACTTCAGTTTTCTCTTTGTTTAAATGAAGAATGTTTTGGCACATCCAGCTGTTCATTTTATCAATGCATTGGCAGAGGGTGTCAATGGGGCTGTAGTCATTAGGCAGTAAGGCTATGTAGATCTGAGTGTCATCAGCATAGCTGTGGTAGGAGATTTGGTTCTTTCTCATTATTTGGCTCAGAGGGAGCATATAAAGGTTGAACAGGAGAGGTGCCAGAATTGAGCATTGTGGGACTCCACATGTCATGGGTGTCCACCTTGACCTATGGTCACCTATACTGACATAGTAACCTCTCCCTTCAAGTTACGATCCGAACCATTTGAGGACCGTCCCAGACAGCCCAACCCAGTTTTCCAGCCTATCCAGAAGTATGCTGTGATCGACAGCGTCAAATGCAGCACTGAGATCCAGCAATACCAGCACTGTTAGTTTGCCTGAATCTGTATTTAGGCGTATATCATTGATTATCTTTATAAGGGCGCTCTCTGTACTGTAACATGCTCTGAAACCAGATTGAAAATTGTCTAAACACCCCTTGAAGTTTAAGAACTTGTTAATCTGGTTAAAAACAACTTTTTCAATGATTTTGCCTATGAAAGGGAGATTTGAGATTGGCCTGTAGTTGCTCAGTAGGGTGTTATCCAGGTTGCTCTTTTTCAACAGGGGTTTAACAACTGCAGTTTTAAGTGAGTTTGGAAAAATCCCTGAGAGAAGTGAAGCATTCACCACTTTCAGAAGATCCATTTCTAGACAGTTAAACACAGTAAAGGGAGACATTGGATTTTACAGAGTTAGCTTATAGCAAAGCCTACAGAGAACGAATTTGGGGACTACAAAAAAATACATCCCGGTTAATGATATTACAAACGCTTTAGGTTAAGCACACACACCCTGCGCAGTGAAGGGGCGTGGCCAGAAGCACTGTATTAGCAGAGATGTTATAGCAGAGAAAGTTCCTACAGGGAGTGCAGAATTATTAGGCAAGTTGTATTTTTGAGGATTAATTTTATTATTGAACAACAACCATGTTCTCAATGAACCCATAACACTCATTAATATCAAAGCTAAATATTTCTGGAAGTAGTTTTTAGTTTGAGCTATTTTAGGAGGATATCTGTGTGTGCAGGTGACTATTACTCTGCAGAATTATTAGGCAACTTAACAAAAAACAAATATATACCCATTTCAATGATTTATTTTCACCAGTGAAACCAGTTTAACATCTCAACATTCACAAATATACATTTCTGACATTCAAAAACAAAACAAAAACACATCAGTGACCAATATAGCCACCTTTCTCTGCAAGGACACTCAAAAGCCTGCCATCCATGGATTCTGTCAGTGTTTTGATCTGTTCACCATCAACATTGCGTGCAGCAGCAACCACAGCCTCCCAGACACTGTTCAGAGAGGTGTACTGTTTTCCCTCCTTGTAAATCTCACATTTGATGATGGACCACAGGTTCTCTATGGGGTTCAGGTCAGGTGAACAAGGAGGCCATGTCATTAGTTTTTCTTTTAGACCCTTTCTTGCCAGTCACCCTGTGGAGTACTTGGACGCTATGATGGAGCATTGTATAAATCTCAAAAATAGAATAATAATTAAATTAAAAATACACTTATGATTGGTTAGGGTCATAAATT
This sequence comes from Danio albolineatus, assembly GCA_903798035.1. Lineage (NCBI taxonomy): Eukaryota > Metazoa > Chordata > Actinopteri > Cypriniformes > Danionidae > Danio > Danio albolineatus. The sequence continues at coordinate 3,024,253 of CAIGQQ010005788.1, read as the reverse complement.
AAAATTAATTTAATGGTCCTATTCATATTGTATCAGCAATGAATATAGCAATGAATCACATTTACAATGTATTAACATATAAAACAATTATATTATAATATTTCACGATATTTATAGCTTGACTGTATTTTTCTTACAACATAAGCGCATCTTCAGTGAGACTCATGCAGTTATTAAGTTGTCTTGTAATGTGTGAGATTTTGCTTCATGCCAACATTCTGAGGGTTTAGTTCATGATAATGTCCAGCTGACTGCAAATTACTCCTTACATAACCGTCTTATACAAACACACTTTTCTCATGTGGTGAAAAAACACACACGCTCTCGCTCAGACACACGTAATCCTGTAATAATACAGTAAAGCTTCAGTTGTCACACACTCCATCAGGATAAAACAGCTTTTTGCGGAGGATGTCAAGAAAAGGAAAGTGTGTGTGTGCATGTGTGTGTGTGTGTGCTGTAACAATTGCAGGGATCCACACAATTCATTCATGTTGTCTCAAAACAAATCGATTAAGTTAACTTATGTACTGTGGTACCCTTATGTATGTTGGGGATGTTTTTCAATCACTCTGGGGTGATTTTGAGTCTTAATTTGGCCATAACTTGTTCTGTTTCAGCTAGCAGAATGATTTTTGGTGACAAATCATATTTTGGCACATGGTTTGAGAAAATACGATACACTCCACTCTGGGCATTATTAAATGTTTTCATATTTAAATGCTTTTCATATTAAATGTTTTCATAACAAAAGGGTAGTAAACTTGAACAGTGCACAAGCGTTAAATTATTTAAGTGGATTGAACATAAAACAATTACAATTAACACAATTAAAACAATTAACTCTTCCAGGTTTTCTGGTCTCCTTGCCATCACCTTGATTTTTAACTCCATTCACGGATTCTCAATTGGGTTCGTGTCAGAAAAATGTTAATGTTTTGCACTGTACATCGTCTTACTATCTTTCAGGAGAAGTCTTTGTCATTTATGATTTAAAAAAAGGTTAAATAAAAGGAACTTTAAGTCAGATTTTTTTTTTTATTATTGACCCTGACATAATCTGATTTAAATGCACTTTTATTCAACCAGCAAGCGTTTTTTAGACCAGAAAGGACACAGGCTTCTCCCAAAAGATAGTAAGACAATGCACAAAAGGCATCATTGAGGGAGAAAAAAAAGTATTTCTCAGCTTTTATTTACATTTGATCAAAAAGTGGCATGTCCAAAATCATTCACACCCTTCTCAATAATCAATAGAAAAGCCTTTACTGACTATTACCGCAATCAAACGCTTTAATAATTAAACGCTAAATAATTTAAACTCTATAATTGCTGACCAGCTTTTTGCATGCTGTTTTTGCTTGTTCGTCTTTATCGATGAGCTACAACTCTTTCAGGCTTTCAGGTCTCCTTGCCATCATCCTGATCATTAGCTCTCTTCACAGATTCTCAATTGGGTTTACATCAGGACTCTAGCTGTGCCACTACAAAACTGTAAATCGTCTTATTATGTTTTAGGAGAAGCCCTTGTCACTTCTGGTTAAAAAACCCTAACTTGCTGGTAGAATAAAAGGAACTTTAAGTCAGAATATTTTTTTTTTTGACCCTGACAAAATCTGACTAAAATGTACTTTTATACAACAGAAAGTTTTTTTTTTGAAGCAGAAAGGACACAGGCTTAACCCAAAACATAGTAAGACGATGTTACACTCGTTTTTTCCCGGGAGTCACCCGTATTTCAGACACCTCACCCCCCAAACTAACCCCCCGGTCTCCCAGCGTATCACTCTATTCTTAACCAGAAGTAAAAACAGCGACACACATGCAGTATTAATGCACACAGCAGCAAAAGCTGAACCTTTATGAAACAGGACCGCCGCACGTGTGTAGGAGAGCTGATGTAGCCATAGCAATGACAAACAGCAGAGGAACACGAGCTCACAAACGCATGTTAATCCGTAAACAAAGCGACACGCGTCGCGTTTACAACGTGCTTTTAGACGCGATATGAGAAAACAAGTTAACCAGAGACACTACAAGCGGTTACAAGTTACAAAACACAATTAAATACATCATTTACAAGCTGGAGAAAACAATGAGGCAACCGTTTTAATCACACGCACTCACACTTGTTGGATAGCAGGCCAGATTCACCGTCAGGCCACCGGGAAATGTCCCGGTGCTCCCTATGGCCAGTCCACCCCTGCATACATCTTTTCTGATCATTCCTTTAACAAACGGTGCTCTGAATCCTCCGGTGTAAGCGTGTAGATTTCAGAAGCTCCTCAGAGGGAACACAGCACAAGGCTGAGGCATTTCTGCAGAGATAAACCTCCACCACTGACTCTTCACAGTCTCATCTCTGGTTCATCTGCACACTTCCAGTAATTTCCAGCTGAGCACATGTCTGCTACAGTGCTCTTCTCTGTGTTGCCAGATGTAGCTGACTGATTCCAGTCCAAACCCTCTCTAAAAGGTTTTTACCTGCACAATTTAATTAAAAACAGCCCAATCTGGCAACCTTCGCTTGCGGCTGTTGTTTGTGGGTGGCGTTGGGGGTTTCGAATCTCCCGGGGCTGCGTGTGCACACAAATGGGCGGGCTCATGTTTCGTGTTCACGTCATGCCGAAACGGCTAAAGACTCGTAAGCACACTGATTCGTTTGAGGAACTATGAGTCGACTCTTTTATAGATGAATCAATAGTTTTAAACACTGTGCACTTTCAGATTTAAGCCTCAGCTGGACATTTCGCTTCACTTAGAGCTGTGGTACACACTGATGAAGATCATCTTCAAAAACCCATAATAGGGGCTCTTTAATATTTTGTCCTTGAGCTTTATATGGTTTCTTTCTGTGTAGGTTATTTAAGGGAACAAAACACACTAGCTATTCTATAAAGACCTCTGTGGTCTTTGAAAGGACAAAAACAATCGCTGACATTTTTGAAATGACACAATGAGAGTCAATAAATAATGGAATTTCCATTAAAAAACAGTCTGTGATGTAAGTGATGTGTGTCTAGCTATGCTATTTTCGTTTAAGCATTTTCCCCAAGCATGTGGTCTTACTTATGCTAGCAAAAAACTACTACAGACGGCAAGAAATAAGTTGAGTTTGCTGGAAAGATTATAAAAGCTGACATTTTGGGGTGGGAGTAATGCGCAGCCATGAATCAAGCACACAAGGTTTACTGTCCTGAACAGACTCGATCTCTATGTGGAAATGGGTCTGGATTTCTCTGACGTCACAGTCAGCTCCCCAGCTTGGGAATCAGTATGTCATGTCCACAAATTCAGCACTGGTCAGTACAGTACAGTCATTGGGACACTGATGGTGACGTGAGGATATCCTGGTTGTACAACATTACTACTGGTGTTTATGAGCAATAACAGAACTGATATTAGGGGTCTCATTCACTAAACATGCGTACACACAACTTGCTTTTTTTTATCGTAAAATATGTGTATCGCCATTTTAACAAATAAGTCATGATTCATCAAAAACATTCATATTAAATTATAAATATACGGGGGAAAAAAAATCAAGAACAACTTATACTACATATAAGCAATAATCATGTGCACCCGGGGCCTTATAAACATGTAACGTACACCTACATAGGATTAGATATTTGTTTATAGGGTGTGTGAAAAGCAACCACACATTAAAAACCTGATAATACAGTGATTAGAGGTAATAATAAAGTACTTATTTTATATACAGACAAGCCTGAAATTATTTATACCCCTTGCAAATTCTGACTTAAATTTACTTTAATACAACCAGCAAGTGTTTTTTGGAGCAGAAAGGACACAGGCTTCTCTCAAAAGATAGTAAGATGGTAAACAAAAGGCATCATTGAGGAGGAAAAAAAGTATTTCCTTTGCTTTTATTGACATTTGAAAAAAAAGGTGGCATGTCTAAAATTATTCACACCCTTCTTAATAATCAAATAATCAATAGACAAACATTTTTGACTATTATGGCAATCAAATACAATTGCTGACCAGCTATTTCTATGCTATTTATGCTGATTCATCTTTATCGATGAGCTACAACTCTTTCAGGTTTCAGGTCTCCTTGTCATCACCTTAGCTCCCTCCACAGATTCTCAATTGAGTTCAACTCAGGACGCTGGCTGTGCCACTACAAAACTGTACATTGTCTTATTCTCTTTTAGGAGAAGCCCTTGTCGTTTCCGGTCAAAAACCCTAACTTGCTGGTTGAATAAAAGGAACTTTAAGTCAGAATCTTTTAACAAAACAAAATTGACCCAGAAAAAATCTGACTTAAATTTACTTTTATACAACAGCTAGTGTTTTTTTGGAACAGAAAGGACACAGGCTTCTCTCAAAAGATAGTAAGACGATGTACAAAAGGCATCACTGCGAGGGGAAAAAAGTATTTCTCAGCTTTTATTTATATTTGATCAAAAAGTGGCATAATCATGTTCACCCTTCTCAATAATCAAGCCTTTACTGACTATTACAGCAAACGCTTCCTATAATTGCAAACCAGCTTTTTGCATGCTATTTTTGCATGCTCATCTTTATCGATGAGCTATGACTCTTGCAGGTTTTCAGGTCTCCTTGCCATCACCCTGATTTTTAGCTCCCTCCACGGACTCTCAATTAGGTTTAAGTCAGGACTCTGGCTGTGCCACTATTAAATTATACATTGTCTTATTATCTTTTAGGAGAAGTTTTTGTCACTTCCGGTCAAAAACCCTAACATGCTGGTTGAATAAAAGGAAATTCAAGTCAGAATTAAAAAATTTTTTGGACCCGGACAAAATCTGACTTAAATTTACTTTTATACAACAGCATGTGCTTTTGGAGCAGAAAGGACACAGGCTTCACCCAAAAGATGGTAAGACGATGTACAGAAGACATCCCGGAGAGGGGAAAAAAAGTTTTTCTCAGCTTTTATATACATTTGATCAAAAAGTGTCATGTTCAAAATTATTCACACCCTTCTCAATAACCAATAGAAAAGCCTTTATTGACTATTACAGCTTGCTATAATTGCTGACCAGTTTTTTGCATGCTGTTTTTTTGCATGCTAATCTTTATCGATGAGCTACAACTCTTTCCAATCACCCTGATCTCAATTAGGTTTACCTCAGGAATCTGGCTGGGCCACTGCAAAACGTTAATGTTTTGCACTTATTATCTTTTAGGAGAAGCCTTTGTCGTTTCCGGTGAAAAACAAACTTGCTAGTTGGATAAAAGTAACTATAAGTCATATATTTTTTTATAAATGTTGACCGTTATCGTTAGTTATTTGTTAGATTAGCTCCAGGTTTGGCCTCAGTACTGACTAATGTAATGTATAGTCAGAAATATAATATTGTAAAGCTTCTTAGCTTAAAATATTCATTTAAATGAGAGGGGTGTACTGCATGTATATATATATATTCATTCATTCTTTTCGGCTTAGTCCCTTTATTAATCTAAGGTTGCCACAGTGGAATAAACCGCCAACTTATCCAGCATTTTGATGTTTTTTTTACGCAGCGGACGCCCTTCCAGCAGCAACCCATCTCTGGGAAACATCCATACATTCTTATTCACACACATACACTACGGACAATTTAGCTTACCCAATTCACCTGTACCGCATGTCTTTGGACTTGTGGGGGAAACCGGAGCAACCGGAGGAAACCCACGCGAACATGGGGAGAACATGCAAACTCTACACAGAAAATGCCAACTGACTCGAGACTCGAACCAGCGACCTTCTTGCTGTGAGGCGACAGCACTACCTACTGCGCCAAAGTGTTGCCACTGTATACTAACATTAACTAATACAACCTTATTGGAAAGTGTTACCAAAATTGAGATTTTCTTTAGGGAAAAATGAGCAGGGATTACTAAAAACAGAAGATACTTTCCAACCAATCTATCTGGATCTTAAAAACCCTGCAGATGGATGAAAAGCGAGTTGATTTAGCAGTCTTGATCAGCGCAGCTCCTGTTGAAGAGTATCATATGAGTGGTGTTTCTGACACGCCGCTGGGCCTTCGCTGGCCTCACGCTGTCACAAAAGTAAATCAATACAGTAGAAGCGCTTTACTTGTGTGCCAACAGCAGCTCTTATTTCACTGCTGTCTGAAATGAGGCGACACAATGTCAGATTCAGCGTATGTTATTGTAACTGTAATCACACACACACACACACACACACACTGCTTTAAAACTTCTTCATATTAAAATCTTCATATTAGGAGCTTGAGCTGAAGAATAAATCTGAGACCTGAAGCTGATGGCATGTGTGTAAATGAGGAGATAAATCATGATTGTGTTATGATTGGAGGGAATAACACAATGTGCAGGATATTAGATGGTTGTGGATTTCAGTTTCACCGTGTGGAAGGAAACATCCATGCGCTGAAAAATAAATCAAAGGTTTTCAAAGGAGAACTAAAGGTGGTCTTATTAGAAAGTACATCTGCAAGCATATCTTTTTATAAACATGATTCACTGAAATCGTTATTCTTTTATGACAGATTGAGAAATAAGTGGCCATATAACACTGATTTACAGTTAAAATGATTTATTATGTGAATATTTTGAAGTCCCCATATGTTGTTTAATAGAGAGAATATTTTTGTTTTGGCAATATTTTGGCATTAAACCGCAGAGAAGTACCACATTGTCACAAGTTTAATGACGTACAAAACGGAACGCCTCAATAACCCCATCTGCCTGCTTACATGATAGCTGTATCGTCACATATCCCATTTATATCTGATTTATCTCCACATATGAAGGAGGCCTGAAACCCATCTCTGAATATCCCAATGCAGGTGTTTATTTGTGTTTACACACTCATAGAACAGATCCGATCTGTGTCACATATAAGCAAAAAAATCTGAATTGGGTCACATTTGACCGGCAGTGTAAACGTAATTGTCAAAACAAATCTGAAAAAAATATTTAGTTTTATATTTAGTACTAAAGGCTATGACTAAAATATATATTAAAAATATTCAATAATACGGAAATTCAATGATATTCCTCACAGTGTGAGTCATGCTGAGAACTAGATCCAATAGTCCGGACTGCTGAACGAATCACTGGCACTACGCTTC
>CAIGQQ010005788.1:2986612-2999693 GCA_903798035.1 Danio albolineatus | reverse complement strand
ATGTAATTAAGATACAATCATTTAAATAGACTTAAGCATTCATTTAGTTGTTAAATTGTAAAACGAGATGAAAGACAGTGTAAATATGAGCGCCGTCACTAGCAGCAGGCTACAGAAACTCCAATGAAAATACTGAGGTGAAGTAAATTTTCAAATTTGAAAGACATTGCGGAGACCCACTTAATATTGTGTGGGAATACTGATTGTTCAAGAAATCAGATCTTAAATAAGGCTATTTTATAATGAAAGTGCCGGAAAGACCATTCACCGAAAGTGATTGGGCTGGCTGACTAAATATTAAAAGTCTGTGTACATAAAACCAGGGCCGGCGAGTCCAAAGAGGTGACCTAAGCGGCTGCCTAGGTTAAAGAAATCAGAGTAGTCAGGGCGGTGTTTGTGGCACGTCCTCCAACCGCCCAACCACTCGCCCCCATAATGTCCGGTACGCTAAATAGTGGCCATGTTCCTCATCTTGTTTGCCCATTGAGTGCGATATTATCAAAAGTTGCTCTAAAAGTCGCTGTGTGTATCATCAACTTTACTAGTGTGTGAATTTACCTGAGTGTGTGATCATGTGTCTCTTCAGCTGATTGGTGGAGATGAACTTTTTCTCACAGGCGTCGCAGTCAAATACCTCGTGAACCTGAAAAAGTACCCAAATGTCATATAATATAGTTAATACATAATTCACACCCATACAAAAGATTAAGTGGAAGTCTTAGGGCTCATTCAAACAGAATGCGTAGTTTTCCATTGCAGTGTGCTACTTTTGAATTGTTTTTCAATGCAAACATGCAACTGTTGGACATGCCTGAACATCGCACTCATGTCTCGCCATTACACTCATGTCTAGTGTATTTTGAAGTGTCGAACACATTTGCAATTTGGAGGAGCAGGAGTTCCAGTTAAAAATAAAATGATCAAATAAATAATTTATTAATTGAAGCGTAACAATGGATAGAAATAAATTACAAACAAGGAACATAGGCAAAAATATCTTCAGTGTTTCATTGAATAAAGAAAACCCTACCAGTATGAAACTCCATGAGGGCCCTTTCAGGCTCGAAACAACACCTTTTAAATGTCTACCTTTCAATGTCACAAACAGTGTTTAGTAACCACAAAGTGAAACACTCGCTGACAGACCAGCTCCGTTTATGAGCGTAATGACCAGAACACATCTGAGCTCTTTTAATGGACCGTTGAGGGTGATTCTTGAGCTCTTGGGTGGGATTTAGTTGCCTGTTCTTGGTGTGTGACCTTGAAAATATCCTTAACACAACTCGCAGAGGACGACACACACACACACACACACAGATGGAAATGCAATTAAACTTCTGAGCGGTATTGAATATCTCCGCTGCTAAACACAATTCTGCTCAACGAGAAGCTCTTCGGCTAAAAAAATCGTTCCCATTTCAGTCCGTCTCAACATTTCAGTCAGATTTCTCACAGGGAATCAGGAGGTACAAATTACTACGAACGCCAGCCAGTCAGTTTCGGCTGAAAATTACAAACGGTCAATAATAAAGCTGTCAAATTGTCTCTGTTACTTCATCCGACACTGTAAAAACAAGGCGCCACACGTGTCACAGTACTTGATATAAAGCCAGTGTTGAGGTACTATTGAAACACTATCAAGGCACAAGCTACTAATAATTTAAAGGGGACCTATTATGCAAAAGTCACTTTTATAAGGGGTTTAAACACAGTTGTGTGTCAGCAGTGTGTGACTATACCCAGCTTCTAGGGGTCAACATTTATTCATATTTTCTTATAAACAGACTTGATAAAAACAGTCTACAGAAACACTTTGATTGATATTCACCCTTTGTACGTGTCATCAGAAGGGGAAAGCCCCGCCCACAATTGAGCATCTCTCCCAGTGTTGTGCAGAGAACTTTTGACGGTGAAGTGAAGAAAGGGCTCGGTGATCTCGAAGTGAAGAGCGGTGGTGGTGGGGAGGTTGGTGATTGTAAAATGAAGTGCAGGGCGGGTTGTGTTTGCGAAGTGAAGAACTGGGGTGTGGGGTGTGAGGGGGTTGCGGGTGTTCTGATCTCGAAGTGAAGAACGGGAGATCTGGAGGGGAATGGGGTGGGATCACGAAGTAAAGAGCGTGGGGGGAGGGGGTGCGGTAGCACTTTCATTTTGAGGGGGCATTTCTTCTCTAGGGCCCTGTTTACACTACGTGAAGTGTATTTATAAACTAATTTCGAGTGGATCATGTGCTTATGATTGACCACAGCTGGTCCTGCATTATCCAATTTATGATTCACCAATCAGATGATTCCTAAGCCACTATAAATACCCTAAGCTCCATATCACAGCCATCTTCATTTTGAAGAATCCCCCCTTCCACCTCTACTCCTCCTCCTTTCCTAGATGGGTGGCACGGTGGCCCAGTGGTTAGCACTGTTGCCTCACAGCAAGAACGTCACTGGTTCTAGTCCATACCAAGCCAGCTGACGTTTCTGTGTGGAGTTTACACGGTCTCCCTGTGCTCATGTGGGTGTCCTCCGAGTTCCCCGGTTTCCTCCCACCGTCCAAAAACATGCAACTAAAGTTAATTGACTAATCCAAATCGGCACCATAGACATGCTCCTAGTAAGTAGTTATCTCTTAAGAGCGATCACTATCTGTTCATCAGCTACTACAGCAGGGGAGTTCTCGAGATCTACCTGAGCTCACACTACCCTCTCGCCTTGCAACGGGAGGGAGCCCCGGGCTCGAGGATCTTATGAGCTCAGGGCTCTCTCCCGGGACAGCATGCTGAACAAGCTTTATAATCAATCATCAGCTGAGTGTGAACTCTTGAATACGTTTTCGTTTTTAAACGCATACTTTTTCCTACAGTTACGGTTACGCACTGTCACTTTCAAAAGAGGGCGGAGCTACAAATGCCTGTGTGTCAGCACAGTGGTATTTTTAAAAACAAGACTAACGTCCTATGCTAATGAGAGAGAGAAAGATGGTCACTAGTGGGCGGGGCTTTCCCCCTCTGATGACACGTACAAAGAGAGAATGTCAATCAAAGTGTTTCTGCAGACTGCTTTTATCAAGTGTGATTATAACAAATACAATTAAAAACTGTTTACCAGTAAAAGCTGATTATATTCACAGACTGATCCCACACAACCCCTTATAAAAATGATCTTTGCATAATAGGTGCCCTTTAAGTGAATAATTATTCACTTTGAACTTTACGCATGACCAAATTCAGGGAAATGAACTTGAACCAGTGAGCCTTCTGGGAAGTGCGTGCAAGTGCATTTTTGTAGTTCTGTTCAGCTCTAAAGCTGCACGTACAAAACAATGCACTATAAAAACAGTATTGTACCGTCTTCACACGCTATACCGCTAATTGTTAGAACAAACATGTTGTTACTGGAAAAGCTGTAACATTTGAAAACAAGCGAACTACTGAGTGTTGACAATCCTGCTCAGATCGCACTGCTGAAGCTATGTAGTGGTTTTACCCAAAGTAATTGTCCAATTAAGCACTCACTGAAGTTTTATACAACTGTGGATAATCTGTCATGTTAAAAATGTGCTCCGACTATAAATCTAAAGGATTTTTCCAGTGATGTTTTACTGCCGTTTCAGCAAGGCTTTTCTTCTTCTTTTGCGGCAGTGGTGATTCTGTTTTGATTCTGTTGTCAAGTAAATGTTATGTTTAAAAAAAACTGTCTCTGTGAAAACCTATAAAGATTTAAATACCATAGGGTGGGGTGGGGTAAGATGTGTCAGAGAGTAAACTGTATCGCAATAATGTAAAATTGTACTGCATAAATGATTGTGTAATTCACTCGGAAACGCTCATTGAGTCTTCCATTATTTTATAAACAGCTATTGAGATTGATTTCTTCTGTCCCTCCAAACTAAATCAAACCTTCCTTCAAATATTAACAAGACAAAATATAAGTGATCTAGCGTTATTAGACAAATGCAAGTCAAGAGCCGTGATTCAAAGAAAGTGTCAGAAATGTTGGACATTTGTTGGACATTTCTCAACTTAACGCAAACATCAAATGAAAAGCACAGCACCGCAACCAAAGTATAAGGCAAGGATGGCAAGAATGTGGATCACTGTGCTGAAATCATTGACACGTACAGTCTCAGAAATAAAGGTACAGGAGCTGTCACTGGGGCAGTACCTAAGATACATATTTGTACCTGAAGGGTCCTTAATGGTACCTCAAACGTACTTTTTAGGTACATTTGAGCACTAAGTGAAGTTTATTTATAGACTAATTTGGAGAGGATCACATGCTGATGATTGATCACAGCTGGTGCTGCATTATCCAATTTATGATTCACCAATCAGGCAATTCCTAAGCCACTGTAAATACCCTAAGCTCCATATCACAGCCATCTTCGTTTGAAGAATCCCCTCTTCCACCCCTACTCCTCCTCCTTTCCTAGATGGGTGGCCCAGTGGTTAGCACTGTTGCCTCACAGCAAGAACGTCACTGGTTCTAGTCCTTACCAAGCCAGCTGAAGTTTCTGTGCGGAGTTTACATGTTCTCCCCGTGCACACATGGGTTTCCCCCGGGTTTCCCCCGGTTTCCTCCCACCGTCCAAAAACATGCAACTTAAGTTAATTGACTAATCCAAATCGGCACCATAGACATGCTCCTAGTAAGTAGTTATCTCTTAAGAGCGATCACTATCTGTCCATTAGCTACCCGCAGAGGAGTTCTCCAGATCTACCTGAGCTCAAACTCCCCTCTCGACCTGCAAACAGGAGAGAGCCCCGGGCTCGAGGATCTCGTGAGCTCAGGGCTCTCTCCCGGGACAGCATGCAAAACAAGCTTTAAAATCAATAATCAGCTAAGTGTGAACTCTTGAAAATGCACGTTTGAGGTACCACTGTGAACTCTTTGGGTTCAAATATCTTTTGAAAAGGTACTGCTCCAGTGACAGCTCCTGTACCCTTATTTCTGAGAGAGTAGGTGACTTTGAGAATGCATTTCTACACAATTTCAGGTCACACAAACATCGTGTGTTTATGTATTGATCGTTTCTTGTATGTGTGACGATGCACATGTAATAAACATGGACATCTTCCACCTGACAGGTGAGCTCAGCTGTAAGTTGACTTACCCCAGAGCAGTGCTTTTGCCAGCAGAACTGAGTGCATATTTGACACTGGCTGTTTCTCAATATGTGTTCTTCAGCGATCTTACGTCCTCGTGTTCTCTTGTAACGTCATCCTCAACTGCCAAAGTTCAGTTCCAATACTCAAGACCGCAAGAACGGAGGACGCGTGAAAGCTCCCGGATGTGTTCTTGGTATCGAGGACGCACCGATGCAGACTTGAGCACCGAACTCGCTCTAGAAGTCCCAGAAGTCATTGCGACTGGAGATGGGAAGCGCAGCATTTCGTATAGATTTATTATTAAAGTTCAGAGATGTACTTATTGACCTCAGGAGTTTCCCTTAATGAGACGGTGAAAGTAAACATTAACGTGAACATCTTAATAAAGGCATAAACACATTAAGGGTGTTTAATTGTTGATATTCGTATTAAAATCTTTTATTTCTGATGTGCAGCGTATATTTGTGAAGTCTTTATGCAGAGTATATATTGTGAAACAATAAATAAAAACAATAAATGGTTGTATGAATGCTGTAATGTTTAAATAATTTTCGGTTAAAGATGCGTGAGGGTCATGTGACCATCAGGAAGAACGCAGCATCTCATTCCTCACAGTACACGTTCTCTGTCCTCGCGGTCTCCCGAGTTCGTTCTTCCGAGGTGACCTGGCAAGACCGGTCTTCACAAGAACACAAGTCCATTCTCTGCGTTCTTGGAATTGAGAAACAGCCCATGTAGTGGAAGCGTGCCGTTAATGTCTTACTGAGAGAGCTGAAGCTGCGCAGCTCCATTCACAGCACTGATGGCTTATTTTCCCGTCAAATGCTTGACAGTTGTAATCAGCTCATGCCAGTTTCTGAACGTATAGGGAAACTGTCTGCATGAAGAAGAGACTCAAAGCCGTCGAGCTTCTGGTTTCACAGAGAAAATCATATGTGCAGGCTTTCCAGATGACACGGCTGTATGAAGAACCTGAAGGACGCGGTCTGCTGCGAGGACGAAAACTGGACATCACACACAATAATGGAGAGGGACTGAAGCCAGGAAAGAGGTCTGTGACCAAAGTGTGTGTTTGTATAGTGGGCAGCACAGGAAATCAAGTAAGGCCACCGAGGTTTAAACTTAAATGAAACTATAATTCATCATGCGGTGGGGGAGTTTCGTTTTTTTTGGTTAGACCTACAAAACTCGAAAATTCCTAAATTAGAGTATGGAGAAAGGCACATGTGTGTTATGTTTGCACAAAATGATTAGATCAACATGAAAATTGGTCTTTCCCCCTAATCTGACTAACAACTAGTAGCCCTCGTAATACATTTTGAAAGAGAAAGAGACTTTTCAATGCATCTCTAAACATAATAGTTAAATCATTTCTAATAACTGGTTGCTTTTATCTTTACCATGATGACGGCACATAATATTTGAGTAGATTTTGATCAAGATACTAGTATTCAATTCAATTCAATTTATCTTTATTTGTATAGCGCTTTTACAATGTAGATTGTGTCAAAGCGGCTTCACATGCATTATAAAAAATTGAAACAGTGTCAGTCCAGTTTTCAGTGTCGAATTTCAGTTTAGTTCAGTTCAGCATAGTTTAATATTCACTGCTGAGAGTCCAAACACTGAAGATTAATCTGTCGATGCGCAGCCCTACAAGTCCTGAACCATGCAAGCCAGTGGCGACAGCGGCGAGGAAAAAACTTCACCAATTCGCGAAAGTGAAGAATTAAAAAACCTGGAGAGAAACCAGGCTCAGTTGGGCACGACCATTTCTCCTATGGCCAGACGCTTTGTGCAGAGCTGCAGTCTAGGCGCCGGGGGCTGTATTCAGCTTAAAGTGACATTTAAAGGCTTAACTAGGTTAATTAGGTTAAAGTTAGGGTAATCAGGCAAGTCTATTGGTGATTTCGACTTTATCGAATCCTGTCTTAAAGCGGTGCATGCTGGTAAGAAATTCTGTCTGGTTTAGTGCTGCGCCGATGCCACGTGACTATCCAGCCTGATCTCACGAGAAAACGTAAGCGTTTTACGTTTTGCCAGTTTAGTGGCTAATTCGTACGAATTCGTACAAGTTCAGTCGTACGAAAATGTATGATTTAAAAAAGGAGGCGTGGCACCCAACCCCACCCCTAAACCCAGCCGTCATTGGGTGATGAGCAAATCTTACTATATTGTACGAATTAGATCATACGAATTCATACGAATTAGCCACTAAATCAAAAGTTACGAATTGCCGTGAGATAGCTATCACATGGGGCATCGAAGTACCGCGACAGCCGGTGCAGCATCTGAAGAGGGACTGCAGGAGCTGCGATGACGACATCGATATTACATGATTGGATGAGTTTGCGCATAACAACAACCATGTGTGTTTCGCGTTTATTATTGGACAACTTCTGTCGCACAAACTTCAAAACGAACATTTAATTTTTTATGCTGTCTTAGTGTTACACACATCATGCTATTTAAAAGACTTCCAACATTTTACTGCAGTAGGCCAAATCATCTTTTTGGTTGAATAACTTGATTATAATGGCTAGATTGCTTCCATAGACCATTTTCATACAGACCCTTTACTGTATACAGCTCCATATATGATTTAAATACATATTTTTAGAGAATAACCAAATATCATCTCTTGTACACACCGGGACACTTTTTTTCGTTAGCGTTTATCGTCGGCGTTTTACGAGACGTTTATCTGCATTCAAACCCAAGCGATTTACACTGGCGTCGAGCAGAAGAGTGTGCAAAACCACTCCTTGACGTTAGATGGCGCACAGGGTGGCGCCAAGCTTCTGACACCCGCTTGTTACACAGAAGAAGAAAAGAGAAAGTTGACACGCTTGTTGTTGGCGATCAGCAAAGCATGGATGGTTCAAGTAGCAGCTCTAGCGATGAAGAAATGATTATTGTTCACCAGTGCAATAAGCAGCTCCACGTTCATTTCGCCTCTGGGCATCTTCTTCAATGTGCGCTCGCATTGACAGTTTAGCACTTGAGCGCCTCCAAGGGGTGTTTACTGTAACTTCAGCAGCTCCGTACGTGTGAACAAAAGTGCCGATCTGATTGGCGGAGAAGGTTTTGACGCTGCGCAAAAAAACGATCATGAGGCGTTTTTTTAAAAATGACGCTTTTGCGCGTTGGTGAGCACAACCACATTGACACCCTTTAATTAGTCACGAGGCATTAAACGTCGACCGAAAACGCGAGCAAAAAAAACGTCTCGGTGTGCACGGACCTTTAGGGTGCTTTCACAAGACTTACTTCAAATATGTCTTAGTGTGCTTTCTGTGATTCTGTTCATCTGGTCCAGAACAAAGGCAACAAATGATACATTATGATACAATGTATTATGATACATTGTTTGGGGCGGGGCTTTTAGTTTTTTAGGGCGGGGCCATCCGTCGTTTAAGGCAGGGCTAGCAGTCATTTAGGGTGGGGTCATCTGTCTTTTAGTGTAGAGCTATCGGGGTGTATATTGTTTCTGCTCTGCCTTCATTCATTTGTCAATATTCTTCCATTTTATTACCAAAACCAATCTTCCAACAATCCAGTCGGTTCCCGAGGGACAAAATCCTGCACCGCCATACATTTTTTTTTTTGGTAACAATTTATTTTGATGGTCCATTTGAGTATTAGTAGACAGTCTGCTTAATGTCTGCTGATGCTGACATTCAACAGACATTTAACTGACTATAAGAAACTTTCCAAGTACATGTTAACTTACACTAACCCCAACCTAACAGTCTACTTATAATCTAATGAGAATTAGCTGCAATGTAACCAAAATTCAACAAACGGACCATCAAAATAAAGTGTGACCTTTTTTTCTGATCTCAGGACTGTTTCAACTGTATGTACGTCACCATTGAGAAGAAAACAGGCCAATTTTAATCTCCATTTCATCGCGACTTTAAAATAACATGCCATTAAATCATTAAAAAATCCAAACAGGTTTGGATTTGACTCTACCTACGGGACACGTTTTTACAGAACCATTAGCCTTTCCTCTGGAGAGAGAGAAACAGATGCAGATGATGCTCCCGCAGACTGAAGCCAAACGCTGAGCGCTGCGACTGGAACGAGTCCTGCGCTGATAACTGCTGATGAGTGAACGCCGACAGGAGGAAGTGCCTGCTTTACCTCAACTTTAGGCCTAAAGAGTGACGATAGCCTTTTTTCCAGAGCGTCCGATGTCGGTTTGGTGGAGCGCTGGAAGCTCGGGACGCTTTCCAAACGTACGAACATTAAACCTGCGCTGTGGTTCTTCACCTACCTCTTTGAGTCAGAAAATCGAATTACCGTCATTTGTCGCTCTCGACTCGCTCTGCCGAGCCGGAGTGCTGCGGTTTTGTAGAAAAACATCTAGAAAGTAGTATATGTTTTCAAAGGGACGCCCACACACTCAACACGATCAATCTATGGAGAAAATGGAGCCAGAACAGTGAAGGGAAGCTCGACGCTGTCACTTCTGTGGTGATTTTGAAGATGATGATGATGATGATGATGATGATGAGGTTTGTTTAATATTTCTCAGGTCTTTTTTTTTTTTTTGCAGAAGAATCCCTGACGCCAGCAGAAAGGTCGGGCTGTCTGCTCTCCACAATTCTTAAATTTCACGAGGGCCACAGGGATGAGCTTGTGAAACAAAAGACGACCTTTTCTGAACACACTCACACCAGCGGAAAACCTTACGAACATCAACATGAAGCCCACCTCCTACTGAGAGACACAGAGATGGACGGCATACAAAAGCTGACCAGAGACCAAGACTACATATCTTTCAGTGTTCATAACGCTATTTCAAAAATAATGAAACTGATTGAGGTTTTATGTACCAGTGTTGGGCAAGCTACTTGAAAAATGTAGTGAGCTAAGCTATTAGCTACTCTACTTAAAGTGTAGCTTAACTACACTAAAAGTTACCCTCTGGGAAATGTAGCAAGCTAAGCTAAAAGCTACTTGGCTAAAGTAGCTTAGCCATATCTTATTTTTAAGTCTAAGATTTAAATAAGAACAGGACGCGTGTTTGGACATAACTAGGCCCACATGGAATCTGAGCGCGCAGAATTTCGTAGATTTCCTCAGATTTCCGCAGATTTTCAGCCCAGCATTGATTCTGTTTATTTACTGGTGTAAATGTGTGTAAATGTATATTTATTCAGTTTTCAAATTAATTTCAGTAATAATATTGGCTAATATGAAAACATTCATATGATTTATTTACAATACAATTTTAGAAGTAATATTTTCTGTCTTTTAGTAGAGATTTTATATGAGAGACTTACTTTGTTTACCAAATAAAGAGGATCTAACTGGATTCAAATTGTAAACATTAAATACAAGTTAAAAAGGTATTACTTTTTATTTCATATATTAAGGTTTTAGTCGTGATACTCCCAAAATCATTACGCATAAATCTGCAGATTCTTAACAAAATACTCCGCAGAAATAGCCAAAAATGTCCACAGATTCCGTCTGGCCCTAGGCATAACCCAGTTGTTTGACCACACTTTATTATTATAAGCAAAATTAAACATGTAGGCTAACGGATGTCTTCAGCGGAGTGAGTTTCCACCATTTCCTTACTCCACCAAAGTAAAGGAGTAAAGAGTAAAAGTAAAGTAAAGAGAAAGTAAAGAGGCAGAATGGAGGAGGCTCGTTCTTTATCCTCACGCTGCAGATGCTTTGTTTTCTCACTAGTGAAGCGTTCAGCTTTCCCACCTACAAAGTCCGCCATGTAAATATCAAATGCACCATGCTGCAACGCAACTGACTTAAAGGGAATGTGAGATGAGACTCTGATGGGTTTAATGCAGGTTATGCTCAAAACACACCCAGAACTCCTTAATAGAAAAAGCTCAACCCTTTTAGACAATGCACCGTGGAGCAGACTGTATTCTTCTGTCCTTAAAATAGCTAAAGTGGATTAGGACACCGCCTTAATGCTTTTGCACCATGCACTTTAGATTTTGCACCTAGTTAAAATAGAGCCCACCAAGGGAGCTTTAACATCAAGAGCAGGCTTTAAACTGAATTTAAACGTTTAAAAGAGCAGATTAAGTCCTCTGGGTCCTTGTGATGGATTGGCAGATGTTTTATTGAAGCATGCCAGATTGTGGTCTTCTGCTAAATCAGGGATCACTAATCTCGGTCCTGGAGGTCCGGTGTCCTGCAGGGTTTAGCTCCAACTTGTCTCAAAACACCTGCCTGGATGTTCCAAGTAGTGAGAGCTTGATTAGCTTGTGCAGGTGTGTTTGATTAGGGTTGGAGCTCAAATCTGCAGGACACCGGCCCTCCAGGAACAAGTTTGGTGCTCCCTGTACTATATTATTCGAATCGATCACTAACGCCCCATTCACACGGGGCTTCAGCGTCAACGCTTGACGGAGAGCGTGTCTGAAGTTTGGCGCTGACGCGATCGTCATAGTAGCGTCAGCCAATGAAATTTGACCGGAGCTCAGCAACTCTCCGGTATGAATCCCAGTATATATTTAGTGATTGGTCATAAAGGACCGGGTGATTTCCGACCGCAATGATGAGTTTATCCTCCATTTTAAAATGTCTCCTCCGTTTACAGCTATCAAACTGTATAGACGCTATTGGCTACTCTCTGAGCTGGGATATTTGCATAAAGCGATCTGATTGGCTGATGCTTTCGCTGGCGATTGAAAAGTTGAGAATTTCTCAACGTTTGCAGCGAGCAACGCGGCTGAAGCGGCGCCGACGGATCCACAATGCAGTTTGGCAACACCTGACGTCACTCATTCGAAGTCAATGGGAAGCGTGGACGCTGACGCCCTGTGTGAATGAGGCGTAAGATTCAGCAGGCAAAATATGCAACTGAAAGCTTCAAACTGGGTTCAAGTCTGCATGAACCACAAGCTGCGACCATTTTTTCTTGGTATTGTGACCCAATTCCTGGAGAAAACAGTGGGCGTGGCTTGTTTTTGTCTACTGTGAGCTGATTGGATGTAGTCAAGTAGGCGTTTCATTTAGAAAGATGGGGAAAAGGGAGTTATCACAACCTAACAGACTCCTCCTCTTGCTCAGCATTACTGTCTATTGTCAAAAATGACAGCTGGAGGGGCGTGGTTAAGTATGTTAGCCCTATTGTTTTTGTCTTAATGACATGCACAGATGAACTGTTCACCACAGAACTAACACAATCAATATGTTAGATTTGATTTCATGTGTTTGAACTAGATTTCTGATGTCCCAGCACCTGATTTGCATAATTCCTTTAGCGTTAACAATGAAAACTGTTCCAATCTAAGACAGAGCTATTGGGAAAGGACAGTCGGATAGATGGCATGACCAAGGAGAAAGATTAAGGATGAAACGGAAGAGCGAAAGGTAAGAGGTATGAGCGATAAGAGGAGATTAATTAATGGAGGGATGATCTGACCTTGCGGTGCTCCTGCAGGTTGAGTGAGGATGAGCACTTCTTATTACAGATGGTGCACACCAACTTCCTGCGAGCACCACCTACACACACACACACACACACACACAGATCATACATCACATGATGGCATGAGGAGATGCTAATGGAGACACTGCATCAGCTCGAAATAAACATCAGGAAGCTCTTAACATAAATCAGCTCCTGCTTCGGCATGAACTACACCACCAACAGACAAAAACAACTATATTTAACAAGGGTTGAAGGTCAGCTTAAGTGTATTTCCCGTAAAAAAAGGGAAGTAGATACAACATCCCTCAATAACAGTTCTTAAAGCACTGGAATTTTAAAAGCCTTTAAAAAGGCCATATTCTACATCAGGGGTCACCAACCTTTTTGAAACTGAGAGCTACTTCTTAGGTACTGACTCAATGCGAATGGCTACCAGTTTGATACACATTTCTCAAACACTCTCAGAAAAAAAGGTACACGGTGGAACAAATACAGGGAGTGCAGAATTATTAAGCAAATGAGTATTTTGACCACATCATCCTCTTTATGCATGTTGTCTT
>CAIGQQ010005788.1:2939877-2956277 GCA_903798035.1 Danio albolineatus | reverse complement strand
TTAGTGTGCCAGCTTCCTGTACCAGAAACATAGGTTCAAATCCCACTCTGAGCAGGATGAGTGAAGCTAGAGTGGATACATTGGTAAAGTATCCAGGATGGTAGTGAGGTTTAAGGGGTTGAGTGTGACTGAGATTACCACGTAGTGAGAGCTGTGGAAGTAAACCCTACTCCCCTAGCCTGACTAGTATCCTCACCTCCAATTAATGGACCGATCTCTCCATGGCTTCTGCTTAGCTGACGTAAAGGTATGATCTGTTTTATAAGAAAAAATGGGACTAATTTTAAGATGGAGATGGAAGTTGGAACCTCCATTTTTATAAGTTAGTTATCTACAAAAGATCTGTCTTGAAAGATTATTTGAAGTACCCAGTTACTGAGACTGCGTGGCTATTCAGTGATTAGGAACCGCCATAACTTTACTTATAAAAAGAGAACTTGGGAAGCATTTTGTAAAGAATATACAAAACTAGTATTATTTATCATTTCGCATTATTTCTTCATGATCATAAACCAGTTTGGACCACACTTACCATAGGTTTTTGATGCAGACTTTGATCCATGCGGGTGAGTTTTAGGTGCAGATGATTCTACCTCAGAGTAGCTGCCAGGACTGTGGTTTGTGAGATCTTTTGATAGTACCAGCATTTCTGTCCTACAAACACCTTCACACACAAGTGTCATAAACGGAGTTTGTATGCGGATGCTGAGTGAATATGTGTGTGTGAAAGAGTTACTTCAGAGTCCTTCTTCACAAACTGTCTTCAAAAGTGTCAGTGACTTCTAAGGAACTGGGACGCTTCTACATGCATGCACACAGACACATGCACGCCAAAAATCAGTTGAGCACTAAAAGCTGAAACCCATCACCCTGAGATGTGGCTTCCATCTCTCTATATTTATTTCATTTACTGTTTTCTCTGGCTCAATACTCTTCACTCTAACAACCACCTCTTTCTCTTTTTATAGCCCCCGGAGAGTAGTCAACCAGCACAAGACTATTATTATTCTATGTATTTGTGTATTTCCCTCTACGACACCAATGTGAACTGCTTTTACAGAGAGAAGACCTGTTTTGATAGTGCTGTTATCATCTATCTGAGCGAGTGTTGCCGGCCAACTTTAGCAACTGTGGTTCTTAAGATTTCCAGAATAGAGGACACAACGATGTAAATGGAGTGAGTGTTTGTGAAAAGCAGGGGTGCTCAACCCTGTTCCTGGAGATCTGCCTTCCTGCAGAGTTTAGCTTCTATCAAACATATCTGAACTAATTAATTTGGACCTGAACAGCACTTGATAAATACAGGCAGGTGTGTTTGATAGGTGTTTGAAGGTAGATCTCCAGGAACAGGGTTGACCACCCTTGGTGTAAAGACTGTATGTCAGTGGGAGGAAAAATACAGAAATTCTTCAGTATAATGCTGAGTTTGAGCATGCAGAATTCTATCATACGGTGCTGCTAAAAGGAGATTTACAAGATGATTAGACATTTAGAAAGCAAGCAATTTGGTCCGTATAATACATTTCTGTCTAGAGAGGTCATGTTTTGATCTTCAGTTGGGCTTTACGCAGTCACATGTTGCGATTTCGCCGGTCAGAGTTCACCACGCTTGATCTTTGCACGCAGCGAACTGCGAAACTTGTCGCACAAGCTTGCGTTTCCGGTTTGACGCATTGTGTATAAATGGAAGTCTAGAATTGGAACGCACAATGCCAATTTGTAAGCAGTACAATTAAGGTTTCAGTATGGTGAATGGTAAACAAGTATGCTGGACTCAAACCCTCAAATTTGTTTTCTTTCAGTTGGCCTCTCCAAGTTTCGAAAATGAGACATTACCAGTGGTGTAACGTAACTAATTACAAATACTCAAATTACTGTAATTGAGTAGTTTTTCGCAGGAATTGTACTTACCTAAGTAGTTTTATAAATGTGTACTTTTACTCTCACTTGAGTACATTTTTAGTGCTGTATAGGTATTTTTACACCGCTACTTTCCTTCAACCTGCAGTCACTACTTTATTATTTTCTTGTCAATGGGGATTAGAAAAGTCAGTCCTGTGATTCCTGTCCAATCAAATCACACATAGAAGGTAATTCACATCATAATGAACTACCTCAAGACATGTGCGCTTTATAATTCCAGGAGACTGGAAGTATTAAAAGTGTCCAAGAAGATGTGTAAAATCTTTAGATGCATTGACCCAGAGACCCGTATTTCACTGATGAGAAGATGGAGGATGTTTACTATATGATGACCGAAATGGCCTTAAACACCCAGCAGGACGTCAACATGACATCAGATTGACGTTGTACCCTGATGTCATGGGGACGCTACATTTTGTTTGGAAATGAAAATCAGGTTGACATCAGAACTCAACGTCCGGCCAATGACAATGTCCAACCTAAAACCAACCAAATATCAACGTCTAATGATGTTACAGCTTGACGTTGTGTGGACGTTAAAACTATATGACGTCTATCAGATGTTGCATTTTGGTTGCCGTAACTGATGAATAAATGTCCGTTTTTGAGGTCAACATGACGTTGGTTTAAGATGTTGGCTCTGCGTTGGATTTTGGTCACTTTCCAACACAGCCTAAAATTGACCAAATATCAACGTCATTTGATGTCATTATTGAACGTCAAAATAACGTTGTTCTCGGACAATGGCTAGACATTAAATTTTTGTCACCTGACATCACGACCTAAGTCTAACCTTATATTAAATAACTATAATAACTAGATACACTATAGAATGTTACATTTACACACACACATGCACAAAATGCATGTGCAAAATGCATCAGCTTTTTTTTTACTCACTACTCTTGAGTACTTTTAAATGTCTACTTTTTACTCATACTTTGAGTAATATTTACAACAGATACTTTTACCCTACTTGCACTACATTTTTAGGCAAGTAATGGTACTTTTACTGGAGTATGATTTTCAGTACTCTTTCCACCACTGGACATTATCTAGCCAATCTGACGTTCTCCTTCAGGCAACAAATGCCACATATACATAGCCAAGTCAGTCTTCTGCTATACAAAATGTACACAAATGATCTTCCATTAAAATATGTATACACTTGCTTATAGAGATATAAGATGACACAAACCATAAAAGACTGTGTGGGCTCAAGAAACTTAACTTTCCCCTAACCCCCCGGTTGGATATATGAACTGTGGTGCAAATATGCTAGCTAACTAATACAGACCTTACTGGTCATCATCATGTGGTTCAAATGGTATAGAATATGATTTCTCAAGAACTGTATGCATGCATTAAACAGAGTACGGTCTAGATCCAAATGGATCAGTTAGGACCCTAATGGAGACCAGATTTCGACTTGATGTCTCGCAACATCTGTAACATGCATTCACATATTTTATTCAATAGAAAAGAAAAAAAGTAACAGTGTTATGAATGCACAAATACCTGATCCTTCACATTAATGCGGTTTGAAATGTATCGATGCAATTCATCATGCAAGTACAAGTTGAATTAGCATAAATGATCTGCATCTAGGGTCAGGCGTCTACTGTATGTGCACTACTGTTATGGCACAACAAATTGACCAAACCTGGGGTGTCTCAATCTGTTTCTTGAAAGCCACTGTCCTGCATTGTTTAGCTCCAACCCTAATTAAACAAACTTGAACGAGATAATCAAGAACTTCAGAATTACTACAAACTCCTAGCAAAGTGTGTTGGAGCTGTTTAGATGCTAACTTTGTAGGACAATTTTGACCTAGGAGTAGGATTGTACACTTCAGTGCTAAACAAGCATACTGTATGTGACTTTGCATACTTGGAGGCGTTTATGGGAGGCATATATACTATGCTGTACCGAGTGTACCCTTCGTTTCTGGTGTGTGTTAGCAAAATGCTAAATTGCTATTGGTATAAATTAAGGTTTCTAATTGAGTCGTATACAAGTTTAAAAGATTTTAACTTTGATTTCTCTCTAGTGAGCAAAAGACGTTAGAGAGTAAGGCCAAGAACACACATTACTGGGTTGGACTAGGAAAGAAAAGAACATCTGAATGTGTTGGCCACTTCTTCTTTTGATTGTCTTGGGATCCAGGGATTTTTGGTTTTTATTAAAAACACATTCACTCTTCAACTGACCCTTTTTCTCTGTGCTGTGCACACACATACAGTCCCTGGTGACTGTTCTCGTTAGCCCCTATGTATAGGGCCATCCATGGCATTCCCAAACCATTGCCTCAGGCATTCCCAATTCATCTCTACACCATTCCCAATGCACTCCATCATTATTCTAGGGCAGCAATGGGGCTAATTCAAGACAGGTGAGGTTGTGCCATGTCTATAGTGATTGACATACTGCAAAGCCTCTGAAGAATACACTAGACAGACAGGGAGAAGCTCCATTTGGTTTGAGCATTGTGGACAAGTTCTTTGCAATACATGTATGCACAAGTGTCTGTGAAATAGAGAAATGGTGATACAGATAATTTCCCAGAACTGGGTTGGTGCTGGAAAGGCATCCACTGCGTAAAAAACTTGCTGGAATGGTTCATTCCACTCTGGAGACCTCGGATAAATAAGGGACTATGCCGAAGGAAAATGATTGAAGAATGATACAGATAATTGGAATCTATACTTAGGCCCAATCGCAATTCTCCCCCTTAGCCCTTACCCTTACCCCTACCCCTCGTTTTGCGCATTCACGTAAATGAGGTAGTGGTGTCCCAATTCTCTTTAGCTTGAAGGCGTAGGGCTAAGGGCGAGGGGTATACACCCCTTCGAACAAAGATTTTTCAGGACCACACTTAAAACGAGGGGTAAAAAACTTTCTCAGAATACACATGCAACAACTGAACCTGGAAGTAAGGAGATCCACAAATTAGTATTTTTTGTCATTATTACGCATTTTTACGACAAACAAACATATGTTTTAATACATTCATAACCGTGTCATGTTTCACCGTCATGCTTATAAAAAAAACACAAAAATAAACAAAAAAAAAAGCTAAATTTGGCAATCTATAATCCATAATCATAACTCATGTACAGCAGTCCCACAACATTCTGACACTGGATGACACTGGAATACCCTGTCAGTAATGTCTAGTGTCTGGGAATAAGCTTTTTACAGTGTCTGCTATAATGTTAATGTTGTTTTCGTGTGTTTACACAGATAAATATGGCCACTGTGTAAACACACAGTACAGTTACGATCTTATCGCCACATTAGATGGTTATGATAACATAATATACGCCTTCAGTGATTTCCTGAAGATAAACACCAAACAATAACACAACTGGAGTAACTCCAGCAGTCGTGATCGTCTGATCTCATATGAAGCAAGAGATGGTGATGACATATGATGACGTGTGCAGGTGTTGAAGTGCTGGAACAATTCTTAGGGGTAAGTTTTGAAGCCCTTCCCCTTAACCCTTGGTTGTAAGGGCCAAGGGGACGGGGAAGGGGAAGGGGTAGGGGTACAAAAATAGAATTGGGATTGGGCCTTACTGTGCAAAAATGTTTGCTATGTAAACTAGTAGTTGTATTAGTTTAAACTGTTTGTTGTTTGTAAGCAAAGCCACTATTCAGCTAACTTCCCAAGCCTATAAATTATCATAATATATACTGGCTGAACATACACCTTTGCTCATTCATTGAGTGGGTTTTTATCCCAGCATGTACAGTATGTTATTCTGGCAGAGAAACACAGAACCGCTGGGATTACAGATGTCTATATTTAGTGTTTTATGTACACGAATATTGGCAGAGAAAATCTGTACATGTGACACAAAGATGAGACACATTTACACACACCAGATTCACAAACTGAGATTATACACGCACAAACCGACAGTGGGGAAACGCTTCAACAAGTTTCATATAGATTTAAAACACCTTTTTTATCACTAATAAATGTTGTCAATAACAAACGGAAAAAAAACAACAGTTAAAAAAATAAAACATTAAGAAGTATGAAATAATTTAAAAAGTCTTCTAAACCATGTTTTTAATACAGAGCAGGAAATCGGAGAGAAGAAGTCGTGGTGCTACCTCTGGCGTAAAGACGAACAAAAACAGAAACAAACAAAACATAGACATAAGGCAGACGAATGGTGCATGCAGTGGCTAACAGAGAACTGCGACTCCTCCAAACTCCTATTTCCATGGCTGTGAGGATGCAGTACAGGGACTCTTTGCGTAGCAACAGCGATGGCACCCCCTGAGAACAAACCTTCAGGTGCCTAAGGTCGCCTGAGAGCGCCAGACTCGACTCGGTAATGTAAACATAAATACAGAGGTTGATATCTCACTCTACAGGCAGTTCGGTAACTGCGACACATGCAGCATTAGCATTAGCATTGTGCGCAAGTAGTCAGTCTGCAAAAACTCTCCTTAGTAGAATATCACTTCGAGTTAAATAAACTTCTTTTTTTCTCATTATATATATAATATATTTACTTCTGTGCAGAGTCTGTGCAGAGTCTCATTTTAACAGTACTTCCTCGTTTTCACCAGTTTGCTCTGGTACTTGACTGAGTGGCCGCTGTGTCCTACCACATAAACATCCAGAAGGTAGCTCTTTCCCGCCTCTAGGCCTGTTATGGTCTCCGTCGTGACGGCTTTCTGCAGGTTGGCGCTGTAGAAGTACTTGCAAAGTACTTTCTCGGACTTGCGGCGACTCTCCGGACCAGAGCATTGGTTCTGCTCACGGCGCCGATGCTCTTCGCCGTAACTTTCGGAAACTTCCCGTCTGTACACACAGTACTTGTTGCGCTCCTGTGTGCCAAGCCAAGCCACGGTGACTGAAGAACAGGTGCGCAACTTATCGAAAGCTTTGATACGGGTATCCTCGGGGAGAGCAGGGAACGGTTGCTTTCCTCCGGCACGTGTACTGGCCAGGAGTTTCAAAGTGGAGGCACCTTTGCGGGACCCCCGCAGACGAATCAGATACTTGGCTTTGGGCTTTCCCCGGAGCTGGAACTGACGGACGCCCTCCACATTCTGAGAGAGGACAAGTTTCCCGTCTCGCCGCACCTGCACTTGCACTGCATCCAGACAAGCATGTACAAACAGCGTGACCCGCTGGTGAGAGGAGACCGGTGCAAAGCGAAGGAACTTACTTCCCTTTCTCTTAATGAAGACATCAGTTACTTTGCCGTCCTTGAGCTCCACGGTTTTCTGCTTGGCCTCTTCCTTGGTGCGGGCAAAAGTGCCCACATACGCAGTACTCATGTTGGTACCTGTGTTGACAGCGAACACGTCAAAGTAATATTGCGTGTCTGGCTTCAGGTCCGTTATGGTAAAAATATTCTTGTTGCCTATGCAGATCTTCTGTATGTCGGCCACTTTGGGCTTGGGGATATATGTGCGACTCATTTTATTGCTTAGAGCTCTGTTGGTGGTGAGGAAACGGTCTTTATGGAAATCATTCTCAGATGGGACGAAACCAAAATGAGCAAAGTCAAAGGGGCTGAAGTCCCGGCCGGGTTTTGGAGCTATCATGAAGGCATCATCCAGGCTCATCTTGGCCTCTGCCGCGCATAAGCTCTTGAAGTTGTGCTCCTTGTTGATAACCACACAGTACTGGATCGGCTGGCCCATTACGGAGCCAGTAGGAGTAGGCTTCCAGGCTAGTGTAACAGTAGTACGACCCAATGCGGTAACATCCACCCTGGGGTCGTATGGCAGCTCAGGGTACGGCTGATCGGACTCGGGAGTTGTGGTCGAATAAATCTTGAAGTTGCTGTCCTTTTCGGTGGAGATGATTTCCAGCTGGTACAAGCCTGAAGGGGAGCTGGAGGAGATGAATGATTCAACATCGTTTCCTTTGTAGGTAAAGAGTTCGGTACCCTCGTTCACCGTGACCTGCTGTTTCTGTTGTTCCAGTGGTTCTGGCTCACCTAAGACACGGAAAACACACAAACGTTCAAAGTTATACATTGGGAAACAAGCACAGAAGATCAAAAGACAAAAAGGGAAATGAGTTTCCCCACAGAACACACCACAAACATCAAAAACAAGGGCCGTTCGGTTGGGGTACGACTGCGTGATGCTATTTGGGGATGCGCGTTTTGAATGATGACTTGTTTAAACCACACACAAACACAAGCCACATAAACTGTCGAACAAATGGATGTACGCATTTAAGCGCTCTCTGAACATCAATGACTGGGACATTTAATGTTAACTGCCACATAATGGCACATTTCCCTCAACCCTCCAAATCCTCTCATCTAGATGTTTACTTTCCACTTCCTCCATGCAGCCCAATTAGCACCACTGGAAAAAGAAGCACCAGTTTCCATCTAAACGGAAAGAGCTTCGTTTAATGTGAAAATCCCGGTGAGGTCACCGAGAGCTACCTGCCCTCGTGGACCGCTCGCCCGTCGTCTGCTGCCGGCTGTGTTTTGTATCCAAACAAGCCTGCACATCAGAGGGCGACTTTTTACTTTGCTTTCCTCGGGAACTCTAAGCTACACAGAGACGCCTTGTGGCTTCACTCTTGCTTGAGTTCCTTTCCAAGCCCTCTCCCGTTCAGCTGGGCGAGAAAACATAATATTATGTTTGTCAACCAGAGAGCGAAATGAACACGAGTTGCACTCAAAGACCGGCTCCCAGTGGATATATTCCACAAACATGGGGAAAAGGCTTGTGTGTGAGTATATATTTACTGTTACTGCTGTAAAACTGTAATAAGACCAACAACAAGTTCCATGTCCCTGTTTGCATTTCATTACTAAGGTAGTCCTGGGATCATCTAGAGAAAACGTTTATCACACAAAAGTTCCTCTGTCAATGCTCAGGAGACACAATTGATGTTCTCGTTTTTGTGTTAATATCCTGAATGAGGACATTTGTTGCTATATATCAGGGATCACCAATCTCGGTCTTGGTGAGGTGTCCTGCAGGGTTTAGCTCCAACTTGCCTCAAAACACCTGCCTGGATGTTTCAAGTATACCTAGGGAGAGCTTGATTAGCTTGTTCAGGTTGATTAGGATTGGAGCTAAAATCTGCAGGACATCGGACCCCCAGGAACAAATTTGGTAATCCCAGCTATATATAGTAATCGTGTAGATCAGAGTGGCTACAGGGTACTAGCAACACCAAGAACATGGGATCGATTCATGGATATGCAAGGTCTGTTTGAATTACATATATATTTAAAGCAAGTTCTATAGACCTTAAATAATGAAATATAGATGATCTCAAGGAGTGACACAGTAGCGCAGTAGGTAGCATGTTCGCCTCACAGCAAAAAGGTAGCTGGTTTAAGCTTTGGCAGGGTTAGTTGGCATTTCTGTGTAGAGTTTGCATGTTCTCCCCGTGATTGTCTGAGTTTCCTCCGGGCGCTATGGTTTCCCCCCACAAGTCCAAAGATGAAGGTGAATTGGGTAAGGTAATTGCCGTAGTGTATGTGTGTGATTGTATATGGGTGTTTCCCAGTGATGGGTTGCAGCTGGAAGGGCATCTGCCGCGTGAAATATATCCTGGATAAGTTGGCCAGATTAATAAAGAAACTAAGCCGAAAAGAAAATAAAGGAAATCAAGACAAACTTAAAGGCACTGATCAACAGCCACAAATCCCAATTGTTGATTTCATTCATTCCCTTATAGCAGGGGTGTCCAAACGTTTTGCAAAGAGGGCCAAATTTGATAAAGTGAAGATGCCCGGGGGCCAATAGTCCCTTCTGACATTTTTTTCACCACAAAAGTTTCATGAAAATACACACTGTTATAAAACTATTTTCATTGTCACAATTACCTTTATTTTTCAAATGGCAATATAACCAAATATAAGCCACTCAGGCATGAACAACTCTAAACACACAATTATGCCTTTCTTTCATATCTGGAGAGTCAGATCAAATTGAACAAACTGTATAGAATACCTTACATTTCTATGAGTTTGATATCTATCTTTGCCTCATGAACATTTTAAACAGGAGTTATAAGTAATGCAAAGTGGTCTGTTATCATTAAAGTTAAAAAAAAGTGAATTTTGCTCTTGCCTTCTAAAAGGTATTTCAGGAAGCCAAAGTTTGCATAACAACTACAGGAAGATTATATATGGCGGCAAATCAATGGCAAAATTAATCGAGCGCAGCGGTGATGTTTAAACAGAAAGTGAATCGCGAGCAAATTACAGTCCTAAGCGCGAGATCTTCACGCGCGCGCTGAACTGATCCACCTCGAGGAAACGGGCCTCGCGCGCACATCATCATCTGTGCACACGATGTACGCTCTCGCGAGTGAGGTCAGGCCTGCACCGCGCGCGAGATCAGTTCTCTCCGCTCGCTCGCTGGCTCTTTTTCGATTTTTGTCTTGGGGCGGGCCTTGGTTTACTTGTTATCTCTAATGCTATTGGTTACTCTCCCTTGGTTTATTTATTCTAACAGAGCTAGCGAGCCATTAATAACACATTATGAGATGGAATCTGCGGGCCGTATGAAATCTGACTGCGGGCCGTCATTGGCCCGCGGGCCGGACTTTGCCTGCCTTATAGTATCTGTTTTCTTTACTTTGATCTCATTATGGCCTTGAAACAAATGGACTGAAGAGATCACATTTGATATGTTCTTTCCGGTGGTTCAGGCCCACCAGAGTATGTGTGTGTGTGTGTGTTTGATTTATTGCAACTGTGAATGACCGAATGCACAAGTCTAATACTGCGTTCACATCAGACGCGGACAAGCGTCAAGCACAAGTGATTTACATGTTAAGTCAATACAAAGACTCGAATAGACATCCAGCGCCACGATTCACACGAATGAGGTGGCACGAATTGAGCGCTTTGCGCGATTGACGTTTCGCGCGAATCACTCGAGTTGGAAAATCTGAACTTCATCGGACATTCGTGCCGCATTAACCAATCAGGAGCTTTGTCTGGTAGAGCCGTCACAATGATGTAGCACCTGTTGTTGATGTCTTGGGTAAAAATCCTCCTGCCGACACCGGACAACAGTTCATCAAACTGGGCTCGGCTCAGTCGGAAGCACCGCTGAAAGCTTCCATCATCCAGGTTCAGTTTCTGGAGGAGTTTATGAGCTCACAGAGCTGGGTGCACCTCTGAATAGATCTAGTGGACTCAGAGACGGCTACAAATAAATCGACGCTGTTTTTCAGCCTTCATAAAGCACATAAACAGTTATTCTCTCAATAAAATCAATGTTAGCCATTTAGCAACAAAGCTAGAGTCAACGGCAGACAGAAGCCCTGCCCATCACGCGAATCAGCGTCTATTGTGAAGCAGATTTGACACGTGAATGAAGCCGGTAAACTCAAATGTTCACGTATCTATTTATGCACAAATAGCGCAATTTGTCCACCCATGCCGCATCTGGTGTGAACACAGCATAAATAGAGACATCATCAGCTGTGACTGATTTGTCTTTCTGGATCTTCCAATTGCAGCCAAGTCACGCTGTCAGTCCAAGCAAGATGATCATTACATGTTGTGTTTTTCAAAAAATAATTAAACCCTTTGACTTAAAGACTGAAGTACAGCAGTGAATGATGGGGGTCTCTGCATTTCATCAGCCAGGACAACCGTACTGGCCTACAGACAGAGAGGAGAAGGAAAACCCTGGGCCTGAGAGTCATTACGCTACAAAAAGTCAGATGATCAGAGAAGCTTGTCGTCTCGCAGGGAGACACTCGTGTCTTTATGTGAACTCACACAAGGACATACACACGCTTCTGGCCCTTTAGGTTCCATTGACACGCGGGCAGACCCACTTTAACTAAAGCCACTGCTCCATGTGTCTGGAGGGAAACACAAGGGTGTTTTGTGGAACTTTATTGATTTCTTTTTTAGGATACTGTCCAGATGGAAAACGAGAGATGCAGAGAGAAAGAGAGAGGGTAACGGGGGGAAAGGGAAGAAATGAGAAAAGTACCAGGAGGGGGAGGAAAGAAGAAGGGAATACAGCTGACAGGGAGAACATGCAAGAATTCGGCTTTGAAGATATGCCACGATCACAGACGTTTGCTTACATACAGTTGATGGGAACAGTGGGAGGAATCGTACGTCTATGTGATTGAAAGCATGTCTGAGTGACTTTTTACAACATAATTAAAAGAGAAACTGTATTTTGAAGTAAGAAAATGAAGCCTAATCTTAAAGAATGTGTAATTATTTATATATAATCAACTAATCAGATGATTTCTTACACTACAAAACTATTTGCTTTGAGTATTTGCTTAAATTCTTAAAAATTCTTAAATGAAGAAACATTTTCTAGACACTTAACCAATATTAATTTGCTTTGTTTTCAGAAATATGCCAGGGGATTAGAAGAATATTTGCTTTACCCATTGGCAGATTATTTTATTATTTAAAAAAGCACTTAATTTTGACTTAATATTTCTGAAAACATAATACATATAGGGCGCCACGGTGGCGTAGTGAGTAGCACGTTCGCCTCACAGCAAGAAGGTCACTGATTCGAGCCCCGTAGGGTCAGTTGGCATTTCTGTGTGGAGTTTGCATGTTCTCCTCGTGGTCGCGTGGGTTTCCTCCGGGTGCTCCGGTATCCCCCCACAAGTCCAAAGACATGCGGTACAGGTGAATTGGGTTGGCTAAAATTGTCCGTAGTGTATGAGTGTGTATGGATGTTTTCCCAGAGATGGGTTGCAGCTGGAAGGGCATCCGCTGCGTAAAACATATGCTGGATAAGTTGGCGGTTCATTCCGCTGTGGCGACCCTGGATTAATAAAGGGACTAAGCCGAAAAGAAAATGAATGAATGAATAATACATATATTTTTACTTGTCTAGGCAAGGCAAACTTTATTTATAGAGCACACTTTTACTCAACCGAAGTTGATCCAAAGTTGTTTTTAAAATAAAATAAAATATTTAATAATAAAAAATAAAAATATTTAAAAAATATTAAAAAAGAAAATATTTATGCATATCCTGTATATAATACTTAAAATCAGAAATAACATACATGCGTCACTCAAAGGCATTCATTCATTCATTCATTCATTTTCTTTTTGGTTTAGTCCCTTCATTAATCTGGGGTCACCACCGCCAATTTATCCAGCATATGTTTGACGCAGCGGATGCCCTTCCAGCTGCAACCCATCACTGGGAAACATCCATACACACTCATTCACACACATACATATGGACAATTTAACCTACCCAATTCACCTATACCACGTCTTTGGGCTGTGGGGGAAACTGGAGAAACCACAGGGGAGAACATGCAGACTCCACACAGAAATGCCAATTGACTCAGCCGAGGCTCGAACCAGCGACCTTCTTGCTATGAGGCGATCGTTCTACCCACTGCGCCACCGTGGAATCCCTTTCTCAGTTCCTGTCTATTAATCTATAAGTCTAAAAAATGCTTCTTGATTTAAGATTTATTAGAATATAGATATTAGAATTAGAAACAAGAAAACAGCGATACAATGTGGTGATTCATGGTGAAATATACAGCATAAGTAATATTACAGGCCTCATTATGTAATATGTTTATATATTCATACAAATTCATTCCAGTGTCACCTGGACATGTCAGATTCTGCCCTAAACACTATATCACGAAATAAGATTTTACAATGTTTCTTTTAAGGGGTGACACGTTGGCTCAGTGGTTAGCACTGTTGCCTCACAGCAAGAAGGTCGTTGGTTCGAGTCCCGACTGGGCCAATTGGCATTTCTGTGTGGAGTTTGCATGTTCTCCCTGGGTTTACGTGTGTTTCTTCAGGGTGCTCCGGTTTCCCTCACTGTCCAAAGACGTGCTATAGGGGATGAGCTAAATTGTAAGTGTATGAGTGTGTGTGTGTGTGTGAATGTGAGTGTGTATGGGCGTTTCCCAGTACTCGGTTGCAGCTAGAAGGGCATCTGCTGTGTAAAACACATGCCGGATCTTTTATTTTTCCTAAATTTCATGTAGTAGACATCTGGTATGGACTATCAACACACCATGATGTTGTCCCATTGAGCCCAGTTTCACACATGCTCAACACACACCAACGCAGATCCACACACTGCCAGGGCCAATGATTGACCACACTGGAAAACACTGACCTACACTGGACACGCTCCACAGTACTTCACAGAAAACACATATTTACCTGCAGCCATGCTGCGCTTTCAAATGAAGCAAGAGGTTATTCTGCAAACTTTCCAAACGGAGCATCTGAAGGACATTTGTAGAACTTTGTTTTTGTTGTTGACTAAGCTAATTTGAGAACTTGCAAACACTAAAGGCCCCGTTTACACTGCCAGTTAAATGTGACCCAATTCTGATTTTTTTGCTTATATGTGACACAGATCGTGTCTGTTCTATGACTGTGTAAACACAAATAAACGCATGCATTCGGATATTCAGAGATGAGTTTCAGGCCTCCTTCATATGTGGAAATAAATCAGATATGAATAGTGCATGCAACTATCATGTAAACAGGCAGGTCGGGTTTATTAAGGCGTTCCGTTTTGTACGTCATTAACCTTGTGTCGATGTGGTACTTCTCCACGGTTTAATGAAGTAGAAGGAAAAGCGTGTGTGGAGACGTCGATGCGGTAAACAACAACAACAGAGGAAACATGGAGGAGGAAAGTGGTCAGTGGTCGATTGCAGAAGTTACCTGCCTTCTTGTAGTGAATGTAGTGAATATGAAACAACATTGAATTCAATTCAATTGATGTTGTAGTGCTGTCTCATTTCTTAGGGGTACATTTTGAAGCCCTTCCCCTACTCTGTTTCAAGGGCCAAGGGGAAAGGGTACAAAAATAGAATTGGGATTGGGTCATGGTGTCTATGTAAATGTACTGACTGCCTGCTTTAATTCATAAGCTCCTTTTGAACGACTATAAAAGAAACTCCGTTGCTCCACAGATCTAGGGCCAGTTCTTCTAATAATAGGTTGGAACATTCACACGGAAAACAAGGCTTAAATTTCTGCAGAGTTGCAACATTGATCGGGAGATTTGATTGTGTTACCTGATCCTTCCCCACTGCGGTCCTCCGGGAGCTCCTGCAACGTCAATCTCCACTCCAGAGGAGCATCGCAGGGCGTCACCGTCACCAGCAGAGGAGTGTTGTCTTCCTCCACCACAAAATAGTACCTGCAAGAGCGAGGCAAGTTAGCAAAACTGACAACTAAAAATGAAGGCTTTCACAAGATTGTTATGAGGCAGTTTTTGGATGGTCCTTTTTTTAATAAAAGGTCATATATTTTTCATACAGTGGGGGAAATAAGTGTTCAAAATGTCATGTTATTTTCCCTGGGAATAATATTTCTAAAGAAGCTGTTGACATGGAATTGAACCAGGTTTTGAAAAAAAAACCCCGAACAATAAAAATAAACACAAGGAGAAAGTGCTACTTAAATATATCTAATACGTTATATGAAAGGCTTTTTTGGTGACGGCAGCTTAAAGACGCCTCTCATATGGAGAACAAAGCCACATGCATTTCCCGGGTGTGATATTGGTTTTGTGACTCTCGTCTATCAAATCTGAGCTTTTATTTTGTATTCTCTATTGGATTCGGATCAGGTTATTGGCTGGGCCATTCTACAGCTTGATTTTCTCTTAATCTAATGAGAGTTTGCTTGGCTGCGTTTTAGATCATTGGCTGATTCTCTATATGCGTTCTTCAGCGGTTCCTTACGATTTCAGCTGCTGTCTGGGCTTTCCATGTCTTTCTACACCTCCCTTTCTTCATGTGTTCAATACTTTTTCCCTGCGCCATTTCATTTTATTACACATAACTTGATTTGTGAGCTAATTAGATTTGTTTTCTTTGCATATATGGATTTCTTTGTTAGCAACGGCACCTTTAGAAGTATTTTTCTGAAAAAATGGTGACATTATATTATATATTATATTATTATTATATCATATCTTATTATATTATATCTCATAGATATATTATATTATATCTCATAAAACATCCTATTCCAAACCATATAATCAAAGTATATTTATTTCAGCTTGCAATTAATAGATTTACATGACTTAAAGATGTTGCATACACAGTGCACGTTATGTATTTGAGTGTCTCGAGAAAAGTGACGCCTCACCTGTGTTTTAGATTTCCCTGCTGTTTTAGATCTTGTCTTGACAAAAGACCAAAATAAAGAAGCTTTATTTTTTTGATTTTTTTGTGTCATTGTGTCAGCTTGCACACCTAACATAGTATGCTACGTAATATGGTAAATAATGGTAAATATATATATATATATATATATATATATTTTTTTTTTAATATATATACATTTATTCATTCATTCATTTTTGGCGTAGTCCCTTTATTAATCCGGGGTCGCCACAGCGGAATGAACCGCCAACTTATCCAGCATTTGTTTTACGCAGCGGATGCCCTTCCAGCCGCAACCTATCTCTGGTAAACACATCCATAC
This sequence comes from Danio albolineatus, assembly GCA_903798035.1. Taxonomy (NCBI): domain Eukaryota; kingdom Metazoa; phylum Chordata; class Actinopteri; order Cypriniformes; family Danionidae; genus Danio; species Danio albolineatus. The sequence continues at coordinate 2,939,901 of CAIGQQ010005788.1, read as the reverse complement.
ATTCTCATTCACACACATACACTA
>CAIGQQ010005788.1:2909158-2935495 GCA_903798035.1 Danio albolineatus | reverse complement strand
TGTTTATTGACGTGCTTTTGAAACCCGATCCTGTGCGCTTGTTTATTGACGTGCCTTTGAAACCCGATCCTTTCAGACAAACGCGAGGCTGACGCTTGCAAAAACAAAGGAGCAAATGATTCTTTCAGCAAACATGAAGAAACTGCTGCGTTTAACTCTTATCATCACCTTCTGGACTATTATGAACTCGGAATGATGAAATTACTCTCTAACAGAGGCTACATGTGCTGGTGAAGATTACAGACACAGATGAGAGCTCTGCACTGACTGTGGGCTATATTTCCTGTTGTTTTTGAACCTAAATAAGGCATAAATGTCTGCTGTGTGTAGTGTTTCTGTAACTGATCATATCAGAGACTGTAAGGGGCTGTATGTGTTCATATATGCTGCATTTACTTATATATTTGATATAACCGCAGACAGTAGGCTATTTCACATCATCAATCTGCAGTTATAATCAGATCATGTTCATAGAGAGGTCAGTAATGAACATTTATTCACCAGTGTTTATGTATATAATAAAGCATCTGTTTTGTGTGAAGTGCTTCTCATATGATATGTGACACGTACGACACGTACAGCTTTACTATAGACATTTCCTAAAGCGAGAATGACGTCGACTAAGCCTGATAAAGGTGACCCGTACCGACCCATACTGTACAACTCAGTGGAAACGGCCCATTTAGCTTACCCAAATTCCCCTATAGCACATGTCATTGGACTGCGGGAGAAACCGGAGCACCCGGAGGAAACCCACACCAACTCTGGGAGAACATGCAAACTCCACACAGAAGTGACAACTGACCCAGCCGGGGCTCGAACCAGTGACCTTCTCGCAGAGTCGACAGTGCTAGCCGTTGCAGCACTGTGCCACCTTTTTGGACAAGTAACGTCAATAAATGATGTATTGTTTCCCAACCAATCACTGTTTGTCATCTTTAATGACATGCGTGATGTCATTTGAAAGGCGGAACTGGAAAACAAGAGTGTAAACAAACAATAGCTACCAATAGGGTGTGATTTGTATCATCAGAACAGCACCAAAAAGTGCATGAAACCTTCTTCATGTTGACGACATGTGTCTTACGAGCATTCCCTTCAAGTAAAGTGCTCCCGAAATGTGCTACATGTGTGATAAATGACCTTTTGGGTGTATCCCTGAACAAGTATCCGCTGATCTCCGCTCCGTCTGGCATGACAGAGGAGTCGTGAAACTGAGCTTTATCCCTGATCTGCATCTGAAAGAGGCCTTCATCCCGCGTGGGCAGCTTCTGTCCCATCACCCCTAAAACCAGCAACACCAAACCATAACATCCACACCGCCACGTCATCCTGCAGGGAGAGAGAGAGAGAGAGAGAGAGAGAGAGAAGTGTTAACACCTACTGAACAAGACAATGCCGTTTCATTGGTAGTCATAGATATAAAGGATCACTAGTCTTCACATCAATGCACAATAAATGCTTAGGCTCGATAAATATTAGTCCAGAGGTGCATCCCAAATCGCATACTTATGCACTATTCACCATTTTGTAGCAGAAGGGGCGAAGCTTTCGGGCGCACATGTTGGGTTACATTATTTAATTTGGATTGTGCAAGCAAAGTTATCCAATGAGAGTGATTATATCACCTCCTGATGGTGAATGCGGTTATTCTTTTTTCAGGTATTATTTGGTATTTTGGTAATTTATTTCGCTAATTTGGCAACCGTCAAACGTCATCAGGGAAACGGGTTGAATTTCCACTTAGTAAAAAACCCATTAGAGCTCCATTTGGGATGACACTACACTAACACTGTGCTGGTGAGTGTGTAAGTGAATAAGTACATAGTGCATAAGTGCATAGTGTATAGTATGTCATTTGGGACGCAGCTTGTGTGTAGTTTGCATGTTCTCCCCGCGTTCACATGTGTTTTCCTCCGGGTGCTCCAGTTTCCCCCAAAGACAGGTAAACTGGATGAGCTAAATTGGCCATAATGAATGAATGTATGTGTGAATGTGAGTGTATATGGGTGTTGTGTAATGTATAGTGTGCCATTTGGGACGGAGCTCAGGGCTAGCAAAAACCGCTAACCTGACGTCCCAGGGCTATTATGCTTTCCAGTGGGGCTACCAAAAATTAATTCACCATGCCTGTTGGGCTATCTTAACGAGAGGAAAAATAATGTAGCCTGTAATGAATGCGCATATAACTTATTAAATTAAAGTTCATTCATTGATTTTCTTTTCGGCTTAGTCCCTTTATTAATCTGGGGTTGCCACAGAGGAATGACCCGCCAACTTATCCAGCATATGTTTTACGCACCGGATGCCCTTCCAGCTGCAACCCATCTCTGGGAAACATCCAGACACACTCATTCACACTCATACACTACGGACAATTTAGCAATTCACCCATGCCACATGTCTTTGGACTTGTGAGGGAAACCTCGAGCCAGGAATCGAACTCAGGTCGCCGCATGCACCTCGGTGCTATATGTCCACGCACTAACCTCTAGGCCAGAGGTGTCCAAACTCGGTCCAGCAACCTTCTTGCTGTGAGGCGATCATGCTAGCCACTAGGCCACCGTGGCGCCCCTCAATTGTAGTTAAAACATGATATTTAATGCATCTTGCGCACATCTAACGGACAGTTCTTGGTCAGTTTAAATCTATTCATTGTTTTCAGGTGTATTATATTGGCAGTGTCAGTGTTACGTTGTCTTTAATTACACTACCGTGTTGTATGATGTTTAGCAAAATGCTTGACGTTATCTTTATTTTGTTTATACTTGTATAATGTCCATAGTAGCTTATTAAATCTGATAATCATGGACACGAGTCTGTGTATAATAACACATTATACTTCACATTTAATGTTTACATTTTCTTAAATCAAACATATCGATTTATCTTTCATTCATTTTCTTTTCGGCTTAGTCCATTTATTAATCCGGGGTCGCCACAGCGGAATGAACCGCCAACTTATCTAGCATCTGTTTTACGCAGCGGATGCCCTTCCAGCTGCAACCCATCTCTGGGAAACATCCATACATTCTCATTCACACTCATACACTACAGACAATTTAGCTTACCCAGTTCACCTACACCACATGTCTTTGGACTTGTGGGGGAAACCGGAGCACCCGGAGCACCCACGCAACCACGGAGAGAGCATGCAAGTTCCACACAGAAATACCAACTGACCCAGCCGAGGCTTGAACCAGCGACCTTCTTGCTGTGAGGCGATTGTGCTACTCACTACGCCACCATGGCGCCCTGTTTAGCAAATTGCGTGACGTTATCTTTATTTCTTATTGTTTACGTCTTTATACTTATATAATGTCTATAGTAGTTTATTAAATCTGATAATCAAGGACACGAGTCTACATTTTCTTAAATCAAACATATCGATTTATAATATCAATATAATATTAATTATACGGCCGTGTTTTTATATAATTAATTTTATTGTTAATGTACAGTGAAACCGATGAATCCATGGTGAGGTAAGTGACGTTATAAAGTATGCTGCCGTTCCATTTGAAGAAGCACCCGACTTGCGTCCTCGCTCCCTGTGTAGTTCGTTCTTCCAAGTCAGAACTTTGCGTAAGCGGTATTAAGAAACAGCCAAAGTCTAACTGCTTGCTTCCATCGTTAGAGTTAAGGTCATTCTGTTGACATCAACTTGAGGGTTTCCAGAGCAACTGTATATTAGTATCGTAACAAGCTTCCTTACTTGTAGTTTGCTATAAGGGAACGGTGCACAAAAAACCCCCTGCTCATTACTCGATATACAGTTTGAGTTTGAAGTACATCAATATGCTGAACTAAAAGTCTCAGCAACTTCCGGAACATGCAGACGTATATAAATGCATTAATCATAAGTCAAACACACATGAACTATAAGCGATTCCACTCAGATATGGATTTCAATCTTGAAAGCCAAAGAAATCAATACAGTATATCGATGACCGAGCAGAGCAAGAACAGTTAAACCATCAGCAGCCTATGTAGGGACTCTAATGGAGGACGTTTTATGGCCAACGAATTCCTCGTTTAGTTAAATGATCGGTTTGCACCATCAGACTCCAACAAACAAACCAAACTTCAGCAGATTTGGGACGAAGAACTCAAATGAATGTCTTCACTGACCACCTTTGAAGTGCTGGTGCTTTTTTAACTCCGGGGCGGCACAGCTGGGGTAAAGGACGGGTGGTTGATACTGCACGCAAACAACTTTCAAGCAACTCATGAGAACATCCAGGCTCTCAGAGACACTCACAGATGCATACATCTGCTGTGCTCAGTGAAAACACACACACACACACACACACACACACAATCCCTCACTAATCACTGCTTGAATGCCTGTGTGGAGTGTTCGAGCTCACAGTACAAAAATACCCATGTCTGGTTGGTGTTAAACACCTGCTTATAACTATTCACAGATTCTCTTTCTCAATAATCTGCTACATCTGCCTTGCTCAAAAAAACATTTATTATTATTATAACTGCCATATACACTTACTGGCCACTTTATTAGGTACACCTTACTAGTACAGGGTTGGACCCACTTTGCCTTCAGAACTGTTTTAATCCTACGTGGCAGAGATTCAACAAGATGCTGGAAATATTTCTCAGAGATTTTGCTGCATATTGGCATGATAGCGTCACGCAGTTGCTGCAGATTTGTCAGCTGCACATCCTTAAAGTGAATCAACACATCCCAAAGGTGCTTTATTGGATTGAGATCTGGTGACAACAATACTCAGGTAGGCTGTGGTGTCCACACGATGCTCAATTGGTATTAATGGACCCAAAGAGTGCCAAGAAAATATCCCCCACACCATTACACCACCACCAGCCTGAACCACTGATACAAGGCAGGATGATCCACGCTTTCATGTTGTTGAGGCCAAATTCTGCCCCGACCATCCAAATGTAGAAATGGAGGCTCATCAGACCAGGCGACGTTTCTCCAATCTTCTACTGTCCAGTGTTGGTGAGCCTGTGTGAATTGTAGCCTCAGTTTCCTGTTCTTAGCTGACAGCAGCGGCGCCCGGTGTGGTCTTCTGCTGCTGTAGCCCATCCGCCTCAAGGTTGGCCGTGTTGTGCGTTCAGAGATGCTCTTCTGCAGACCTCGGTTGTAACGGGTGCTTATTTGAGTTACTGTTGCCTTTCTATCAGCTGGAACCAGTCTGGCCATTCTCCTCTGACCTCTGGCATCAACAAGGCATCTGCGCCCACAAGACTGCCACTCACTGGATATTTCCTCTTTGTCGGACCATTCTCTGTAAACCCTAGAGATGGTTGTGCGTGAAAATCCCAGTAGATCAGCAGTTTCTGAAATACTCAGACCAGCCCGTCTGGCACCAACAACCATGATACGTTCAAAGTCACTTAAATCCCCTTTCTTCTCCATTCTGAAGCTCGGTTTGAGCTGCAGCAGATCGTCTTCACCATGTCTACATGCCTACATGCTTTGAGTCGCTGCCATGTGATTGGCTGATTAAAGACTAATGTCTTAGCTTGCCTTGAAGTTACTAGTAAATCTAATCTTGACTGCTGGTTGATTTGTGGACCTGAACTCTGCGGGACAATGGGTTTCCAGAAACTCCTGATCTGTCGAGGTCACGAAGAGCTGACCTTGCACTGAATCTGCCTGCGTTAGACTACACTCTAGGATGAGTTTGGCTTTGCTGGGTCCACATGATATCCTCTTTCTATTGATTTGGTGCCATTGATTGGAGCTGAAGGAAAATCCCAATCCCCGCTGATATAATCAGGCTAATGATGGCAGATTAGAGCGATACTCCTCTGTCATTAACAGCAAACGAGTGCTTGTCCTCTTAATGACCTCTCCAGGAATCCCTCCCCTCCTGCTGCCTTTATTCCTGCTTTCCTTGACCTCTTTATACGCCAGACTCATGTAGTACTCTCTCTTTCTCCTGCTCCGCTTTCATCCATTGTTTTTCCTCTTTTACGTTTCTTCCTCTTGCCTTTCTTTTAAAGATGCACGTCCTCACTCCCCCGTCCTCTACACTTGGGCTTTTCACTTTGGCCAATCGCGAAATCTACTTAACTGCATTTGCAAACAAAGCACTGCTTTTATCATGCGTTACATTTCCTCTTCTGTGTTTCTAACAAGAGTCCTGCTCTCTCCAATGCACTGATTGTGTAGCTCACTCGTCTTGTTTCTCTTCTGCACAGTGAAGGAGACATGCTCATGCTGGATACTTTCTGATGTTAGTACATTTGTGCAATTTGGTTCATTTGCTCAACCATGAGGTTTTGCAAACTTCTGAAATCTGGTCTTGAGGTTTTTAAAACGATTCTATTATCATCTTCATGTAATCTACAAAAATGCGATTGCAGAAACTCTGATGCCATGCGCATTTGTATTACACTCTATATACTTGATTGGGGAGAAAAAAACTGCAGTGGACTATAGGGCCATATGCCTGTAGGTGTGTAGTGTTTCTTTAGTGACATCACCAAGTTCTGGTCTGGTATTTTTATTTATTTATTTTATCAATGTGATTTATAAACAGACCCGACTCTAGGGTTCATAAAAAAGTCAATTTTATTTGTTGAGTGTGTTATTTATGTTATTTATGTGTTATTTACGTCCTTGACCCTAGACCAGGTTCGTAACATAAATCGGGGGCTCGTCCGGGATTTCAACCCAGGGCCTCTCACGTCCCAAGCAAGAATCATACCCCTAGTCATTTAAATTACGGATGAAAATGAATGAATGACTGAATTAACAAATTATTGAAAAATAAATTCCTAATAAGGTTTGGAAAAGTTTCATAAAGTGCAATTGCCCCTAAAAATGCTGACTCAACGTTGGGTCAAATATGGATGAAGTTAATGTCGAGTTATAACAACTCACAATTATAACAACTTGTAAGGGGCAATCATGCTTTGTGCAACTTTCTCACACTTTACAGGTTTGAATATGATTGCACCATGTGATAATTGGTGCTGTTTTCTTCTACTGCAACAGCATTTTGGAGGGCTTCAATGCTACAGCGCTGAAGTGGTCAGTCAAATTGTGATATCGCAAGCTCGTATATTAGCTTATGTGATCAAAAGACTACTTCACAATAATAAATCTGTTCAATATAATAATTTCAACTCTAAATCCAGATCCGACTTGAAATAGTTCATGAATGAATTAAGAAATGAGTATCTAGGACTGGTGTGACATTATCAGCAGATAACATTTGAGTAGAAATTATAACCCGGTATCTCTTTGGATGTGGCTTGAGAAGACTCAAGTTTCAGTATATAACCAATAGAAGAAAACAAAGAAAGACAGGAACATGGATTTCCTCTCCGACTTGCATTTCCCAGAGCAGAAAGGGTGCTCTTTCTAAAATAAAACATCAAAACAAAGCCCCATCTGGAACAAATAAAAGCTAATGTTTAATTAGAGCTGGGGAGAATGTCTGATCGTAATTTGGGGGGAGGATAATTTGAAGGCAGAGCCGGCCGCAATCGTGTCAACTTTGTTTTGCTCCTTTTTTATTTTTTTGCGCATTCATTTGTTTTTACCAAACTTTTTTTTTGAGAACCAAACGGGGTTGTTCGGGTCCTGGATCACTTATAGACTGTGTACAAATCGGAGATGTGTGATGAACTGGGCCTTGAAGTGGTTTCGGGAGAGAGCCTGTTGTGGGAAGGTCGTCGAGTCAAGTTCGTAATGTTAAACAGCTTAAACTCTTTGAACGCAACGAGCTGTAATGCTTGAATTATCATCCTTAAACGCTTCTAATCACTTCACATGCGAGTAAAACGACAGTTACCTCGTTAAATTTAAGTCATTCGCCCTCGTTGATTAGCACATTACCGTCATTAAAGATAATCCCGCAACACAAATCTGTGTCAGGTGTTTCAGAAACATCTAGACAAAGCTATTTCCCTTTGTTACGGCTATCTCTCTGGAGACAGAACGTCATTCCCTTCGAAACAAATTCCCAATGGGAGTCCAGAGGCCGATTGATCAACAATTTGGAGAAGATAACTCATTAAATGATCCGATCAGTCAAATAATAGTCTGGTTAATTGCAAAAGGAAGTGCTAACATGCAATTCACCAAGGTAAGACAGCGATTAACAGGCTCTTCCAGGACAACAACACGCACAGATGAGCAGCACATGTATGGAGCATGAAAAGCAGCGCTACTGACAGGGTGAAAACACACACCGCACCCGAGCAGCTTCCACCTGTCAATCACACCGCGTCGGCTCGAGCCACAAACAGCGGAGAGCCATCATTACCGCACTAACCTGTGTGTGGGTGTCACTTCTCGCTCGCTTGCTTTTTAAACATGTATGACTGCAGGTTTACACACACACACACTTCATCCATACAGCCTGTCCTCCCTATAGTGTGCCGTGAACTCCCCTATAATGCAGAAAAGGTGCAAACGCCTTCATTTCCACAGAGATAAGGGGAACGTCGTAGATTGGGTTTCAGCAGAGGCACGGCGCCCTGAAACTGGAGAATGGGTGAGTTCGCCTCAGCTTCTGTCAGCGCTTCCCCAAACCTCCGAACAGACATTTACTGTGAGTTTGGTCCCATGGGCTCATCATGGCCCTGTCATGCATGTATAGCGAGAGCCAGGACCGAGTTGGAAAGCTGAAGAAGGAGGAACGAAACCAACCTCAAGAGTACAATACAATGGGGACAATGTTGAAGTTTGGAGGGCAGATTTAGACCATCTATGATGAGAATCCTGGCATGAATATACCTCAAAATTGTGTCCTGATGGTGCAGTAGCAATTATGATATTCACTGTCCTGGATTTAAAACGCAGTCGATTAAAACTCTACTTGTTAGTCTGGCTGGTCAGAATAGATGCTTTTTTATCTCTTAGGACCTGACATAGGATGGATTTAGTAATAATCATGATTAAAGTGTTCATTCACCCGAAAATAAACATTTTGTTATTCATAACCCCTTTCACACATACAGACCTTTGCGGAAAATTACCGACAATTTTCTAGAAAGGTCTGTATGTGTGAACAGGCCCTTTTTGAAAATACTTGTAAATTAGTTCTGGCGATTTTCTGGAGACAAAAGCTGTAACATTACCGGTAAATTGCCGGAGTACTGCTCTGTGTGAACGCAGAAGGAACATTGCCGGAAAGAGCACGTTCACGATTAGAACGTGTTGACGTGAGACTCCAGCCAATCAGAACACTCAGACACATTCACATCTGCGCTGTTTATGAAAATAAAAACCTTTGAATATGTTTCCAGACACATTTAGCTGCTAGATGTTAGTCAGAGAACGTTCCTATGTTCCTTCTTAATAATTATCGATAAAATGCTGAGGATAAACCGCCATTTGTTTACCTTCAAGTTGATCATACACACATATTATGTACATCTCAACATGCGAAAGTGTTCCTCCATATGTTTTCATCGAAGTCCTTCACAACACTTCTCCATCCACAGAATTTGTAATGTCGTCGAATTTGTGAACATTTAGCTGCGGTTCATGCTTCTGCCTTTGGATGTCTCTGGGACAAAGCAGCTGCATGAACGCTTTAAATAAAAGTGAACCCGTCAAGTGAACAGGCCATTTTTGAAAATACTTGTAAATTCGTTCTGGGGATTTTTCCGGAGAGAGAAGTGGTAACATTACCAGTACTTTGCTGGAGTACTGCTCTGTGTGAACGCAGAAGGAACATTGCCGAAAAGACCGTGTCCATGATTAGAACGTGCTGACGTGAGACGTCTACTCCAGCCAATCAGAACATTCAGACGCATTCACATCTGCGCTGTTTATGAAAATAAAAGCCTTTGAATGTTTTTCCAGGCACATTTAGCTGCTAGACATTATTCAGAGAATGTTCCTATGTTCCTTCTTAATGCCGACTGTGTAAATAATTATCGATAAACTGCTTGGGATAAACACCCGTTTTTTACCTTCAAGTTGCTTGATGCGTGTGCACGTGAAGCAGCCGGTGAGCGTCAGCATGCGCACATATTATGTACATCTCAACATGCGAAAGTGTTCCTCCATATGTTTTCATCGAAGTTCTTCACAATACTCATCATCCGCAGAATTAGTAATGTCGTCAAATTTGTGAACATTTAGCTGCGGTTTGCGCTTCTGCCTTTGGATGTCTCTGGGAGAAAGCAGCTGCATGAACGCTTTAAATAAAAGTGAATCCATCAACAGAAGTCTGACCCCTTCTATGTTTACAAATACAAGTGCAGCTGTTTAGAGCTCTGTATTTTGGAATTGGGAAAATTTTAAAGGTGATCAATATTTCTCAATATTTTGATGTTTTTAAACAATCAAAGTTCTGCTTTTTTTAAAGTTTTAGCTTGACTAAACTTGCATATCCTTACAAACAATGAAAAAATCAGCCTGCTCTCACGAGAAAACGTAAGCATTTTACGTCTTGCCAGATAAGTGGCTAATTTGTACCAATTCATACAAGTTCAGTCGTACGAAAATCTACGATTTAAAAAAGGAGGCGTGGCACCCAACCCCACCCCTAAACCCAACCGTCATTGGGTGATGAGCAAATCGTACTAAATTGTACGAATTAGATCGTACGAATTCATACGAATTAGCCACTAAATCAAAAGTTACGAATTGCCGTGAGATAGCGTTGGAAAAATCAATGAAAATCTTAGTTATTATGATTCAGATTAAGTATAAATCTCAATTTCCAATAATTATGACTGGTTTTGTCGTCACCTATAGCAACTAAACTTGTTCATTCATTCATTTTCATTCAGCATAGCCCTTAGATTTATCAGGGGTCGCCACTGTGGAATGAACCACCAACTACTCTGGCATATGTTTTATGCAGCGGATGCCCTTCCAGCCACAAACCAGCACTGTGTTGGTAAACACCCATACACTTCACACACACTTCAGCAACCAAACCCGTAGACTGATTTGTTTTGAATCTAGCTACTTATTGTAGTTACTATTGAAGTCAATGGAGAGCCCAGCTCATGGTTGCTGAGCAACGGCAAACTCCACAGGACGCAGTCTCTTTCAATAGATGGAGAAAGCAGTGCGGTCTGCGCTTATGTGTTTGTTAATGTCATGTTAGAGTGTTGAAGGAAACGAAGGAGAAATCTTAACCTTGCAGGATTTAACACAGGACATACACAGCAGCGTAGCGCTCTCAATTCCCTTATTGTGTGGTATCTGGTTTCTACCGAATGGCAAACGAGTGCACAACTGAGCAGCCGCAAAGTGTCCTCCTAACCTTAAATGTTATGATTTCTCAGAGCTGACACCCGCACTTTAAAGTCGAGGTACTTGACATGTTATTGGCAGCACGTTTTTTTTCCCAATCCTGAGCAGCGCTGGTGCTCTTGGACAGCCGAATGGCACAATGACGAATTGTTAGAGGCCGGTTTGGAGAGCTTGAGGTCCAGCACTCCACGGTGGACACTTGGCTGTCCGCTGAGTGTTTACTTTGGCAGGAACCCAGAGCAGCGTTTGTTGAGCAAAAGATATTTGAGGCACATTCGAGAGTGCGAGAACAATGTCTCCAAGCCATTAAAAAAGTCAAGCCCTATCTGCCCTCCTCGCATACAGTCAAGTCCTTATCTCTGGGAATTAGTAGAGTGTTCGGGAATGTGTAGGGGCCACTTTCTCCAAGTGCCTCACAAACAGACTATTGAATAGGAAGGCCCCTGACTGATGTCCACTTCATTGCTGTCTTTGTGCACAGCAAAAATTTCAGTGTTAACTATACAGTGTGATTTTATTTGGTGTTGTTCAGTGTTAAAACCGGAGTACATTTTAATCCACGAGTGTATGTTTAAGAGGTTTTTTTTTCAGTGTTAAAATTTTAAACCAATATACAGTGTGTTTCCCACTAGTGAATAGTGTTCTTTCAGACAAACATTGATCAAACCAGTTTGCTTTACTTAAACTTGAAACACGTCTTGTTGCTTTTTAAAATGGCAAGAGTTGAATGTATTGAAATTATTTCTGAAAAGATTAATAAACATTTAATAAATTAAAACTATTTTTAACATATTTGATCAATGTTATGTCACACACACCAATTGATAATATAGGAAAAAAGGTCATATATTAAAGGGCCACGAAACCCCCCTGGCTCAGCTGTGTGTTTTCACACCTACAGTCTGGAAAAGCTCAGGAAAGTGGGTGTGTTCAGCTCTGTTTAGGAGGGAGTGTAAGGGGAGGGGATGAGGGAAGGTTTTGCATAAAGATGGGAGTTTCCATTTGTGCACGCGCTCATTTTAAAAAAAAAGACACACACACACACAGACGCAGGGGGAGAAAAAAGTGACTGTGTGAAGTGACATCAGTAATCTAATTATTAGCCAAATTATTAATTTGTTGACGTTAGCGGCAGTTTGGTGCTTATACTGTAATCCAGGAATATTTCCTGCATGTCCCCCGTGACAAACTAGATGTGAGAAACTATTAAGAGTGTTGTTTTAATGTAGTGTTTGATACCGCGCGGCGTGAGGGAGAAATAAAATCCCTCTGCAGACTATCCTGTCACAAAATGCGGCGAAAATTCTACACAAAAGTAATTGTTTGACTGCAGTGTTTACACTCGGAGAGCAGAATGTACAGCGGATCTTTCAGTCTTTAATATTGTACGGATATTAACGTACTGTAAACTCAGTAACAGTTCATCATTTTGACAAAGGTCTGTCTGTAAACACTGACAGAGTTACGAACTCTACGAACTACTAACTAACTACGAACTGAATAAACAAACAAAGAGCACTGATGGCTTACCAAATCTGTAGAAAATCCACATAAACTGGAGCGGCGTCTGTTTTATAAGGAGACGAGTGACAAAACCATTTCCACATGCGGAAAGCTCTCGGGTGAAAAAAATAAAGTTTCTTACAGACGCATTTCTGCTGCGCGCGCGTGTGAGTCCAGCTGCCAAGACTAAACCTTCACTATATAGCTGCAGCACATAAATACAACACTGGCGACCTGCGTCTCCTTCCACTTGTTTTGGAAGCACAAAACAAGTGGATACTCTCTGCCGTCTGGACACTGCAACACGTACACACACAGTCTTCGAAGCTCTCGTGCATATTAATGAGTTGCACCGCAAACCCAGCAGAGTGCGCTGATTGGCTTGAACAAAGGCTTTGTCATGAATTAATACTGCACGCTCACTGACGTCAATTTGTTCACGCTGGGACAGACCCCCAGTCACCACGCGGGAGAATACGCATGGATCTCATCGGTGTGACGCAGCCTCAAAAAATTCGTTTCAAACCGGAAGAACGAATTTGCTCGAAATAACGCAAAAACAACCAATTTTCACTTTTTAGTCAATTATATGTGTCCTAATAGTGTTTATAGCAGCGTGGGACACATATATGACTGTCAACAGCTCAAAAAATGTGTTTTGGTGTTTCGTGGCCCTTTAACACTTTGAAGGGTAACACACACTCCAGTTTGATGTAACTGAAGAATAAACTCTTACAGTGTTAAAATGAACTCTGTGAGTAATGTACAAATTTCACACTTTAGAAAGTGTTATTTTAACTCCAAAATGGAGGGAGTCATATGTACACCCAAGAAGTGTGAAGGTTAACTCAAGTTGAGTTAAATGTACACTGATTTTTTTGCTGTGTGAGATCTTCACAGACTCTAGGGACAATTTGTATCTCTCACCCCACCCATGCCATGCATCACACAAACAGGCATGCGATTGAATTAAAGAAGCCACTGCTGTTTATTTATCATCTACCTACCGGGAAGGAAATCGATCTAACGTGAGCTGTGCTGATTGCTCGACACTGAATGAACCATCCCAAGCCGAATCTGAAGCTCTGGGAACAAAACAGATATGGAAATGAAAGACCAGGGGGGTCAGGAGAAGTTCGAAAAGCTGCGATTAAATCCCTGGTTCTCCACAACAGGACATGACACACAGTCACGTCAGACCCCACAAAGACCAGCGTGAGGACGACTGTATCTCCGCATCGGACTGTCACTCGGTCGGACACACAAACGGCCATTGCGACACTGGCGGAATTCCTTGGCTGCCCGAGTTTTCATATGCAAATAAGGGTTTAGATACGCTATGCAACACAGACCTTCCCGTTCTTAGACTTTTGTTCCTGTTTCATTCTTTTCCGAGAGAGGATGGGAGGCAGTGCAGCTTGGCCTCGCCGCTAAATACAGTTATTCAAATTCCCCTCATTCTGAGTCTGCCTTTCATTACGGCTCTCCCAGCCCGGAGAAAAACATCACTCTCACCAGGAGCCACATCAGGTAGCCAGCGATCCACTTTAGCTGTTTGCGTCTGATCGGAGGCTAATCCCGTCGGAGAGATTAAAAACAAAAAAATAAATCCACACAATTTACTATTCAAATTGAACGAGAACGGGATGCAAATGGGACTAAATCTCCCGCACACTCTCAGAAAAAAAGGTACACGATGGTACAAATAATGTTCCTTGAGGAACAGTTTTGTACCTTTGTAAAAATTGTACCTTATATGGTACTGAAAGACCTCTTATGATACTGTTTTGTGCCTTTTATGGTACAACTGAACTGAAGGTACACAATTGTTCTCATATAAAAGGTACAAAAGTATTGAACAACTCCTTTTTTATTACAGTATCTATGAAAATAAATATGACTAAAAGGCAAAGTGATTTTTATAAATAATTTCCATATTAAAACAAGAATCATCATTTAAAAGTATATGTTTAAAGATACTTATACATTTTTAGTTCTATAATACAATAATACAAAACTACTGGTAAAACATAAAACTATAGGTATCGTAAACTAAACATTTAAGGCATTTTAATAAATGCTTGGTAAGCATTTTTGACACTGTTAAGGTACAAAGTGTCTTGTCACTGTGGTGGTTCCTTTCACAAAGTATACAATATTTTATCTGCAGCTTTTTAAAAACAAAGGTACATTTTGGTTTCCCATGGTACAAATCATGACCTTAAAAGGTACAAATTTGTTTCTTTTCTTAAGGCACAATTCTGTCCCATAAAAAGGTGCTGCCCCAGTGACAAGGGTTTGTACCTTCTTTGGTACAACATTGTACCATTTTTTCTGAGAGTGCAGGCTGATGTGGGGCTGTGGCGTGTTGTACTTTTGTAATCTTTAAAGAGCTCTTTATTAATCGACTTACGAAGAGTTCAGATGCAAAAGCCTCTAAGTGTTAATTTTAAAAACACTGGGAAACACCCATACACTCTTGCATTCACACTCAAACACTACAGCATGTGTTTGGACTGTGGGAGAAACACCCATAGAGACCCCACACGAACAACATGCAAACTCCATGCAGAAATGCCGAGGCTCAAACCAGTGACCTTCTTGCTGCGAGGCGATTATGCTACTCACTGCGCCACCGTGATGTCTTTAAAGCGAAATAGCTGAACATAAAATCAAATGCTTATCTTAGAAGAATGTTTCAGATGGGTTTTGCATCCGAACACAATGTGGAGTTTTTTTAATTTAATGCTAAATATACTTTATTTAGAGGCCAAAAACCTGCCAGAATGAATTAGTGCAAAAACAACGTTTCCTAATTCTATAATGAATGATTATTTAGCACTTAAAATAATAAAATGTATATTTTTACCATCATTCAACATGCAAAATTTCTTGTTGAGCTTTGTTTTTTGATGTTACATGCTAAAGAAGTTCTTATCTACAAATTTAAAATAAAAAATAATAATTAATTCGACACTTCATGGCAATTAAAGTGAACTAAAAAAAGGTTATTAAATGTTGCAAAGCATGCTTACACTGTAAAACCCAACAATCAACTTGAAATGAGTGTCGTTAACTCAAAATTGACTGAAAGTCAGAGTTTTGAACTCGGTGTTGAAGGTAATGAGTTAATTAAATACCTCACTACTTCAACTTAAATGGAGTAAGTTCACAATACTCACAGATTAGTCTTTTTAAACTCAAACGGTTTGAGTTTCCTTAACTTATTAGGTTTTACAGTCCTCAGTTGGTTTGAGTTCTCTTCATTTATTGGGTTTTACTGTGCTCAAATTGCTTCGTTTACTCAAATGTATTAAGTTCACAGTAGTTTTTTTACCAAAAATGTTTGTTGCAATCAGTTTTCTCAAATGGTTTGTATTATAAAATCTGTGATAACTGTATATACAATTTCTCACTTGCCAGTGTCGCGTGTTAACTGTCCATTTCTGATTTAATTCCTCACATCGCCGGTTGCTTGAATTTCTCTCCCGAAAAAAGCTCATGTTTTCCCTTTTCATTCATAAAATGTAAACTAAACCCAAAATCTCAATGTGATAAACGACATATCGAACACCCCTGACAACTTAAACGCAAGTAAAGCGCATAATTAACAAACTAATCCTGTCAAATCCTCCATCTCTAAACGAAAAGCGCACAGTTCATCCGTAAAGAAGCAGCGCAAAATCAGCCTAAAATATCACATCTCGCAGGTGCTTTTATACGCGACGCTTTGGAGAAGTTGCAACCAGATATGAATGGAAGAAATAAAGAAAAAAAAAGTCTAAACATGCCATCCTCTTCATCAGAAACAGCACATTTAACACTGTGAAAGCCTGAATAACAGACGCACAATTGAGAGGGCGAGGACGAGTTGTGATGAATTGACGGGAGCGCATGGGAACCGCGTCTCCGACACAATAAATGTCCACAAAAACTCCCATCCAGAAAGAGAAGCACACACCTCCTCCGACATCCAGACGACATTAAAGAGCCTGCGAGCTCGGGCTTGACGGAAAGCTGTTTGAAAATCTCCAACTTCCAGGAGTTTGCAGACCGCAAAAGCCCGTCGCTCTTGTTCTGGCAGCGGCTTCAAAGCGCGCGGAGAGTCCCGCTCCGGTTCCCCGTCAGTGCAGACTTTTTTCCGACTCTTTCATGAGGCTTGAAAGCATTTGTGAAATGCAAAAATAAAGGCAGGTACATCTCCTAAGTAGCATCTAAAAGAGGCAAACATCATCTAAAGTTCCTTACCTTGCTGTTTTGAGGTAAAATCCCTCCAGAGTGAAAGTGATAAATCTATATCTGCTGTTCGTGTCGTCTCAAAACTTGTGTGAGGCGGAGTTTGTTGGGGAAGTTCTGCTAGATTCCTTCAGACTCGCGGAGTTTGTCTCGTCCTGAAGTTGGTGTGTGTGTCTGTGCGTTAAGAGTGTATCCTGAGTGTTTGTCCTGCTGTTCTCCTCTGTAAAGACTGAGAGAAGCAGTGAGATTCAGACTGCTGTGAAGTGTCTCTCTCTGAAGACCAGCCCACTCATCTGACACACACACACACACACACACACACACACACACACCTACACACACACACACACACACACACACACACGCACACACAGTCCTGCACGAGTCTACAGTCAACACGATGAAATCGTCGCTCTGACAAATGCTCGCCGTTCATCCTTAAAGAAAGTGTTTAGATCACACTATCTAGATTTAAATGTCCTCTTAATCTACATGTAAATGATTATATTCATCCAAACCTCAAATGTATAAACACAAATATATATAGTCATGGGAGGATTTAACTATAAGCAAGGTAAGCAGCTGCTCAGGGCCACAGGAAATCTGAGGGCCCCCAAATAAATACCTAGAAGTATAAATTATACCTATAAATTATATAATTTTCTGTCATATTTTGTATGACGGGGGTCTAAAACAAATAATAAACGCTTTTTATTACTTCTGAGCAAATGTGTCCCTCACCCCAATCCTGGAGCAGTCCAGCAGTCAAATTAGGTTTAGTTTAAAAAAACGTAGTTAAAAAATGTAAAATATTTAATTAAAACAATTTTAAAAATAGTTTAAATATTATTTTAGTTGCGAATTAATTAACATTTAAAAAGTTTTACAAGATGCTTTACATGTTATTATTATTTTGCATTAAACAAAATGAGATATACGGAAAAAACAGCAAAATAAATCAATTAAGATTAAATTAATGTACAAACTTTGGGCCTCATGGCTACAATTGCTTAGGACCCCAAATCACTAAATCCGCCCCTGTATATAGTCATAATTTTGAATACATTTATCAACAAAGTAGCTTGAAAACCTTCATAATAATAATAATAATAAATAATATAATACTGTTCAGAATTGAACTGAATACTTATACATAAAGTCAAGAGTATTTTGGGACTGAATGTATAGTTTATATTGCAAATATGATTTAAAAAACTATAAACAAGTGTTATTCGGAAATTGAGAGCGAGTGTTATTCGGAAATTCACACTGTGAAGTGTCTCTCTCTGAAGACCAGCCCACTCATCTGACACACACACACACACACACACGCACAGTCCTGCACGAGTCTACAGTCAACACGATGAAAGAAAGTGTTTAGATCACACTATCTAGATTTAAATGTCCTCTTAATCTAAATGTAAATGATTATATTCATCCAAACCTCAAATGTATAAACACAAATATATATAGTCATGGGAGGATTTAACTATAAGCAAGGTAAGCAGCTGCTCAGGGCCACAGGAAATCTGAGGGCCCCCAAAGAAATATCTAGAAGTATAAATTATACCTATAAATTATATAATTTTCTGTCATATTTTGTATGACGGGGGTCTAAAACAAATAAAAGTTTACCTTTTATTACTTCTGAGCAAATGTGTCCCTCACCCTCAATCCTGGAGCAGTCCAGCAGTCAAATTAGGTTTAGTTTTAAAAGATAGTTTATATATTTATTTTAGTTGCGAATCAATAAAAAAACCAATAATTTAAAACGTTTTACAAGATGCTTTACATGTTATTATTATTTTGCATTAAACAAAATGAGATTGAGTGATATACAGAAAAAAAACAGCAAAATAAATAAATTAAGATCAAATTAAAGTATAAACTTTTGGGCCCCATGGCTACAATTGCTTGGGCCCCCCAAATCACTAAATCCATCCCTATATAGTGATAATTTCGAAGACATATATCAATGTATATATATTTCTATATTTCTTGATCTAAAAAAAGCTTTTGACAGCGTAAATCATAAAATATTATTGACCAAACCGAAACTTGAGCTATATAATTTCATTCATTCATTTTCCTTCGGCTTAGTGCTTTATTTATCTGATGTCGCCACAGCGGAATGATCCGCCAATTATTCCAATGAGAGTATTCTTTACCCAATTCACCTACGGCGCAGGTGTTTGGACTGTGGAGGAAACCGGAGCACAGGGCGAACATGCAAACTCCACACAGAAATGACAGCTGACCTGGGACTCAAACCAGCAACCTTCTTGCTTTGACGCGACCGTGCTAACCACCGAGCCACCGATTTGAATAATATAAATTTTATGTTGTCCGTTAATACAGTTTTACTCCCTATCTAGTTAGAAAGCACTATTGTTCGTTGTTTTGGCCCTTCTGATGCCTATTTTGCTTTCAGTAACTGAATCGTTGTGCTTTTATTAATACACTTTCTTAAACTGAGCTTGACGCATGTCTGTCACTAAAGATCACCTCAAAATGAAAATTCCCTCACTAATGCTCACCCTTCACTTATTCCAAACCTTTATGAGTTTCTTCCTTCTGCTGAACACGAAAGAAGATAGTTTGAAGAAAGCTGAAAACCTGTAACCATTGACTTCTATAGTGGGACAAACAAATACTCAGTTTCTCAGAGACACGAAGAGACTAACATATTAATATAATAAAGTGACATCTATCGCACACCCACCTACATTGCTATAATATGTGTACATATGATAATATATGCTGAATATAAACTTGAACAGACAAAGTCAAACGTTGCAACACCCTGAGGAGGAGGACGGTTGCAACAGTCTATAGGTACATTCTAAAGTAGGGTGTCCAAACTCAGTCCTGGAGGGCCGGTGTCCCAACGCTATCTCACGGCAATTCGTAACTTTTGATTTAGTGGGTGATTCGTATGAATTCGTACGATCTAATTCGTACAATTTAGTACGATTTGCTCATCACCCAATGACGGTTGGGTTTAGGGGTGGGGTTGGGTGCCACGCCTCCTTTTTTTAATCGTACATTTTCATACGACTGAATTTGTACGGGGGGCGCCACGGTGGCGTAGTGAGTAGCACGTTCGCCTCACAGCAAGAAGATCGCTGGTTCGAGCCTCGGCTGGGTCAGTTGGCATTTCTGTGTGGAGTTTGCATGTTCTCCCCGTGGTTGCGTGGGTTTCCTCCGGGTGCTCCGGTTTCCCCCACAAGTCCAAAGATATGTGGTATAGGTGAATTGGGTAAGCTAAATCGTCCGTAGTATGAGAATGTATGGGTGTTTCCCAGAGATGGGTTGTGGCCGGAAGGGCATCCACTGCGTAAAACAAATGCTGGATAAGTTGGCGGTTCATTCCGCTGTGGCCACCCCAGATTAATAAAGGGACTAAGCCGAAAAGAAAATGAATGAATGCATGAATTCGTACGAATTAAACTGGCAAAACGTAAAAGGTTTACATTTTCTCGTGAGATCAGGCTGGGTGTCCTGCATAGCTTAGCTCCAACTTCCTTCAACACACCTCCCTTGAAGTTTCTAATATACCTAGAAAGAGCTTGATAAGCTGGTTCAAGTGTGTTTAATTGGGGTTGGAACCAAAATTTGCAGGACACCGGCCCTCCAGGACCGAGGTTGGACACCCCTGCTCTAAAGCATCAGGTTAGATTTTATTTTATTTATTATACAATCTATTATTTTTGATTTACCAAAGTCACACAAGTGGCAATTTCACATCTGTCACATCCATAACAGAGAGACGTCACATCCCTAACGACACGTTTTCCTCATAAATGCAAAAATATTCAATAAAATAACATCAATCATGTTTGTTCTATAGAGAGCCGACTCTTATGCTTTAGATCGTGCCCAAACTAGGGCCCGCGGGCCAAAGTTAACCGTTGATTCGACCCACTGTCCCATCTGAGATGAGAGGTATTGACAGGTATTTATTTATATACATTTAACAGATATTGTAATTTCTGATTTAACTTAACATTTTGTTTGTTTTATTGTTAAGCTATGATTAAAGCTAACTGAAATTAAATGTTTCAATAAATGTAAATGATTTTTTTTTAAGTGAATGCTGTCACTTGACGGATAGAGGACAATGCACAAGACATTGGCAACTTGACTTTTGTATACAGCATGTTATACTATGAATTATTTGTTTTTATTGTAATAAATTCATTAAGAGATGTAGACAATGCATAAGGTAATGCGATTCAACACATTTGTGCTGTTTATTTTTAAATATTATGAAATAAATTAAGAAAATTACCCTTGTCAACTTTAATGAAATGCAGTTTGTATTTACTTTTGGCCCACAATGCTCTATCGAGTTCGGTTTTTGGCCCTTCAAAAGAAAATATTTGGGCACCTCTGCTTTAGATGATCATTGCTTCTTTTGAGCTGTGTACTTTAATTCACAGAATTTCTACAAAGTATGTTGTATACAGTAAACTCGCATACTTTTTTTGGTCACATCCATAACGCATGTTTATTTTCCTCATTGAAAGTACAAAACATGTGTATAGTTTGATATTTTTCTGATCCCACAACTCTGTGGTCAGTTGTTCTGGAAAATATAAACAGATTTTTTAATACAATGTTAGCATATACTTTCTATGTCAATTTATGTTTTGAGTTTTTACTGCAAATGTCACATCCATACCGCTGGAATTGCTCATATATATATATATTTTTACTGAAGATCTAGACCAGAGATGCTCAAAGTAGCGCCCGCAGGCCAAAGTTGGCCCATTGTAACCTTTAGTTTGGCCCACCATCGCATCTGAGAAGAGAGTGTGAATGATGCAAAAAGTTGGAGAGAATGCCTTTAACAGAGATCGTAATTTGTCGTATGATTTTTTGTTTGTTTGTTTTACTGCAGAGCTACAAAAAAGCAAACTGATATTAAATGTTGTACATTAATCTGAGTTTTAAAATGTAAATACTGTTACTCGATGGATTGAGCACTGTGGAGAAGACATCAGCGAGCAAATCAAGGCAAAAACTCCATTCTGTTATAAATAATTATACAGTTCTTCATAAAATGTAATGTATAATATACTGTATTAGTTAATAAAGCAGGGCGCCACGGTGGCGCGTGAGTAGCACGTTCGCCTCACAGCAAGAAGGTCGCTGGTTCGATCCCCGGTTGGGGCAGGTCCCGGTTGGGCCAGTTGGCATTTCTGTGTGGAGTTTGCATGTTCTTCCCGTGGTTGCGTGGGTTTCTCCGGGTGCTCCGGTTTCCCCCACAGTCCAAAGACATGCGGTACAGGTGAATTGGGTAAGCTAAATTGTCCGTAGTGTATGAGTGTGAATGAGAATGTATGGATGTGTTTCCCAGAGATGGGTTGTGGCTGGAAGGGCATCCGCTGCGTAAAACAAATGCCGGATAAGTTGGCGGTTCATTCCGCTGTGGGGACCCCGGATTAATAAAGGGACTAAGCCGAAAAGAAATGAATGAATGAATGAGTTAATAAAGCAATATTTTCTAGTTATTTTCAAATATTATTAAATAAATGAGCAAATTACTCATGGCAACTTCACCTTCAGCTCACTAGCCTCAATCATGTTTGGTGTTTGGCCCTTCATAAAAAGTACATCCCTGATCTAGACTGAACATTTAACTACGTCTTTGGACTATATTATATACTGCCTAACCCAGTGGTTCTCAAACTGTGGTACGTGTACCGGAAGTGGGACACAAGCTTCCTTCTAGTGGTACGCGGAGGAATCGATGAATAATTAAAGTTAAAAAATGAACACACATTTAACCCTTTGACGCGTACGATAACACCGATGTGAGCAGTAAATTGATTTTAATAGGTAAAACCTTTATTTTATTTAAAATTTTCCAATGTTTGTTATGTATTCTGTCATTTGAAGCGCATTTCCTCCCCATATTTGTAAAGGTTGTTATCTCGCATTTTTATATCCCAATGTTGACAGGTATAGTTTAATCACTTGCTTTTCTGACACACAAACCCTACTCTAACGCGCAGCAAGAAGCTCTAATATCTAATTTAAGTATGTAAATCCAATTACTATATTAAAAATACAAGTTAATGTTCAGATTTTAAAGACATTCAAATAAGTCATATATACAGTACATACAGCAAAAAAGTGTATATATGAATATGTTCACATATAGCCTATATTTATGAGGTCCAAGGAACTTGATGAATAAGCTACTTTATGATAATACTATTTAGTTTTCTTTAGACTTTTTAAGAGCAGTGCCATTTGTATTTATTTATTTATTTATTATATATATATATATATATATATATATATATATATATATATATATATAGTGGCGACCCCGGATTAATAAAGGGACTAAGCCGAAAAGAAAATGAATGAATGAATATATATATATGTATGTATGTATGTATTTTTTTAAGCACATTTTAATTTAAACGTTGATGTTTTATTTTTATTTATTTTTTAACCTGTAAGCAAAGTACATGGTTATTGTTCGAACTATTCAGAATGTTAAAAGTGGCTGACAATAATAAATATTCATAATAATAAGAATTAATTTGACACGTTTTTGAGCCTTGCAGTGCTGTAGCTGCTTAATTAGGCCTACAACGCTGCTGTATTTCAGTACCAGTCATTGTAGTGGTACTTGGAAAGACTATTTTTTTCTGAGGTGGTACTTTGAGTGTACAAAGTACCTTTTACAAGTTTGAGAACCACTGGTCTAACCTGATAAACAACTCCTTAACCTTTCTAATTTCGACTGTTATGTAATTATAATAAAAACTTGTAGCTTTAGTCAAGCTGCATTAGCAGTGAAAAGCGCTAGCTATATAAATAGGTTTTTTTTGTTTTTGTTTTTTAACATAGAATACAAAATCTCGTAGAGGTAACAATACAGTAACATATCAATTACAAAACGTTTAGCATTAAACATAGGGGTGGGGGGTCAAATTACAGGTAAGGCAATAAAAATAAACGAATAAATAAAGCTCAAAACACAAGAAACTTATGAATGTCTGAAGTCATGACAATTTTTAAGTAATTTCAGTAAGGAGTAATAGAGTTTAAGTTCGTTTTGGAAATGTTCAAAGCATGGGGGACAGTCTTTCCACTTACAGCAGTGTATGTGATATTTTGCCAGTAGGAAAACAATGTTTACAATGTCGGATATTGACTTATCTAAGCCATCAACATAAAAGAAAATACAGTGAATGTTAAAAACAGGGATCTTTGATATTTTTAATGCCAGCCATTCTCTAAGATCACTCCAGAATTTGTATCAAGTGGGGCAAGTACAAAATAGGTGTTCTAACCCAGCTAACAAATTTAGGTTGTGAGAACGTTCTCATAACGTTATCTGTAACGTCCCGAGAATGTTGAAATGTCCAGTTTGCTTAATGTTACTAGATTGTTTTTTGTTATGGTTAGCATAACGTCCTTACGTTATCAAAACCTAAATTTCCACCAAAATATAATGTTCTAAGAACGTTTATTTGTAACGTTCCAATAACGTTGAAATGTCCAGTTTGCTTAATGTTGCTAAAACGTTTCTTTATGGTTAGCATAACGCTCTTACAACGTTCATAAAACCTACGATGAGAACGTTCATCAGGTACAAACAATGTCCTGAAGACGTTGCAAGAACTTTGTTATAAGAACGTTTTCCATCATTATTATGAGAACGTTCAAGTAAAAATATCATCCTGAAGACGTTCAAAAAACTTCTAAGAACGTTTTTTAAACAACGTTACAAGAACGTTAACAACGTTATGAGAACATTTTAAAAACGTTCCATTGATAATGTTCTGTGCTAACATTTTCACAACTTTTAAAGAACGTTAGCGAATGTTCTGGGAACATTCCCTGTTAGCTGGGAAGGTTGCATCCGCAGATTTACACTCTTTACACAAGGTACACTTTGCCTTATCAAATTTTAATCTTTTGTGTAAAAAATCAGAAACAGGATAAATCCTGTGACAAATTTTGAAGTGCGTTTCTTTGACTTTAGGTGGAATCGGCCATTTAATGTATTTAGAGAAAGCTTTTTCCATTATACCCGAAATGTTAACTGGCACATTGTGTTTATCATAATAATCGAATAATTTAGCTTTAAAAGCATCTGTAACTACCTTATTCTTGAAATGTTTATCTAGTACTTTGTAATCACTAATTAATACATCTGGCAATAATGGAGTAACATCGGAAGTACTTTGAATTAGTTGAATCTGAGGAATAGTTGAATCTATAGGAATAGCTTTACACATTTTTACGTACTCTCTTTGAGTACAGTTTAGCTATATGAATACAGTTGAGTTGTTAGCCGTCACACAGATGACTGAGGTTTCCTGAGGACTCCATCTGATGAGTCCCGAAAATGGAGGAAAACAAAAAAGTCCCACGATGTTTCCCGTCCTCTTTGTGCTGTCGGTGTTTGCGTACTTGAATAGCTTGTGATCTCCAACACACACGCAATTGTTGGTTTTGTTTGCGGAGCGCAGGCCCGGTTTGTTGCCTTTTTGTTGCTGTTGTGTGTGTTTACAGCCGGCCATTGATTCTGTGCTCCGGGTCTCCGCGTCTTCTCGAGGTGTGAAGGGCAGCTTTTAACCAGGGGAAGTAAATATTTATGAAAGATAACAGAAGCAGCTTGAGTAAACGCTATGGGTGATGAATGGTCCTTTATGGCTCAATGAGGCTCTGACGGCTTCAGTCTGAGAGTGTTAAAACCGGACGATGAATGTGATTGGATTAGGAGCTTGATAAGTTATTGTTATTTGAACATTCTCATTTGATCCAGTCTCAATCAACTGTTTTCATTAGTAGTGTTTGGCTGTGTGTGTGTGTGTGTGTGTGTGTGTGTGTGACAGCTGCGCGTTTTATCCAGCAGAGCAGCGTTAGTGAGTATAAGTGCAATGTCGCCATCTAGTGGCTGTGCTCCCACACACTCAAAAAGAAGAGTTACACCTTGTTGTAACTACTTATTTTAGAATGAGTAGAAACAATCCAATTCTTACGTTTTTAGAACAACTTATTTGATTTATGTTCAATTTACATTTGCAAACACAATTAAGTTAATTTAATTTGTTTTGGGACACCATGAAGCATTTTTAACATTACCCAGAACCCAGAATAATCCAGTAGTTTTATTGTAAATTATATGGAGAATTCTTAATTTATGCTGTTAAATTGCATTTTGGTAGCTGGATCTTTCTTCCAACAACTTTCACTCATAAAATATGTTTGCTGCTTGTTCAAACTATTTAAAATGAGTTGAAACAACACAATTCGGAAGTTTTTTTTCGATAATTTAGTTGTTTTATGTTCAATCCACTTACATTTGCAAACACCATTAAGTTAACTTTATTTGTTTTGGGACAACA
>CAIGQQ010005788.1:2833579-2867264 GCA_903798035.1 Danio albolineatus | reverse complement strand
TATATATGTGTGTGTGTGTGTGTGTGTGTGAGTGTGTGTGTGTGTGTTCATATTTGTATGTGTATGTTTGTGTATGTGCTTTTGTTTGTGTATATTTGTGTTTGTGTGTGTGGTGTAAGTGTGTATGTGTGCGTGTGGTTTAGCGCTCGTGTGTGAGCGTGCATGTGTTACACGTGTGTGTGTATATATATATATATATATATATATATATATATATATATATGTGTGTGGGTGTGGGTGTGTTTGTGCATTTATGTGTATGTTAGAGTTGTGTGTTTGTGTGTGTGTGTATGTGCTTTTGTTTGTGTATGTATTGTGTGTGTGTGTGTGTGTGTGTGTGTGTGCATGTGTTTACACTGTGTTTGTGTGTGTGTGCGTTTTTATGTGTGTGTGTGTGCATGTGTATGTGGATATGTGTAAATATGTGTGTGTGTGTGTGTGTGTTTGTACATTGGTATGTTTGTGATTGTGTGATTGTGTGATTGTGTGTTTGTGTGCATGCTTTTGTTTGTGTATGTGTGTTGTGTATGTGCGTGCGCGTGTGTGTGTGTGCGCGCATTTGTATGTTTGTGATTGTGTGTTTGTATGCATGCTTTTGTTTGTGTATGTTTGTGTGCGTGTGTTGTATGTGTGTGTGCATGTGTGTGTGTTTGTGTGTGATTGTGTGTCTGTTGTGTGCTTTAGTTTGCATGTTCGTGTATGTTTGTGTATGTATGTGTGTATTTTTGTGCATTTTTGTGTGTATGTGTGTGTGCGTTTATTTGCATGTGTTCATGTGTGTGTTGGTGTGTGCATTTGTGCAGTTTTTGTGTGCATGCGAGTGTGTGCACATTTTTGCATGAGTGTTTGTGTGTGTGTTTGTGTACGTGAGTGTGTGTGTACGTTTGTGCGTTTGTGTGTGTGTGTTTTGGTGGTGAATGTGAGGTGTGTATTCTCTGATGAGCACACACACACACACACAGATCTAGTAACGGATGTCTGTGTGTATGTCCACATTGCTGCCGGTAGTAATGCGGCAGATATGCGTGGCATGTTGTTGGGCAGGTGTCGTGATGGGCAGACAGGATGCCCCATTAAACATGCGCGGGAGGGGCGAGGGATATTCTCGTAACGCAGATGAACAACACAAACAAACGTCACTCACACACTTCACAGTTTCATTCAGACTAAACCAGCCGTGCAACAATGCTAGTCTGGCTGAACTTCCCCTTCCAGAACTCACTAAACCCAACAAACCTGCCGGGGTAACTCCACTCGGGACAGTTTCTCCAAACAACATTCCAGAGCATTTGGATTGAGAGCGTGACCCAGAATTCAGCCTGACACAGATTTCCAGGGATTCAGGGGCGACACAAACACACACTGTTCCTGCTCAGAGCAACTGGCCTGAAACATGCCTGTCTGGAGCTCCGATAGCAGAGCACAACCAGCGCTAACCGACAGCCGACGGCGGCTAAAATGGTGCTGGACTGTATTGGTGCAGAGTGAGCAGAGGCCTTAAATAATTTCACAATTTATTTCAATTCAAGAGTTCACACTCAGATGATGATTGATTATAAAGGACTCTATTTTAATGATCTAGGCGCAAAGTCTAAAGCGCAGGGCGCAAAGTTATTAAGGCCATGTTCAAATCTGACAGGGTTGTGCTTATTCTCTTTTTGAGTTGTGGGTGTGTTTTGAGCATAACGTGCATTAAACCAATCAGAGTCTCATCTCTCTTTCCCTTTAAGAGTCAGTTGAGTCGCGCCGTGGCGCATTTATTATTTACATTTGACTTTGTAAGTGTAAAAACTGAACGCTTCACTAGAGAAAACAGTTAAACAGAACATCTGCAGCGTGAGGATAAAGAATGAGCCTCCTCTAATTGGCCTCTACTTTCACTTTCTTTTTCTACCTTCCGTAGATAAGTAAACGGTATACACAGACATAAATTAGCCTACATATATAATTTTGTTTATATAAGATTTGTTTCAAAACTATTTCTAAATTCAGTTCTACTTTCTCGCAAACGAATAAATGAACAATAATAAAGAAGTGTCGTCAAACAACTGAGTTATATCCAAACACACGTCCTGTGCCCCTTATGGTGGACAGGTGGACAAATCTAAGCTTGTTTTTAGTAAAACAAATATAAGTGAAGTTTATTTATAAACTAATTTCGAGTGGATCACGTGCTTATGATTGCTTGCAGCTGGTCCTGCATTATTCAATTTATTATTCACCAATCAGACGATTCCTAAGCTATTATATATACCCTGAGCTCCACATCACAGCTATCTTCATTTTGAAGAATCCCCTCTTCCACCCCTACTCCTCCTCCTTTCCTAGATTGGTGGCACAGTGGCCCAGTGGTTAGCACTGTTGCCTCACAGCAAGAACGTCACTGGTTCTAGTCCTTACCAAGCCAGCTGACGTTTCTGTGTGGAGTTTACACGTTCTCCCCGTGCTCACGTGGGTTTTACCCTCTGGTTTCCTCCCACCGTCCAAAAACATGCAACTTAAGTTAATTGACTAATCCAAATCAGCACCATAGACATGCTCCTAGTAAGTAGTTATCTCTGAAGAGCAATCACTATCTGTTCATTAGCTACCCGCAGAGGAGTTCTCCAGATCTACCTGAGCTCAAACTCCCCTCTCGACTTGCAAACGGGAGGGAGCCCCGGGCTCGAGGATCTCGTGAGCTCAGGACTCTCTCCCGGGACAGCATGCTGAACACGCTTTATAATCAATCATCAGCTAAGTGTGAACTCTTGAAATATGCATATAATAAATAAAACTGCAGATAATTATAATATTATACTAATGCAGATTGTCATGAATAAACTGAAAAAGCCCCCCGAGTTGAAGGAATGGAGGCAGTGGTGTTTATATTTATGTTGAAAATAGTAATTTTTGTAAAATTTTAATCCTTTAATTCTTTTTCAAATGTAAAGATATTTGCGGGCACCACGGTGGCGCGTGAGTAGCACGTTCGCCTCACAGCAAGAAGGTCGCTGGTTCAATCCCCGGTTGGGGCAGGACCCGGTTGGGCCAGTTGGCATTTCTGTGTGGAGTTTGCATGTTCTCCCCGTGGTTACGTGGGTTTCCTCCGGGTGCTCCGGTTTCCCCCACAGTCCAAAGACATGTGGTACAGGTGAATTGGGTAAGCTAAATTGTCCGTAGTGTATGTGTGTGAATGAGAATGTATGAATGTGTTTCCCAGAGATGGGTTGTGGCTGGAAGGGCATCCGCTGCGTGAAACAAATGCCGGATAAGTTGGCGGTTCATTCCGCTGTGGCAACCCCGGATTAATAAAGGGACTAAGCCGAAAAGAAAATGAATGAATGAATGAAGATATTTGCATATTGCTGTACATCCTGTGTGTATTAAGCAATGTGTAGCGAGGCGCATAACTAACGTGCTCTGCGCTGGACTTTAGACCTGCTTTTAGCTGGTCTATTGCAAAGTCTATTTTAGTTCCTCAAATTAGCAATGCGCCTTAATAAACCTCCTTTCTAGACCAGAATGCCTATGGGTGCACATATGAACGCAAATGCGTTTCGTCATCTTGGAATTATAAGGTTTTATCTGTGTTCTGAATGATTTTGAGATATTGAGCTTCAAGTTTTAGCATTTCATAGCAAACAGTACGTGTGTAACATTTGTTTTTTAAAATAAAAAGTCTTAAATGTAAACAACTTATTAAAAAAAATCCCACAATGTAAATAAGTTGTCAATTAATAAGAATATGTCAATAACTCAATTTTGACAAAAATGTCAGATGACGAAGGTGACGATTTGTGATTTAAACAGCATGGCGTAAAACATAAAAATGACTCGTGTCGAGCTGAAACTAGCAAATAACATTTGCGTCACGCCTTGAGCCGCATTGCGCCAGGTGTATGATAGGGCACAAAGTGTATTTGGCATGCTGTCCTGGTAGAGAGTCCTGAGCTCAGAATATCCTTGAGCGCGGGGCTCCTCTGTTTGAAGGACGAGAGGGGAGTTTGAGCACAGGTAGGTTCTCTCTTGAGAACTCTCCTGCTTGTGAATGTGTTAGGAATAGCTGAGAGATATAGCTGGCTAAAGGCTGATTTTGTCGATGACGCGCACCTCTCAAAAAATGTAACTACACGTCAAAACGACGCGTAGCGCAAGCTCTGTGGTTGGTCATTTTTCATGTTCATGAAGTGAGAGTGGACAAATGAGAAGCGTCTTGATAGAGCGGGTCATGTCAGAAACTAGAGAGCATTGGATTGGTCAGAAGATTTAATGAGAAGCTGAAGTATGAGGAGACGTGAAAAACAGACAGGGACAATGGAGGGTTTTAAAGCCACGAAGATCCGCTGGTCTGTCTATGAGTTGACATATGAGCGAACCGCTGATGGATCCACTGATCTACGCGGCTTTAAAAAGCTCCAGTGTCTCCAGTGAATCTGTGTTTGCACTCGGTGAACAGCAGTGAAGTGTGTTGAACTGCCAACTTGTCCAGCATATGTTTTACACAGCGAATACCCTTCCAGCTGCAACCTATCACTGGGAAACATCCATACATTCTCATTCACACTCATACACTACAGACAATTTAGCCTACCCAATTCCCCTATAGCGCATGTCTTTGGACTGTGGGGGAAACCGGAGCCCCCAAACAAGCAAACTCCACACAGAAATGTCATCTGACCCAGCCGAAGCTCGAACCAGCGCAGCATCATAAATATTATAAATGTTAAATGTTGTACAGTCAACATTCGTCATTGGTGAAAGAGAGCAGTCTGGGGTGTGTTTGCCAAAATCACAGTTAGCTAAAGTGTCTACCCAACGCACAACAGTGTTTGCTTTCTTCACTACATGTAATCCTATAATTCCCACGCAAACGACCTGCTTCATGCTGACGTGTTGCTCTCTGTTTTCCAGGATCGCTCCAGGATGTACGACAGCTTGAACATGCATTCGCTGGAAAGCTCTCTGATTGACATCATGAGGGCGGAGCAAGACCCGCTGAAGGGTGAGGCCACTTCCTGTGCATTAAGGCGATATGCTGTATATCTATACCGTTGAAGTGTGAATTTGTTTTCGTTTTTTTTTAAATATTTCCCAAATGATGTTGAACAGATTCAGGAATTTCTCACCAAATTTCCTATAAAGTTTTTTCTTCTGGAGAAAGTCTTATTTGTTTTATGTCGGCTAGAATAAAAGCAGTTTTTATTTTATTTAACCATTTTATGCTGCGGACACACTAGGGTTTGTGCTCGCAAAATATTGTCGTATGGCGCTGCAAAAATGGGCGGGATTTAAAAAAAATTATTAGACGTTAAAAAAAGCGAGAGATTGCTCCATAATTAAAATTTCTGTCCAGAGAGGTCATGTTTTGATCTTTGATTGGTCTCACGCAATTGTTTCACAAAGCCTGAACTTTCCAACGCGGCGAACTGCAAAACTTGTCACACGAGCTTGCGTTTCACTTCTGCCACATTCGCATGTGTATGAATGGAAGTCTATGGGGAGAAAATTGCAGTGTGACTGGGGCTTTAAGAGCAATATTATTAGCCCCCTTTAACAATATTAGTGTTGGATTGTCCCCAGAACAAACCACTGTTAAACAATGACTTGCCTAATTACCCTAACTTTACCCTAATTACCCTAGTTAAGCCTTTAAATGTCACCTTAAGCTGATTACTGTTTAATCACACTTCGTTACTATTGTTCATTTATTCATTTGCTAGAAAAGTAGAACTGAATTTAGAAATAGTTTTGAAACAAATCTTTGTGTTTAACAAAACAAAATTAAATGTCGGCTAATGGATGTCTTCAGTGGAATGAGTTTCCACCATTTCCTTACTCCACCAAAGAAAATGAGTGACGGAAAGAGTAAAAGTAAAGTAAAGAGAAAGTAAAGAGGCTGAATGGAGAAGGCTCGATCTTTATCCTCGCGCTGCAGATGCTCTGTTTAACTGTTTTCTCACTTGTGAAGCGTTCAGTTTTTACATAGTCCGCCATGTAAATAGTAAATGCGCCACAGCGAGATGCAAGTGACTCTTAAAGGGAATGGGAGATGAGACTCTAATTCTGGGGTGTACAAACTCGGTCCTGGAGGGCCGGTGTCCTGGAGAGTTTAGCTCTAACTTGCTTCAACACACCTGAAATAAGCTTTAGACTTTGCGCTTAGATCATTAAAATACAGCCCCTAGTGTCCCTTTAAGTCACAACTAGGCTACTTTTTAACTTACTCACTGCTGGTGCAACCGGCCCCTGGTCTCCTGTGTGGTAGGAGTGGATCAGGGTGGGTCTCTCTTTCTCTTTCTCTCTCTCTCTCTCTCTCTCTCTCTCTCAGTTTCTCGCTCAACCTGCTGGAGCAGATGGACCAGACACATGGGGCGGCACTCGCTGCAGACACCCAGAGAGAGAGGGAAAGGTGTGGGCACTGGCTATATTTAGCACAGGACACACTCTGCCAGTCTCTGAGTGTGTGTGTGTTAGATAAAGGACAGGATTGGGAATGAGGGTCTCTGCGGTTTACACAGGGCCTTGTTTAACTTCAACATGAAATCCTCATTGATGTTGTTTACTTTAATCTCCATGCAGGATGATTACTAATGAGGTCTGTCTAAAATATTGGCTCTGCTAAAGGAGTCGGAAACCCGAAGTCTATCAGTGGTGGGCTAAACATCACAATCACTTATTTTTGTTTATTTATTTTTAATATTTTTAATGTTTATTATGATTTATTCCCTGCTGCACGGTGGCGCAGTGGGTAGCACTGTCGCCTCACAGCAAGAAGGCTGCTGGTTTGAGTCCCAGATGGACCAGTTGCCATTTCTGTGTGGAGTTTGCATGTTCTCCCCGTGTTGGTGTGGGTTTCCTCCGGGTGCTCCGGTTTCCCCCACAGTCCAAACACATGCGCTACAGGGGAATTTAATAACCTAAATTGGCTGTGGTGTATGAGTGTGTGTGAATGAGTGTGTATGGATGTTTCCCAGTACTGGGTTGCGGCTCGAAGGGCGCCTGCTGCGTAAAGCATGTGATAGTTAAGTTGGTGGTTCATTCCTCTGTGGTGACCCCTGATAAATAAAGGGATTAAGCTGAAGGAAAATGAATGAAATATTTATTCCCTATTGTCTATTCCCTACATTTCATAGTTTTTCTCTCGGTTGCGCTGCTTCTGTTAGTGTATTTTAATAATAGTAGTATATTATAAGTGTATTTTAGATTTTTCAGTCAACAGTGTAGGCATCTAGCATTAAATAAATCATGCGCACATGAGGAGAACATGCAAACTCCACACGGAAATGCCAATATATTATATTATTTATTAATTATTATATTCTTATTATATTCTTATTATTGATTATTATTATATTGATATGACTTACGCAATGATATTATGCACTTCTGTTACATGTTACCTTTCTGGGAGTAACAAGTTCCTTGATTATTATGCCAGAATGAGAGAGAGTATAGTCCATCTATATCTATGTTTGGTCCCACTTTATATTAAGTGGCCTTAACTACTATGTTATGCATCAAAAAAATAAATACAGTGTGCTTACTGTGTTCATAATGCATTTGAGAACACTTGTGGTGCTCTTGAGGTGGGATAGGGGGAGGGTTAACGACAAGTTTGGTGGTATCGGCAGGTTTAAGGGTGGGTTAAGGTGTAAGTGATGGTCAACAGTGTATTTACAAATGTAATTACAGAAATTAATTACAGATATAATTACATACAGGTATTTAATCAAGCACAAGTACAATGTAAAAACATGTATTTACACAATAAGTACATTGTAATGAATTATTAATTTCAGTGTAAGTGCATATTAGTTAAGGCCACTTAATATAAAGTGGGACCCTATTTTAAAATCACTCCTAAAAATGTACTAATTTAGCTTGGCTTTTTAATATTATTTAATAGTCCTGTCTACTGCTATATATATACATTTTTTGTTTTGTTTTATTATTATTTGTCTTTTTATTTGTCTCATGTACAGCACTTTGGTCAGTCTTGTGGCTGTTTTTAAATGTGCTCTATAAATAAATGAGCTTGAACTATAGTTCCTATAACCATATCAGACTGGAAAATAGCATCTTTTCAATTTCTGTCAGTCTTAGTACACCATTGAAGTACAGAAGAGTCAAACTTTAAATAGGAAAATGATCAAAACTTGATCTTAATCGGTCTAATACGATTCAATGAGCTATGCTAAGCTAAGCTAAAGTGCTACCAGCAGACCAGAGATTAGCTGAATGGATTCAAAAAGCTGAATAACTCTGTAAAATGTGACTGTTTACAAAAAAATTAATTGTTCTTTAAGAGTTTATTAACTCAGAAACACTAATTTATATTATAAATCCTTTGTTAGCTGTGGTGTCGCTAAGCTAACTGCGCTTTAGCGTTTCTGTTGTGCTCTAAATTGAATGTGAGAGATGTGCTGAGCGAAACACTCCTTAGAACCTGCTTGGTAAAAGATGGCTTGGGTAATGGGTCGTCACGAGTGCTAGCCCGCATGAGGGAATGTGCTGACACTAGCTGAAGCGCTCACAACAACACACTGCTGCTGAAATATTAAACACTTGGCAGAGAAGCCAGACCACTGCGCAGTATTGGTTTATGCTATGAGCTGTTATACATGATGAAAGAGGAAACAGTAGTTTAAATCACCGTGGATGAGTTACGAGAGCTCTGTGGAACATTCTAGTGTCTCTAGGAGCATATCATTATTATATGACAACAGATGGGTGTGTGTGTGTGTGTGTGTTAAGAGGGCTTGGAAGAATTATAGCTGGTTGTCTGTGTACCTGGATGTTTTCTGACAAATCTGACAGACTAGATTATGGATGAATCTGAGGACAGCATGTTCAGGCCACATGTGTGACCGCAAATTCAAAAATAAGGAGAAATTGTAGATTGCAAACAATTAAACCCTGTCATGGTGGCGCAGTGGGGGGCACAATCACCTCACAGCAGGAAGGTCGCTGGTTCGAGTCCCAGCTGGACTGGTTGGCATTCCTGTGTGGAGTTTGCATGTTCTCCCTGTGTTGGTGTGGGTTTCCTCCGGGTGCTCCGGTTTCCCCCACAAATCCAAAGACATGCGGTATAGGTGAATTGTCCTTAGAGTATGTGTGTGAATGAGTGTGTATGGATGTTTCCCAGTGATGGGTTGCAGTTGGAAGGGCATCTGCTGCGTAAAACATATGCTGGATAAATTCATTTCACTGAAGGGACTAAGCCGAAATCAAAATGAATAAATGAATGAATGAGGTGCTCATAATGTTACTTTACCCTTTCCGCAAATAAAACCGGCATAAGAGTTATGAGAATTAACTATAAGAACAAGTGCTTACCAGTAGTATTGGTGCTATAAAGCACTTTAACCCCCCAAAGAACCACTGAAGAACCTTTATGGTGCTTTAAAGGTTCTTTACACAGTAAAAGTGCTAAATAGCACCTCAAATACCGCAAAGAACTTCTGAAGAACCACTGAAGAACCTTTTTTTTTAAGAGTGTATGAGTACTGTGAACTTACTCCATTTAAGTTAAAGTAATGAGGTATTTAAATAACTCATTACCTTCAACACTGAGTTCAAAACTCTTTTTAAATGAGTAGAATTAACTTTCTGTACATTTAGAGTTAACTACACTCATTTCATTTGATAATGTTGACTGTTGGGTTTTACAGTGTAAGATTATCAAGTTTATCCAAATCAGCAGCATGAGTGTAAACCCAGTGTTTACGTCTGCAACACTGGGCCTCTGGATCGTCTTAAACACCGCCCTCATGTTCCTGACATGATTGAAAGTGAATTCTTCCTTGCCTTAAGTGCACATGTGGATGCATCATGTGACAGAGCTTCAGATCATGTTTGCGTCAGTCATGTGATCGGGGTCAAACTTAAGGGCGACCTACTAACACAGCAAAGCTAATTCATCTTTGCTAGCAACTTTGCCTGCGAGAGAAAAGGGCTGTGTTTCAAACCACTTATTGCTGTTCACTGATTTTATAATGCTGACGGTCATGAAATGATGGACTGTTTGCACCAATGAAGATGAAACTACAGATATAAACATTTGTAAAAATAAACATGTAAGCTTCTTTCTACTGTTGAACACAAAGAAGGATATTTGTAAAACCAACATCTATTGACTTCCATTGCATCTGTTGACTTACTATGGAAGTCAATGGTTACAGGTTTCCAACACTCTTCCAAATTTCTTCTTTTGTGTTCAACAGAAGAAGGAAACTCAAACTGGTTTGAGTAAATGATGACAGATTTGACATTTTTGTGAGAACTGTCCCTTTAAATGCTTGCACTCTTGAAAGCCGGACGCAAAATTGGCTAAATATATAATACTTTTAATAGTGGTTACAATCATTTCGTTTTCTGTGACATTATTGTAATAGCTGTCATGTGGATTTTGCATCTCAGAGATCAGGATTATTTAAAGGGTTAGTTCACAAAAAATGTAAAATTATCCCATGATGCACTGTACAAAAAACAAAAAAATAGTACAAAAAATAAAATAATCCTTATTTCCTTCAACTTCTGAAAACATCAGCTGTGCTGACCTAAAAGTCATTCATTCATTCATTCATTCATTCATTTTTTTTTAGTCCCTTTATTAATCTGGGGTCGCCACAACGGAATGAACCACCAACTTATCCAGCATATGTTTTACGCAGCGGATGCCCTTCCAGCTGCAACCCATCATTAAGAAACATCCGCACACACTCATTCACACTCATACACTACGGACAATTTAGCCTACCCAATTCAACTTTAACCACGTCTTTGGAGTTATGGGGGAAACCGGAGCACCCAGAGGAAACCCACACGACCACGGGGAAAACATGCAAACTCCACACAGAAATGCCAACTGACCCAGCCGAGGCTCGAACCAGCGACCTTTTTGCT
The DNA here is from genome assembly GCA_903798035.1 of Danio albolineatus. Lineage (NCBI taxonomy): Eukaryota > Metazoa > Chordata > Actinopteri > Cypriniformes > Danionidae > Danio > Danio albolineatus. The sequence goes on along the minus strand of CAIGQQ010005788.1, from coordinate 2,856,377 downwards.
GCGAGGTGATCGTGCTTCCCACTACGCCACTGTGGCGTCCAACTTTTTAAGTTGTGCCAATTAAATTTTTTGTTTGCAGAACTGTAATGCCTGAAGTTGAGTGAGCAAAAAACTCATAATGCTTATTTTCTTTTGTGTTTTTCTTGTGTACTCAACTTTTGAAAACATCAGCTGCACTGACTTTAAAATGTCTGAAGTTGAGTGAACAAAAAACTGGTACTAAGCAATGATACATTATCAGAACAAACATACATAGTCCAATTGAAGAAAAAAAACTAACACAGAGACAAATGTTAATAAAATATTTATTAGACATAGAATTAGAAACAGGACAGGAAGTAAAACAACAATAATGGTAAACAAGACAAGGATCAAAACATGGCAGGACAAACAGGGAAAACCACTTTGTAATGCTTCACAAGGAAAAACAGGACTCAGCAATGAGTGTGTGAACGAGGTGTCTTTATAGTCCTAATAATCAGTCCATCATGAGCTTCCAGCTGTGTGTAATCAGAAACTGGTTCCTCCATTTGTATAATAAGTTTGAGCATTTGATTTGTCATTTAATATTAAAGGATTTTGCTGAGTTCATGAAAATAAAGTATCAAATACATTTGATTTCTCATTTGAGAATGCATTTTGATTTATTTGATCGTTTGCTATGTTAGTATTATTGCACTAGTTTTTGTTGTTAATAATGATGACATTAATGTTATTATTGGTGTTAGTATTATTTTTGTTGTTGTTGTTAGGGTTACAAATACTGCAACCTTTATTTTTACAAGTGAGGAGCTCTGAACTCAACTTAAAGTAACAAGTGATTTAGTAATTTAGTGCGCTAAAAGTTAGTTGATAGTTTGTTAATAGTGTGGATTGTACCTTAAAATAAAGTTGTTTGCTGTTATGTTCTCACTGAGCTGATTCTGGGTTTGCTTGCGTTCCTTGTCACTGATGCTCCCTAAACGGGCCGCTCTGTAGGTTTGTGGCTGTACGTTTGATCCTGCTTTCTCTCTCTCTGTTCTTCTCTCATGTTCAGGCCATGTGGGATGCCCACACCCAGGCGCTGACGGCCTACTCATGCTCAATGGTAAATATGACAGTCAGCTTCAGTTTTGTGCTTTGCTTCTGTCTGTAATATGATGGCCGTCTTCAGAAATGTCCAGCTGATGTGGGACAGAGAGCATAGTTTTGATTATGCTGGTTTTGGCTGCAAAGCCCCTGTTTAAATGAGGGATTTGATGAATCCTTGAAGGAATTAGTTAAGAATCTTTCCAGGTTTTGTTCTTTAATTAAATTTATTTTGATTATATATTTATTTAATTTATAAATTTTTTTATTCATTCATACATTTTCCTTTGGCTTAGTCCCTAATTCATCACAGCGCAATGAACCGCCAACTATTCCAGTATATGTTTTACACAGCGGATGCATTTATCTTTTCTGGAGGGCTGGTGTCCTGCAGATTTTAGCTCCGACCCTAATCACACACCCTTGGGGTAGCGAATCAAGCGCTTACGAGGCTGTCTAGTAACATCCTTGCAGGTGTGCTGGGGCAAGCTGGAGCTAAAATTTCCAGGACCGAGTTTGAGAACCACTTGATTTATAGGCTTTCCCTTTGTCATTTTACTGTGGTTTGGCTAACTTCGCTCTCTCAAATATGATTAGCTGAAACTGATGTTCTGTTTGTGTCTGTAAAAGTATGCTACACATATTTTACTCATATTTTTATTCTGTTTATCATTATGTCATCAGTTTTACCTATTATACATGGTGAATGATCCCGGCTGGCTGCGATCAGACAGTAGGGCTTCATCAGTTTTTGGCCAGTGTGACTGAACTCTTCTTGTTGTGTTTGGCTGTATTGAGATCTGCCGCGCTCCGTTTAGGTCACAATCTCTAAAGCTGCGCTGGATTGTGCTTTTGCTCTCTTGCGATGGCCAATTTCAGCAACAGCTGCTGCTTTCTTTTTTTGGATAATGGGATCATCTTAGATTATACTCTAAAAATAACTGTCACTGTAGCCGAAAGGCTTCATTTTGCTTGCTTGTGTTTTAATCAGCGTTGTTTACAGAGACCAGCATCAGTAATGCCAGCCTGATCTCACGAGGAAACTAAACTATTTGACTTTTAGTCAGTTTAGTGAGAGTTTCTTTTCGGCTCAGTCCTTTTATATGGTGGCCGGGAAGTGCAAAACAACATTACAAAGTGTGAAACACTTTTACGAAGCTCAAGACAAATTTACATTTTGGAAAACATTTTTACCATCATAAGACACAATTACAGAGGAAAAACGGTTTTACCAAGGACGAAACAAGTTTACATTTTCATTCATTCATTCATTTTCTTTTCGGCTTAGTCCCTTTATTAATCCGGGGTCGCCACAGCGGAATGAACTACCAACTTATCCAGCATTTGTTTTACGCAGCGGATGCCCTTCCAGCCACAACCCATCTCTGGGAAACACATCCATACATTCCCATTCACACACATACACTACGGACAATTTAGCTTACCCAATTCACCTGTACCGCATGTCTTTGGACTGTGGGGGAAACCGGAGCACCCGGAGGAAACCCACGCAACCACGGGGAGAACATGCTAACTCCACACAGAAATGCCAACTGACCCAACCGGGACCTGCCCCAACCGGGGATCGAACCAGCGACCTTCTTGCTGTGAGGCGAACGTGCTACTCACGCGCCACCGTGGCGCCCTAGTTTACATTTTAGAAAACAAATTAACAAAAGCAAAACACGTTTACCAGTCCTGAAGCATATTTACAAAGACAGATTCTTTACGGAAAGGGAATGTAGCAAACACCGGAAGTGACGCGGCGAAGGCGTTGTTGTCGTCGCTGGTGGTGAGCGCGGTAAATTCGTGTTGTGGAGTAAATAAAGTTTATGGTGACCGAACATGGACTGCGGCTGAGGGATGTTTTGTAGCAAACACATGAGCAGCTTGACGCGGTTTTGCTTTACGTGTGGTCGGTGTTTGGAGTTTCTAAAAGACGCGGACCAGACGTAAACACCAGACTGCATCAATGTGTTCAATATTTTAACGAGGGCCACTCGTACGCTGTATTCATGGACATGATGTCAAGTCTACACGGTGTAAACATCTGCTTGAGGACTCTTAAGAGTAAACTGAATGAAGCCGGTGTTACGGTTTAACTGGTGTCCCTTTCCAGGTGAAAGCTCTTCACTTTTGCAGATTGGCAGATTCGTCACTTTTTCACAGCAACAAAACACGCCCATAACAAATAAAGATACTTATTTCTTGGTGTCAGTGTCACTGTAAACGTTATTGATTTTAACATTTGTGTAGCAGATCAGTATATAATCAAAATTAACCTAAAAATATTTATAATTTACATGATCGAAACTGACCCTTTCATCTGCAGTCATGAATAGCTCAGTTAGATTAGATAATTGATAGGTGTTCTGAACCTTTTGACTACACGAGTTCGAATCCCGTTGATGACATGTAAATTATAAATATTTTCATTCAGACCATGGAAATCATCTGCAGTGAATGTTTCATGACTAAACGTGTGTCTGTATTTACACAATCCTGAAGTTTGGCCCGGAGCCGCGTGTTTCATGGTGTTCTGTGTTGTTTTTATTCACATGCAGCCAGGAGCTATGGCAGACGACGAGGTAAAATACACTGTTCTTTGAGCTATCTGTGTTCGCATGGCAGCGTTTTGTGTGTTTGTGTATAGTGTGTAAGCTGCTCTTTGAGTATTCATTGACCATTAGCAACAACTATTTTTCAACAAGTGTGTGTGCGTGTGTTTTAAAGGTGCTGTATGTACGTTTTTGACTCTTCTAAAGCATATAAACACCATAATATGTTTGCAGATATTCAGAAACATGCTCAGTGAACATTCTTTTTTATCTGAAAAACAATGCTGAAGTCAAGATATTCTGCTTTGAACATGTGCGATATGTGTCGGATTGTCTCTCTTTGTTTTGGTCATTTAACCCGCCCAATGCCAGTTTAGCCAATTATATTTCAGCACTCCGGGTTGCCTCAGTGGAAAACAGCGTATTTCTTTTCATTCAGTCAGGAAGGCTCTCAAAGTGTGTGTCCACGACCGAAATGCGACCTCCGGTGGACAGTAGCAGACTCTGAAATGAGATGCAGATTCAGAGTTCCACATGAGGTTATTAATTAGCAAATAATATAAATATTATGAACGTAAACATTAGTTGAGCAGGTTACATTGTAACCCCATGTCCTAATAATACATTAGTGGTTCTCAAACTGTGGTATGCGTACCACTAGTGGCACACAAGCTTCCTTCTAGTGGTACGCGGAGGAATCTCTAAATTATTAAAGTAAAAAATGAACACACTTTTAACCCTTTGACGCGTACAATAACACCGATGTGATCAGTAAATGGATTTTAATAGGCTAAACCTTTTATTTAAGTGGCTGACAATAATAAATATTCTTAATTAGAAGAATTAATCTGCCTCATTTTTTAATTGTGCAGTGCTGTAGCTGCTTAATTACGCCTACTATGCTACTGTACTTCAATACCGGTTATTATAGTGGTACTTAGAGAGACAATTTTTTATGAGGTGGTACTTGGAGAAAAAAGCTTGAGAACCACTGCTCTACATGATGAGATTTGCAGTGATAAGCAAGTTGGCTGTTTGCACCAGACGAAACACAACAGAAATGTAAATACAGCCATTCAGAAGCACAGAATAGTGCACTCACTGCACTCCAGCGAAATGATGAGGTTTATAATCTAATTAATATACATTATACCTCTTTAACATGATTAAATGTAGATGCTGAATCACTGATATGTGTTGGCTTGCAGTCACAGTTCCAGAGTTCAATTTCAAACAGTTTAGAGGTGAACTATCTGCTGCTGCTCTCAGTATATGGCAATCAATATCATGTAAAATGGCATTCAAACTCACATTATTAGCATTTAACAACGAATAAAGCACATATGGTGTACCTGAGGTGATCATTGTCAGTTTTCTGTTGTTCAGATGTGAGAAACAGAAGCCGTTTCTAATCTCTCACCTCGAGCTGTTGGTTAGGACAAAAACTCCTTTTATTATGGATATTATTCCTTTTATCTGGTGCCGTCGCGTTACAACACGGTTTAAATCAGCCTTAAATCAGCTTTTAGGCACGATAGTCATGCACACTCCTGTTGGTGTCAACCTCTAGGTGTCAAACTTACGTATTGCACCTTTAAATAAAGTAATAAATGCTCCAACTCGGGTTGCACATGAACCTGCCAGGCTTTATTCTAAGATAACAACCTCACAAATGTACTTTATCCTTGAATGAACATACCTTGGAATGTCGTGACTGACCAATCAGAATCAAGTATTCCAGACAGCTGTGTAATAAATATTTATAACAAAGTACAAGTAGTTTTTGATACATTTTGAATTGATTTCTACAGAACTGTTCATTTTAAGTGTTTAAAGGGGACCTATTATGCAAAAATCACTTTTTAAAGCGGTTTAAACACAGTTGTTAGGCTTTAGTCTGTGAATTTAACCATCTTCGAATGGTAAACATGTATTAATTCTATGTTATATAATCAGACTTGATGAAAACAGTCTGCAGAAACACTTTGTACGTGTCATCAGAGGGGGAAAGCCCCGCCCACTAGCGACCATCTCTCCCTCATTAGCATAGGACGTTTGTCTTGTTTTTAAATCTGCCACTATGCTGACACACAGCCATATGTAGCTCCGCCCTCTTTAGAAAAGAACACAATCTCATTTGAATTTAAATAGACAGTCACCAAAACACCAGAAATAGGATCAAATCCTTAAAATGACAGATTTAAGGAGTTATAAACATTATTTATGTGGTATTTTGAGCTGAAACTTCACACACTCTAGGGACTTGGCACTCTAGGGTTGTTCTCTGATCAGATGGGGTCTGTTTTTTTCCTGCAGGACGTTCTTCACTGTTTCCCATTGATGACGGTTTGCTAGACGATGGTCACGGGAATCAGGGCGTCCCGGGTGTTTTGGGCTCTCCTCACTGTTACCCGCACCAGAACGGCGAGCGCATCGAGAGGTTTTCCCGAAAAGTGTTTGTGGGCGGCCTGCCTCCCGACATCGACGAAGGTTTGTTTCAGACAACACTTCTACTGTTGCGATTGAAATGATGTCTATACATTTTCATCGATTGTAATTTAAAGTATATCTTAATCTATTATGTTATTATTAGTATTAAAAGCCTTGCATTATAATTACACATCACCCAAAAATGTAGCTATTTCTTCGTTGTCTTCATTTCTTTTCTTTTTAGTCCCTTTATTAATCTGGGGTCACCACAGCGGAATGAACCGCCAACTTATCATATGTTTTATGCAGCGGATGCCCTTTCAGCTGCAACCCATTGCTGGGAAACACCCATACACACTCATTCACACACATACACACTATCGACGATTTAGCTTACCCAATTCCCCTAGCCCGGAGGAAACCAACACCAGCACGGGGAGAACATGCAAACTCCACACAGAAATGCCAACTGACCCAGTCGAGGCTCAAACCAGCAACCTTCTTGCTGTGAGGTGCACCCACTGCACCACTGTGCTGCCCCAATGTAGCCATTTAAGAAAGTGAAATAAAACACATATAAAAATATACATTCTAATAAATTCTGGGTAATTTAAATCCAAATTGGGTAAAATATGGACTAACATATGGACTTATAAAAAATATATAGCTAGCATTTGACAAAGGAGAACTTCCAGAATCTCTCAGTTCAGTGTTGGATTCGGCTAAAACTCCTCCAGCTGATGAAGCTGTGGATTGTGAGCCACAACCTGTAAGTGTTTTAATTTGTTAAAATTGATCATCTACATGCGCAGTTTCTAGCGTTAGCGGTATGTTGTAGCGAGGATGTAAACAAGGATGTAAACAACAGGAATTGCTGTTTGGCACTTGCCCTTCTTACATCTCAAATAACAAACCCGCAGAAAGATATGAGAACATTATGTTAGCTGACCAATCAGAGCCTCTTGAGCATGATAAAGCTGTGTTTCTATGCTCTTTGTGTGATTTCTCTCTCTTTTCTTTCACACAGATGAAATCACAAGCAGTTTTCGGCGCTTCGGGCACCTGGTGGTTGATTGGCCACACAAAGCGGAGAGCAAGTCTTACTTCCCCCCTAAAGGTACGACTAGAAAAACAGCACATTTAGAGCTGGCAGAAATACAGGACATGGCTCATTTACGTTTACATTCAATCCTGTGGCAGAGGCTTTTATCTAAAGTGACTTAAAATGTGTTAACTATGGATCCTTTTCACATTTGTGGGTTTCTCAGCAGCTGAAGTCGTCATAGTTTGGCACACTTAGAGCGCAGTGAATGGAAGAGTACAACAAATCATTTAAAGCTCCTTTGAATATACAGTATAATGATTGTGTGTGTGTGTGTGTGTGTGTGTGTGTGTGCAGGTTATGCCTTTCTCCTGTTCCAAGAGGAGACTTCAGTCCAGGCCCTGATTGAAGCCTGTCTGGAGGAGGATGGCAAACTCTACCTGTGTGTGTCCAGTCCCACCATCAAAGATAAGCCTGTGAGTCCACACACACACACACACACACACACTTACACCTTATACTTTCACGAGAGGGCTAAAAACGGGGGTTATTCTTCATTTTTCATCCTGCTCGACCTATATTATCGTTTCCAACTCCAAACAGACTTTATTTTTCCTTGGCTTTGCGCTTAATGGCATCACACCAGTGTGATTCTCTGATTTAGTTTTAAAGGGGCCGTTCATCCAAAAATGAGCATTTCCAAAACATTCACTCACGCTCAAATTGTTAAAAACTATGAATTCCATTCATCTGTCGAACACAAAAGAAGATATTCTGAAGAACGTTGAAGAAAGCAGTCATTTGGCATCAATAGTAGGAACAGAAAATACTATGGTAATTAATGGCTGGGATCCGTGTGTGGTTTCAGGTCCAGATTCGCCCATGGAACCTGAGTGACAGCGATTTCGTGATGGACGGATCTCAACCGCTGGACCCTCGTAAGACCATCTTTGTAGGAGGAGTCCCACGTCCACTGAGAGCTGGTACGGCACGCATGTTTTTCTCTAAACTGTTGAGTTTGACAGTTTTCGAATGCATTCAGGCAATCTCCAGGTGTGCCGGGAGCACTTTTAGCTTATCTTAGCATAGATCATTGAATCGGATTAGACCATTAGCATCTCAGAGTTTCAATATTTTTCGGTCACACTTTATTTTGATGGTCCGTTTGTTGAATTTAAGTTACATTGCAACTAATTCTCATTAGATTATAAGTAGACTGTTGGGTTGGGGTTAGGGTTGGGGTTAGTGTAAATTGACATGTACTTGCAAAGTTTCTTATAGTCAGTTAAATGCCTGTTGAATGTCAGTATCAGCAGATATTAAGCAGACAGTCTACTAATACTCAAATGGACCATCAAAATAAAGTGTTACCTATTTTTCCCTTTGAAAATAAGTTCCTGGTAAACTAAAACGGTCCTTAATACCTTGAAATGATTTTAGGCAGTAGTAATTTGTCTTCGAATATGCTTTTTGTTCACTACAACTGCTACTAGTAGTAATAATAGTAGCATTCAATTTACATAGCACCTGTCCAGAGATTAGTGATGCTTCACATTATGGAACAGCATGATAATTGAACTACTTTCATTTATTAACATCATCAGGGCTTTACATTAACTTTTTTGATCTCCAGCCACTGTGGCTAGTAGTTTTCCAACTTTACTAGCCACTTGCCATTTTCACTAGCCACACTTCTGTTGTTGGTAAAATATCTTTTATATAAATAAATTTGACTTTGACATGCTAACATGACTTGATTTGGATGTTGTGTTCTGTCCACATGCCTCCTCATTCATTTCACTTCAGTTAGTTTTTATTTCAGAGGACTTTTCAGGGCTCAAAATTAAGCATTTACCAAATTTATCTCTGACCATACTAAAAATAAATACATAATTATTCCTTTGCCACAAATTTTAAATGTGTAAAAATAAGCAAAATATAGCTGTATACAACAAATATTGGCTAAAGGTCACAGATGACCAGTTAACTCCACATAGGTCTCAGATCACCAGTTAACTCCACATAAACTAGGAGTTAATCTCATATTAAAGCAATGCTATTGATAATTAAACTATAATGACAAACATAGTAAAAAACTATAAAATAATAAAAATAATAAAACATAATAAAAATACTATTATAAAAAAACTATAATAAAAAACATAGTGTGTGATAATGAAACGGTTAATATTAGGCCTGTTAATAATCTGTTCAAAGCATAATTAAAGCGAAAGCAGTGACCGCTGCCGCTTACAGAAGGATAAGCTATATGTTTTTTTTTTTAATCTTGACCTCTTGAAAGCAGCAGGACTTTGGATGCACGATCATCGGTTTTTGTCCTGCCTATTTCAAAGAGAACCAATCGTAAGAGTTGTGATTCCTCTAGGCACGGTTGCTTCGCGCAAGTAAACATGAGCGTAAACGCTTTTTAACAGTCGCGCGCACATTGTCGAACCCTGCTTTTAAGAAAACTACTATTTAAAAATGATTTCCAACCTGCCAAAGTGGCTAGTAGGAGGTCTGTCTAACCCGCCACAGCTGAAATCTACCTGCATTTGGTGGGTTGGCGGGTGTTAATGTAAAGCCCTGAACATTATCATGTTTTCGTTTTCCATCAACCGCTAAAACTAAAATGTTTGCGCTCTTTGTTTACCTGTTGCGCAGTGGAGCTGGCCATGATCATGGACCGCTTGTATGGTGGAGTGTGCTATGCCGGGATCGACACTGACCCAGAGCTGAAATACCCAAAGGGGGCGGGGCGTGTGGCCTTCTCCAATCAGCAGAGCTACATCGCTGCCATCAGCGCCCGATTCGTCCAGCTGCAGCACGGAGACATCGACAAGCGGGTAAACACCACAACACACCACTCGCAGATTAAACTGCTGACATAAGAGCACACTACACTTACAATCGCAGAAGTGTGTAGTATGCATACTGTGGATTCATTTATTAGGACGCAAGCCTAATCTAGGGGTTATTAAGCCTCATTCACACTATCGACAATTGGCCGTTCATTTCAATGGAGAGCAAGCTACTTCCGGCAACCTCGGTCAATGTGAGCGATAGTGATTGTTGGTCGACCAGGTGGGCCTTCCTTTCCTTTGGCAAAATGGGTCAAAGAAGCACTTGACAGACTCTAAAAAGTCAAAAATAGTGAGATATCTTGCAGAGGGATGCAGCACTCTTAAAACTGCCACGCTTCTGAAGCGTGGTCATCCAACAATCAAGCGTTTCATTCACAATAGTCAACAGGGTCGCAAGAAGCGTGTGGAAAAACCAAGGCGCAAAATAACTGCCCATGAACTGAGAAAAGTCAAGCGTGCAGCTGCCAAGATGCCACCTGCCACCAGTTTTGCCATATTTCAGAGCTGCAACATCACTGGAGTGCCCAAAAGCACAAGGTGTGCAATACTCAGAGACACGGCCAAGGTAAGAAAGGCTGAAAAACCACCACCACTGAACAACACACACAAGCTGAAACGTCAAGACTGGGCCAAGAAATATCTCAAGACTGATTTTTCTAAGGTTTTATGGACTGATGAAATGAGAGTGAGTCTTGATGGGCCAGATGGATGGGCCCGTGGCTGGATCGGTAAAGGGCAGAGAGCTCGTCTGACTCAGACGCCAGCAAGGTGGAGGTGGAGTACTGGTTTGGGCTGGTATCATCAAAGATGAGCTTGTGGGGCCTTTTCGGGTTGAGGATGGAGTCAAGCTCAACTCCCAGTCCTACTGCCAGTTTCTGGAAGACACCTTCTTCGAGCAGTGGTACAGGAAGAAGTCTGCATCCTTCAAGAAAAACATGATTTTCATGCAGGACAATGCTCCATCATAGCGTCCAAGTACTCCACAGCGTGGCCGGCAAGAAAGGGTCTAAAAGAAGAAAAACTAATGACATGGCCTCCTTGTTCCCCTGATCTGAACCCCGTAGAGAACCTGTGGTCCATCATCAAATGTGAGATTTACAAGGAGGGAAAACAGTACACCTCTCTGAACAGTGTCTGGGAGGCTGTGGTTGCTGCTGCACGCAATGTTGATGGTGAACAGATCAAAACACTGACAGAATCCATGGATGGCAGGCTTTTGAGTGTCCTTGCAGAGAAAGGTGGCTATATTGGTCACTGATTTGTTTTTGTTTTGTTTTTGAGTGTCAGAAATGTATATCTGTGAATGTTGAGATGTTATATTGGTTTCACTGGTGAAAATAAATCATTGAAATGGGGATATATTTGTTTTTTGTTAAGTTGCCTAATAATTCTGCACAGTAATAGTCACCTGCACACACACATATCCTCCTAAAATAGCTCAAACTAAAAGCAGACTAAAAACTACTTCCAAAAACATTCAGCTTTGATATTAATGAGTTTTTTTGGGTTCATTGAGAACATGGTTGTTGTCCAATAATAAAATTAATCCACAAAAATACAACTTGCCTAATAATTCTGCACTCCCTGTATGTATTTGTGTGTTGCAGGTGGAGGTGAAGCCGTACGTGCTGGACGATCAGCTGTGCGACGAATGCCAGGGAGCGCGCTGTGGTGGAAAGTTTGCGCCGTTTTTTTGCGCCAACGTGACCTGCCTGCAGTATTACTGTGAGTTCTGCTGGGCAAACATCCACTCCCGCGCCGGCCGCGAGTTTCACAAGCCGCTGGTCAAAGAGGGAGCCGATCGACCGCGCCAGATCCACTTCCGCTGGAACTAAAGACGGCGATGCAGGAACAACGCGTCTGCTGCGGGATTAAAAAAACAACAGAAAAAAAGATGCTTAGTTTGGCCCCAAGCTGTCAGTATAGAGTACATAACCGTATACAGTATATAGAGAATATATATGACTATAAATATATAAATATATCTTTATCTTTTGTAGCAGCCAGAAACACTACAAGCCTCAGTTTATTTCACCAAACCACTTCTTTCTCCTCCCTCCCTGTACATCTCAGGCTCGGAACAAGAGTTTTTTTTTGTTTTTGTGGTACGTTTGTGTTGAGATTACGATAAAAAAGAGATTGATTTTTTTGTAGTTTTTTCAAATTATTTTTATATGTGAGATTTAACGAGTAGAATCGAGAATGTTTTTCGCTCGGGGGGGCAGCCTGTCCGTTGTGTTCATTCGTTCTGTGCGTCCGTCTGCTGCTAAATCCCCCCCTAGTGGGCAAATTGCGCAATTGTCTCTGGAAAACCCTTGACGACGTAATCTATGATGCCTGCCCTGGATCTCGAACCAAAGGTAGCAAAATGCGCGGCCTCAAAACGAGACGTTTGCCGCCGAATATATATATATATATAGAGAGAGATAAAAAAAACAACAACAAAGTAATATTCCCCCTGATGTTTCACTCCAATGTGCTCTTAGCAGGAATAGGAATGATTCAATAATGAATTACTGAGACTTTCCATTTTCCACTGGCAAAAAAAAAAAGAGAAGACAATACCTCAGAATATTAATCTGGCTTGTTATTGCTCTACTTTTGCAATTTAATCACAAGCTATAGAAGAAGCTTTGCTGCTATATAGGATATAACGAATAGATAGTGTCGGTGTTCTATGTAATGCCATTGTGACGTCACTGGCGACGTCGTACACAGAAATGCAGTCCGTTCCCTCTCGCACGGAAACACAGAATGTGAAAACTTACATGCATGTTTGTGGCTGTACATCATTTGCATGCAGCGTAAAGGTTACCAGCACATATAAGAAAGAAAAAAAACACAACAAACATGCATATACGATAAACAAACGATAAAAAAAAAGGAATCTATGTAGCATGAGGCGATAAAAGGTCAGACTCTTAGATTTAAGATAATCAATATAATGAAAGGAAAAAAAAACACTGTAAAAACTCTTCGTGAGAACCTTTGCATGCGTTGTTGTGATGATTCCTTTACAAACTTATTACGAGAGAAGTGACGTTAGTTTTTAGAGTAGTGAGTTCTGCCATTTTGTAACTTGATAATTAGTCAAGAGACGGTGTGCTGTCCTGTGGTTTTTGTGTCTCGTCTTCGTGCAGTGTGAGTCTAGTTATCAATTGAGGTTTCAGTTCGATTTAAGCTCTAGAGGATCGTAAGAACCTCTCCACATTTAACCCGTCCCGAACACCCCTGAATACCACCCCTCTTTTACGATAGTCGCAGGACAGGAGCGTTTTCCCTGGTAGCTTCTGATAAATGTATTTCATAGGGATTTGTGTAGGAATCATACATATTGTCGCTGTCTGTGTGTGGGCGGAGCCTATCTCAACGTTTCGAACCTCCCTCCGAACCCCACCCCTTTTTATGATAATCGCTCAAGCGGAGACCAAGAGTTTCCTGTGGTATCTCCAATATATATAGATTGTAGGGATTTCTGAACGTTTTGTACCTGTTTTCACTGTGTGACCGGAGCTTAGTTCCGTGTTTCGAACACCGCAGAATGCCACCTTATTTTTGCAATACTCCCTCAAGTGCAGGACAAGAGCATTTTCTGTTGTAGCTCAAATACGCGAAAGAATCCTACCGATTGTTATTGTTTTGGACGGAAGGAGTCTAGCTCCTCATTTCAAAACCCCTGGCCTGAATTGCCACCCCCTTTTACGGTAGTCACTTAAGCACAGCACTAATGTTTACTGTGGTATATCTAAATATGTGTCGTTGGTAGGAATTCACTAAGAAATCGTACCTGTAATCGCTTTCTGAGTGTGGGTGTAGCCTGGTTCTATGTTTCAACACTTCCCCCGAAAATGCCACTGATTGTTATTTGCGTGTTTTGACCCCCTTCATTTTACGAAAGTTGACAGGAGTGTTTTGCCTGGTAGCTTCTGAAGTGTCTAAATCGTAGAAACTTGCGAGGAATTTGTAACTGTGGTTGTTGTCTGTGCGTAGGCGGAACCTATTTCCACATTTCGAAAAACCTGAAGGTCATCCCTCTTTTACAATAGCTGCTTGAGCGCCGCACAAGCATGTTTTGGTGGTAGCTACACTATATGTAGTGTGTAGGAATTTGAGACGATGTATCTGTTATAATTGTCTGTGTGATGGCGGAGCCTAATTCACAATTTCAGAAAAGCTCAAACACCACCCCTGATTTACGATACTTACTCGAGTGTAGGACACAGACGTTTTTGTTGTAACTCCACTACCTTGTCTTGTCGCCTATCCAGGTTTTAGGAATAACCAATAGTAACTCGACTTCTAGTTGATCGTTTGGTATCAGACGTGGCTTATATGAAAGGCAAAGGCCTCTAGATTACGTTTATTTCAGCTAAAAAAAATATAATCATGCATTTTTAATGATTTAATGAGGACAGTGCGATCTGACTCTGCTTAGACTAAAGTCTAGTCACTGAACCTTCAATAATGTCCAGTATAGAATATAAAGTCATGCTGCAGTGGAGACAGAATGAATATTGTGTGTGACTCCCATGAGCTTGGAGGACTGCATCCACACATCTCTGTCTCCAATAACGCATTAATAAAGTCATCTGGAATGCCAAAGAAAGCGTTCCTGCAGGACTCCCAGAGTTCATCAAGAGTCTTTGGGTTCATCTTCAACACCTCCTCCTTCATCTTACCCCAGATGTGCTCAATAATGTTCATGTCTGGTGACTGGGCTGGCCAATCCTGGAGCAGCTTGACCTTCTCTGCTTTCAGGAGCTTTGATGTGGAGGCTGAAGTATGAGAAGGAGCGCTATCCTGCTGGAGAATCTGCCCTCTCCTGTGGTCTGTAATGTAATGGGCGGCATAAATGTCTTGATACCTCAGGCTGTTGATGTTGCAGACACTCTGCAGATCTCTCGCACGCCCCCATAATGAATGTAACCCCAAACCATGATTTTTTCTTCACCAAACCTGACTGATTTCTGTGAGAATCTTGGTCCATGCTGGTTCCAGAAGGTCTTATGCCGTATTGGTGATGATTGGGATGCAGTTCAACAGATGATTCATCTGAAAAATCCACCTTTTGCCACTTTTCCAAATGATCAACCAAAAGTCCAGGTATTATTTGTTGCTCTTACACCTGAGATCGACGAGAAGACTTTTGTAAAGTAGTGTAGAAATGTAGTGTGTAGGAATTTAGGAAGGAATTCAAAGCCTAATTCAGCCTAATTTCAGAAACCCCCTGATAGTCACTTGAGCGTCCTTCAGAGAAGAGCCTTTCCCCGTAACTCCTGAAATATGTAGTTTATAGGAAATCACAAGGAATCGTACATGTGGTCGTTGTCTGTATGAGGGCGGAGCCTACTTTAAAACTTTAGAAACCCCCGAACACCACTTCTCTTTTACGATAGCCACCCGAGTACAGGACAAGCCTGTGTTTCTGTGGCAGCTCCACTATATGTAGTGTGTAGGAAATTGGGAAGGAATCGTACTTGTAATCATTGTCTGTGCGAGGGCGGAGCCTAATTTACATTCGGTCACACTTTATTTTGATGCTCTGTTTGTTGAATTTAAGTTACATGTCAACTAATTCTCATTAGATTATAAGTAGACTGTTAGGTTGGGGTTAGGGTTGGGGTTAGTGTAAGTTGACATGTACTTGTAAAGTTTCTTACAGTCAGTTTAATGTCTGTTGAATGTCAGTATCAGCAGATATTAAGCAGACAGTCTACTAATACTCAAACGGACCATCGAAATAAAGTGTTACCTTACGTTTTTGAAAACCCTGAACGTCATTTAATACTCGTTCGAGCTGATGACATTGAAATCCCCCTGTAACTCCTGATATTTGTAGTTTGTATCACGAAGGAATCGTAACTGTGGTCGTCATCTGTATGTGGGCGGAGCTTAGCTCTGCATTTCGTAATTTATTCTCTGGACAAAATCCAATGGCAAAAACAGGCATGGAGAAAAGAGAGGAGAGAGATGTTACAAAAGGAACCCCATTCTAGTAGCAGAGCCGTCTTTCGATCGGTTCTGTGCATCGGATCGTGTCTTGTGGACAATCTCTGCAGAAGCAATGGACGCTGGTGCCGCGACCGGCCGTTCGGTACTGTACTGCTCTTTCTGTCCGTCTTTATTGCACTCTATATTTCCTTGTGTTCTCGGGTTTGGTGAAGAATTCAGTGCCCTGTTGATCTTGTGTATGTGGTTTATCCTTTCAAGTGTCAACGGCGAGCTGAGATCGTGTGTTTTATTTATTGCGTATGCGTGTATTTATTTGTTGCCGTGTGGCCAGACTCTTCGAGGACACGTGATGCACTACCTTTTTCCGACTTCTCTCCTCTCTTTCCTCCTCTGAGAGAACCAATCCCTCTTTCCCTGACGTTTGGAGTCGAACGCAAAACGGTCTCTTTTATTTTGTACCGCGTTACGTTTTTATTTATATACTATTTCGTATTGCGACCTACTTTAAGTCTATCGGATAATTTAAATATCTTTATTTTTTACATAGTAACTTATTTGATGTATCGCCGATTCTATTTAAACGATCTGCTCTGAGCGAAGGAACGAGACAAGATGGCCGCCACGTGCGGCTTTCTCTCCGCGTTCCACTTTTCAACACTGTCGCTTCGTTGTACGTGTGGGTTTTTGTTGAGAAATCATATTTATTTGACTATTTTTGTAGACAGACAAAACTATTTGATTTAAATTGTATTTTTCTACTTCCGTAGACTCTCGCTTGATTCGCCCACGTATTTATGGTTACGTTCACACGCAAAAAAAAAGACCGTTTCTTGAATCATCGTGTGTGTGTATGTGAGTTCGCGCTTGTGTGTGTGTGTGTGTGTATATGAATCTATTTATGTATTACTGCTTAGCACACATCGATTTGATCGCTATTTAAGTTAAGGTCGTGTATTTTATTTGAAGGAAGGAAGCATTGAGGGTTCTACTTTGTTCATGGAAAACACTTGAGACTCTCCCTGGTTAGATGGAGGGGTATCAGCCCTCCCCTCACTGATACTCAGAAACTTGAATATAACACATTTTTAAAGGCTTACTAACCTCGAATCTGTGTTGTGACGTGCAATACTGTTTCTAATGTTTGTATAAAAAAAAAGTGAGAATTGCAGTGTATACCTTTTTAATGCAGATTTATTTTTTTCATTGCATATTTTGCAAATTTCTGATTCACAGTGTCATTTTTTACTGTCAGAAAAGATGAAACCCCTTTTTTTCATTGCAACTATTTTTAAATCCAGATATCTTTGTACTGATGTAAATGATTGTAGTTATTTTGGATAGTGTTTTGCTAACAAAAGGAGAAACTTTTTCATGCATATTTCTATTTCTTTTTGTGTCCGTCGGTTCGTTTTTTTGATTTCGTCTTTTTATTTGACTCTGATAGTAGCGAAATATTTGGGATAATTTTTCATATTATATGTCATTAATATTATTTTCTATTTTTATGTGGAAAGATATGAAGATATAATTTTATGATGCTAACTGCTAAGATATTATTTCCGTTTGGATTATTTTTCCAAGCTAAAATCTTTGTAATATTGTTAACGTTCTAGTTTCTAAATCAAGTTTGTGTATAGATTCACACAAGTGGTTTATGAAGTGTTCAGACTGTAATTATTACTGAATGGCTCTTTGATATGCAAACTGAATATCATGTTGTACCTTATTTTCATTTGTTTTGTATTTAAATGGGGTGTTGATTACAATCTTTTGCTTTTGTTTCCTGAATAAAGACCCATTCTGTTCAGACACAAGCCAAGCCTCGGCTGTGTTCTTTTGGATTCATTCATTCATTTACTTTTCGTCTTAGTCCCTTTAATAATCTGGGGTCGCCACAGCGGAATGAACCGCCAACTCATCCAGCATTTGTTTTACGCAGCGGATGCCCTTCCAGCTGCAACCCATCTCTGGGAAACATCCATATACACTCATTCACACACATAAACTAGGGCCAGTTTAGCTTACCCAATTCACCTATACCGCATGTCTTTGGACTGTGGGGGAAACCGGAGCACCCGGAGGAAACCCACACCAACACGGGGAGAACATGCAAACTCCACACAGAAATGCCAACTGACCCAGCCGAGGCTCGAACCAGCGACCTTCTTGCTGTAAGGCGAACGTTCTACTCACTACGCCACTGTGGTGCCTAAAAAGTATTATATTAATCTTTAATTAATCTATAGGGGTGCGGTCAGGTAGGGGACAAGACATTGTGCCCAAAGGCCTCTGAATTCTTAATCCGGGCCTGCTCAGCTGGGTCAGTTGGCATTTCTGTGTGGAGTTTGCATGTTGTCCCCGTGTTCGCGTGGGTTTCCTCTTAAGCAGAGATGCCTAAAGTAGGGCCCGCGGGCTAAAGTTGGCACATGGTGACCTTTGATTTGGCCCGCCATCCCATATGTGAAGAGATTTCGAATGAATGCCTTCGGCAGAGATTGTCATTTCTAATTTAACATAACCTTTTGTTTGTTTGTTTAATTGTTGAGCTACAAACATAAACTGAAATGAAATGTTGTGCATAAATTATTTTTTGTAAAAAGGTAAATACTGGAACACAGAGGACAATACAAAAGACGTCAATGAGCAAATTAAGGCTACACTCTAAAAAAAAAAAGGTTCTTTGGTCGTAACGAGGGGGGAACCTTTTTTGGTGCTATACAGCACCTTAAAAAAATAGGTGCTATATAGTACTTTTGTCAAATAGTGCTATATAGCACCTATATTTTAAGGTGCTCTTAATGTTACTTTACCCTTTCCGCAAATAAAACCGGCATAAGAGTTATGAGAATTAGCTATAAGAACAAGTGATTACCAGTAGTAGTGGTGCTATATAGCACTTTAAACCCCCCAAAGAACCACTGAAAAACCTTTATGGTGCTTTAAAGGTTCTTTACACAGTAAAAGTGCTATATAGCACCCTGACCACCTTAAAGAACCACTGAAGAACCTTTTTTTTAAGAGTGTAAGCTTGTTTATTCAGCATTTAATACCATTGTGTTACAGATGTGTTTATTTATGTTTTTATTGTAAAAGGTTCATAATAAAATGTAAAAATTAGAAAATAATAATAATAAATAATAAATAATAAAATAATAATAAATTAGGAAATTACCATAGCAGCTTTAGTGTAATAGTTGGTATATTAATCTTCAGCCCACCCCCCTCAATCAAGTTTGGTTTTTGGCCCTTCATAAGAAAAAGTTTGGGCATCTCTGCTCTTAAGTGTCCTCAACTTATATGCTGGATAAGGGCGCCACGGTGGCGTAGTGAGTAGCACGTTCGCCTCACAGCAAGAAGGTCACTGGTTCGAGCCTCGGCTGGGTCAGTTGGCATTTCTGTGTAAAGTTTGCAAAGTCCAAAGACATGCGGTACAGGTGAATTGGGTAGGCGAAATTGTCCATAGTGTATGAGTGCGAATGAGTGTGTATGGATGTTTCCCAGAGATGGGTTGCAGCTGTAAGGGCATCCGCTGCATAAAACAAATGCTGGATAAGTTGGTGGTTCATTCCACTGTGGCGACCCCAGATTAATAAAGGGACTAAGCCGAAAATAAAATAAATGAATGAATGAATGCAAGAGGTTCATAATAAAATGTAAAAATTAGGAAATAATAATAATAAACAGTAATAAATAATATATAATAAATAATAAAATCATAATAAATTAGGAAATTACCATAGCGGCTTTATTGTAATAGTTGGTATATTAATCTCCCCCTTAATCAAGTTTGGTTTTTGGCCCTTCATAAGAAAAAGTTTGGGCATCTCTAATCTTAAGTGTTCTCAACTTGTGTATAAATATGCTGTATAAGTTGGTGGTTCATTCCACTGTGGTAACCCCAGATTAATAAAGGGACTAAGCCGAAAAGAAAATGAATGAATGAATACAGGGAAATAGCCCATTTTCTTTGGTGTAATTCACATCGACCCATTGCCATTTTTTTGTGAATATACACGCATCAGTTTTACTCAAACCATCTGTTAATGTCAAATATCTATTAAAAGCACATCCAGAGAAGCGCTAATACACTTGAATCGGCCTCTGAGATGTTTTCCAGAGCTGTGTGCTCATATTATTAAAGGCACAGTTCACCCAAAAATGGAAATGACCTCATTATTTACTTTTCGTCCTGCTTACTTATTTACTCTTCGTTTCTTTCTTTTAAGCAATATTTTGAACAATGCTGGTTTCCATAGTAGGGGGAAAAAATAAAAAACACAGAAGAAAGTCACTCAAATAGCTTTTTAACAAGTGAAAGGTGAGTAAATGATGGATAATTCTCATTGTTATAACTCTCCCTTTAAGATTTCTATTCAGAATCCTCAGGCGCCCCCTGGAGGACGAAACACGCATAACAAACTGCTAAATTTACAGACTTGGCATTTAAAGTTGCATTGGATTAAAGTGCCTGCTCGACTAATGGTTGTATATACAGATACAGAACAATTAATATACCTGCCTGCGTGACGTCATGTTCTAGCTCCGCCTACATTGGCCAAACACTCTTGTTTTATTGGTTCTCATTTCAGATTGTCCTTTGACTGACAGATGCTGTGAGTTCTTGGCGTCTGCTATCAGCAGTCAGTCGATAATTTCAGGTGTCATGGTGGTGCAGTGGGTAGCATGATCGCCTCACAGCAAGAAGGTCACTGGTTCGAGCCTGGGTCAGTTGGCATTTCTGTGTGGCGTTTGCATGTTCTCCCTGTGGTTGCGTGGGTTTCCTCCGGGTGCCCCGGTTTCCCCGACAAGTCCAAAGACATGTGGTGTAGGTGAATTGGGTAAGCTAAATTCTATGTAGTGTATGTGTGTGAATGAGTGTGTATGGGTATTTCCCAGTGATGAGTTGCAGCTGGAAGGGCGTCCGCTGCATAAAACTGGATAAGTTGGCGATTCATTCCGCTGTGGTGACCCCTGATTAATAAAGGGACCAAGCCGAAAAGAAAATGAATGAATGAATTCTCTAATTTTAAGTTCATAGAAGTCAAATAAAAAAGCAGTGTAGAAAAATACAAATATTGCAAATAATTTTATGTTTACAGTTCAAACAATGTAAACTCTACAATACCATGTGTAAATCATTGTAACATTTAAAGCTTTGCTAAGCTAACTCTGTAAAAGCCAATGTCTCCCTTTGCACTGAACTTTGAGCATCTCACATTCAGTGATGTACATTCACACACACACATTACACATCAACTAAAGTTTAAAATATGATACTGTGGTGGACCACCCCTTTAATGTCCAAATGAACCCTGTATGTGAAATTACACGTTTTGAACATTAGAAGCGTCAAGCAGATTTTCTCAGCAGTTTTTGTGATTGTTGATTGTGTAATCTGTGATTGCTGTGTGAAACGTGTGGAAGGAGTGGAGGAGTCAGCAGTGGGTGGGGAAACTCTCTCAGTCAGTCAGTAAATGAGGAAATCTGCTCCGGGATGCCGTCATTCAGACACATTCAGATACACAAACATGAGGAGAACTGAAGACCAGACAGAGGAAGAGATGCAAACATTCACCACATCACTCATGGATATACAGACAGGAAGAAAGAAAAGAAGATTTCTGAAGGCCAGGAAATAGGACACAGCTCAAACTAAAAGACGCAATAAACAAAGAAATCCTGCAACAAAAACTGGTAAGTTACAAATCTTGTGAAAAAGAAAAGCAAAACCTTTCTACTTTTATCAGAGACTGTGAGATGTGCACTAGAACTTTTTAAATCCTTAAAAAATGTGTTTTCATTTGTCTCGATTTGCTTTCAAACCAAACAAAAAATGAGTTTATTTGCTCTTGTGTTTATTATACGTTGAATTCTAAATTAGTTACCTCATGTTCTTCCAAACCCTTATAAGGCCTTTTTCCCCCTTTTATTACACAAGATTTGGGTCTGCTGGGAGAATTGCAGACTTTTGCTGAATGAAATAAGAGCAACTACCTTCTTACAAAACCCTCTACAGCAGGATACCTGTCAATTTTGTAGTTTCATAAAGTAATTAATTGGTTTTTTAACTATATTGCAAGAAAACAATATCCAAAATACAATCTTTAGCGTTTCTTTTATTGCACTTTATCAATTTTGTGTCGTTAGATTTAAACTGCAACCCATATGTTTAGTGTCTGTTAAGCTTTTCTTCATATGTGTTGTGTAGGTTTTTACAGGGGGATATACTCATACCAAATCATCCTGATTATTACAATTTATGGCACAAATAATTGTGAAAACATATGTATTTTCTGGCTGTTGCAGTATTTCCCCAATTATAAATGTGCCGAAAAAAAAATTGTTGACTGTAAATCATAAAAAAACTGAACCAGATGTCATCAAGTGTGTTTTTTTTTGTGCCAGATATATATGCAAATTAGTGCAAATTATTTAATTAAATGTAAACAAAACATGTTCTAAAACTTGTAATACCAGCAATTCTTAATGTAATCAATCAACTACTGTTGATAACTACTCATTTTTCCTACAGTGTCTTTCCTGTAGGTGTAATTCTGTGATAAAAGTGCATATTGGTTTGCCACAAGCAAGTAATTGATACCAGTGTCCTGACATTTTATCATACCCATCAGATTATGCTGTCAACAAGTTTTGGTTGTGAGTTTGGGGTCAGGGATTGGAAGATGTTAGGGTGATATTAGAGTTGCATTACACGACTGTCTGAAAAACTCGATTCTGATTGGTCAGCAACAGCATTCAAATGAATGTTATTCCCGGATAACAACTGCTGAATAACAAAGACTCATCCAGGAACTTTGAATCACTAACAATTTTTGGTTGTGGGTTTGGGGTCAGGGATTGGAAGATATTAGGGTGATATTAGA